>JAUTXW010000498.1:1090000-1690000 GCA_030620095.1 Kuschelorhynchus macadamiae | reverse complement strand
TCCATTAAATAGAAATGATACAATAGACCAAGGCAAGTAATCATTCTCACAATGTGTGGTTGCATTCAAATCAAAACAATTTGGTCTTCCTGTTATTGTATCGATGGGTAGCCAATATCAACCGATAGAGGCATACATTTTGTTACAGAATTGAAGCATTAATTCGTATTCGAAATACGAAAAGTGCAATCTTTACCTCAAAATAAACGAGACAAAAAAAAATAAAAAAAAACATTACTTTTTATAGAGAATGATCTTTGGAAGAAATTTTTTGATATTAAAGATACAGATATTTAGTTTATAGTACTTTCCAAAATATGAAAAAAGATTTATGTGAACATAGGTTTAAAAACGCTTTGTTTCCAAGATATAGAGATAATAATGTTTACAGAATAAGTTTTTCCAATTTTGGGAAGTTCTATATGTTAAATGTGTTGAAAAATCATATTTTTATTTTTTGTTATATTGTTATTACTCCCATGTATTTTACATAGGATTTGGGCAAATTTTAACCCTCTGTATCTTAAAAATTAGTCATAGGACTGGGTTGTACCTACGAGCACTTTTTGATCAGTACATCGAAAATTGCATTATTTAAAAGAATTAAAAAAAAACTTCACCAAAAGGTATTTTCTGTAAGTAGCGTGAGAGGTTCCTGGAGACAATTTATGTTATCTACGCACATATCAAAATGACCCAATGACACATGACATAATGACAGTTAGGACGGTCGAGTTATTTTAGTCATATGTCCGACACACATCTCTAGACGTACATTAGTTTGTGGTGGCCTGGTATAGTCAGTGTGTCTATCTCTTTTTGTATTGTATTGCAGCTCTCACCGAAGTCTAGCGAAAATTATATTCTATATATGTCTCATACTTGCCTCGTTTCAAGTACAGGATCTCATATATATGAATAATTTCTCAAACTTGATATTCGCAGATTTCATTTTCATAGCGCTTATTGCATTTTATGGTTAAATATCCTAAACATAAGGGGATATTATATATCGCACTTACTAATTTTTTTATATTTAAAATATTGTTTGCTGTATACTTGCATCATATAATTTAAGTAGTAAAATTAAAAGATTTTGATAATATTTATTTTTTTTTGTTTTCCTAAGAACAAAACCCAGCTTAATATCGAAATTATATTTTAAAGATTTTTCTAATTATACAATTAAGCATTATTTAATAGACCCAATTGATGATTTCGGAAAATCGAGTATTTGTTTAGTAAGCACGACAATGGACTAGTTCAAACTATAATGTTTTATTTTTGTTCATTTTTTGTAATATTAATGTTTAGTGTGTAGAAGAGAATGCAATAAAAATTTCAATTAGCAGTTTGTAGTCTGTTGGAATTTAAGGCTAACCTGTTTTTTTATTGTTATTCTCATAATGTTTTATTGTCATAAAGTCTAAACTTATGGGAGTTTAAAATGACTTGCTCAGCTATACGAAGTCAGCGATTATTAAGATAGACACGATAGAATTTTACTATATTTTGCACTTAAGTGTCTGGAATACACAAGCTGTTTTGTCCTTCAAGAGATACATAATAAACATTTTCATTTAGTTACTTAAAAAGGTTTTAAATCTAAAGCCTCCGAAATCGAATTTTGATTATTTAGAAACCAAATTCTTTGAAAGGCATACAATTATGTAAAAAAGTTACTTCGAATAAATAAAAATTGGCATAGTATTTTTATAGAGCTTGTAACTACAAATGTTCTTAGGAACATGTTTTGATAGGTTGGTAACTTTAATGTTATAATCATCATCATCACCCGCTTTTCCCACTACTGCCAGATATCGGCCTATATATCACACACACACACACACACACACACACACACACACACACACACACACACATATATATATATATATATATATATATATATATATATATATATATATATATATATATATATATATATATATATATATATATATATATATATATATATATATATAATATATATATATATTTATATATATATATATATATATATATATATATATATATATATATGCTTTATACCTAAGTTGTTTTTGAATGGCTATATGGGATGCTTAGTTTAACGACGGATTGAAACTGAACTATTTGGAAGGTTATTTTAGCGAATTACTGCTTAATCATCGGGTAGCTAAATTTATTACAATGTATTAGTAGTACGACATATATTATCTGTTCTAACTTCCTAATATTCTCATAAAGAAAAAAATCCAGTGGAAATTAAAACTTTATGCAATACGCTTTTAGAATAATGCAACTTAAAATAAAAAAAAAACTACTTCCAATTTATTTTTGCTTTTAAAAATGTTTAGTTTAAAGTTCATCCACTTACAAACGAGAGATTTGATTGATTTCTGATGTTAGAGCTTTTTGCTAGAAAATAAATTTAAGCAGGAAATTCTCATTTACCATTTCTAGTTAAAAGTTTAGACTACTAAAGAGTTTTAAAATAATTCCGGGCGAACTCTGATGATATAATTTAATTATTTTTGATTAGTCCAGCATTATTTTCGTAATTATTGGATATCTATTAATTATCTCCTTTTAGAGTAATGTTCGGATCTTTCGAATCTAACATAATATGGTCCAAGTTTTAGAAAAAAAATCCTCTGAAGTTTTATATAAAACATGCTTTCATTCAAGTTGGCACTGGAATCGAATCCTCATAGTTAGTCTGTTTATTTGATTGCAATGACTTACAACCTTGATACTAGAAAAAGTATTACAACTTAGTTGAATGGTTACTTACTTACTTCTAGTTCAGAATTGTAAAATTATACCAAAATATTTCATTGACCGCAAATAAAAACGAACATAATAGAGAATACCATGTTTTAAGAACTGATAGGACTAAAATATGTAGTGCAGCTCATGAACGAAGGATAGTTGAATTTGAAAAAATCAAGATTGGAACATCTGTGTCACGCGTGACAAGAAACAAAACTAGGTTAAAAATAACTGGAAATACTAAAAATAATAAAGCCTCCAAAACATATTGCTATCTAGGTGCTAAAATTTATATTTTGTGCGTTGAGATTTTATTGTCAAAAATTAATAATTACATTATTTATAAGTAAGGTTAATATAGAATTAAAACAAGATAAAACATCACTATTTCTTCTTAACCTAACTTAATTAAACAACTGCTATCAAAATGTAGATTTGCTTGCGAAAGACAATTTGATTATTTATTCATGTTCAAACTTTATAGAAGAAAATAAAATTAAACACAAATTACCCTTTATTGTACAAGACAAACAGAAGATAGTAAACTATGTTAATTTGATGTTAACTGTTTCTAAAGCTGGTATACTTAAATGTACGAAATTCTTCTGAAATATTGATATATGCAGATTTGATGTACCATTATTGACTTGAACGGATTCAAATTTTACACATGCTTATTCACTTAATAAAATGAAAATTATATTTATCTCTTTGACCACTAACAATTTGTTTACATTTTATTGAATAAAGGTAGCATACAATCTAGTGTTTGGATCATTTTGATAAATAACAAAGTTACAGCCGATTCAACGATACTTGTTTGTTTAAATTCTTTATTATTTGGATGTACAATATCAACAGGTTCGGTATCAGCCTTGGACCTGAGCCTAAAAAGAAAACTTATTGTGCTTATTGTGTATTTTATTTTACAAAAAAGGCAACTTTCAAAAATGGATTATTTCTTCCACAATATTATATATAAAGTATCTCTTTAAAATTATAGTATATTAATAATAGCATATATTGACTATTACATGAGCAAGTAAGTATGCCATGAGCTTTATTACCCAAAAGATCCATCGGCCAACTTAATAAGGAAATGCTCTGCTTCTTTAAATTTCCAGTCCTTTCGACTGGATTCTGTATGCTATTTTTTATTGCTTTCTATAGGTATGATATTTTTATTTCTAGATGTAATTAAATTGCAGAAGATCATATATTATCAGTAAATAGATATTATGTTTATTATAGATATATGTTTAGACAGTTCCAATTGGTTGTATTTATTCCACTGTATTAATTCCCAGCGAAAGCCAGTTTTACTGATTTTTCATAATTTTGGGCAATCCATTTTGATTCCTCTAATACATTTTCTAAAATAGAAATGGAACAACAATGTTAGCAATATGATATTTTAGATATCTTAATAAAATAAAACTAAAATAAAGTCTAGACCAAAGGGAATGTTATAAGATAATCGATGGATTATAGACACTATAGGATGGGGTCTGCAAGGAAAACCATCCTAAAAGGGGTTAAGAACCGAGTCCTGGCTGGATTTTAAAAGGCTACTGCTTTAAGGCTCAAGGGTCCTAAAAAACTAAAGTGCCTGTTTCAGTTTTCCAATATCCGCAGGAAAAATATGCACCCTCGCTGCCATTTTACCTTTTGGTGAAATAAAAAGTGCAAAGATATTTTTATGGAAATATTTTATAATAACAGAGACAAACTTAAAAAATATTACAGATTTAAATTGTATTTATATGTTTATATATAGCTAAGTTACGACATGTAAAATTATAAAAACAATCTTGCTCAAATTTACAAATAAAAACACATTTCTTCAATCATATACGTTTACGTAAAATACAGTAATACTTTACACCATACAAGTAGTATACTAGTTAATTTATTTGTTTCCAGTTATGGGATACACCAGAACTAAGGTTCCAAAAAGCAACCGATTTAGTTATTATAATTAGGTCAGAGATCGTCTAGTACTATAGCGTCCCTAAAATAAATATACAATAGTGAAAAAAGTTAAATGAATAAAATAATTCTAAATATGATGTTTATACGTGGTAAGGATGACAGTAAAATGTCCTGGCTTTTATAGTTCCTTTAATTTTAAATTCGATTTGGAAGATTGGAGGTTTTTTTCTCGAAATTTTTTGTTAAAGATGTTTTTGTTTACCGGATTACATTTTTATCTAAGCATGCTTTTTTGTAAACTTTGTATAAATCTGTCATATTATTAAAATTATTTTCGAGATAAAGTTTTGCTGTGTCTTGTCTGCAGTAGTGGGCAGGGAGTTTCGGCAAAGTGTCAAAAAATGTATTTAGAAACTTATATTTAGCAGTATATCGGGATATAACAGACTCGATCATAGATAGGTCACAATTAACTTGTAAACCCATTCCATATGAGCTATTATTGACCCAGTCTTGTACTATCTTATACCCCAGAGCTAAGGTGTTGATAAATATTGTCCTACAAACTTATAAATTTTGTTTACCATCATTTAAAAAATATTCAAACGTCCCTTTTCTTCTAGAGGCCACAAAAACTTTTCACTGTTTCCAGTCCATGTGGTTTCAAAATGTGTTAAAGATTTGTTGTCTACATTCCTCTGTAAAGTTCCAACAATTTTTTTTTTCTTAGAACTCTTGCATATAATTGATCTACAAGGTGGCTTTAAGATCCTTTTTGACCGTGGTTGATCTTGTCTCATTTTTCTCCTCTTTTCTTCGTAAAACCCAAGTAATACAGACCTTCCATTCGTGGTTTTTTATTTTTTTTCCCTTTTACTTATCTCCGTGTTTTATTTAATTTTATTTTTAATTCTTGTAGATTCATTAATTCCTCATGTTCTTCAATATTATTTCTTTGATTTTCATCACTGCTATGGCTATCACTCTCTGGTTCGTAATTTTGGTTTGCGTTGTCTGTATCTGAATCATTATCAGAACTAATGGAATGTTCGTACGGTACTAGTGGCGTGTTCGCCTTCGGAAAAAATCAGTCTTGAGGTTACTATTTGAGCAGGTGGGTTGTTCTATTGTACTTAGTAAACAGTCTTGCTTTAGGAACTTATCAGTCGTTGGAAAATTATCGATATTGGTATGAACATTTGCACAGGTAAATATGTTTTGCTTCTCTATTGCAGACAATCCTGTTGCAGACTATCTGGATAGAAAACTTTATTACTATGTAAATATATAAATTTTATTTTAACTGGAATAAGACTTACCGTAGTTTTGATTTAAAAATACAATGGCATCTTTGCTTGGAATAACTTTGACCATCCTCAAAAATAATGGGTACATCGTCCAGTTTAAAATTTGCCAAATAGTTATCGAAACAATCTCATCAGTTTCTTAGTTATTAACATTTTTTTCTTTTTCTTTGACATCGAGCATTAGTAAAATCTTTTTCCCTCTAGAAAGCAAAATGCAAAATCTCCTATGTTGCAAAAAATGGTTTTCAAAACGTCCTTTCTGAAATCAATTACAAAAATTAACTTTAATAGAGTTTATATTTATTACAAAATTGTCAAAAATGAGTACACTTCATAATTTGATACAAATTATCTTAATAATACTTACGTAGATAATAATATTATTTATATTTAATTTTGTTTAATAGTTTCATTCATTTCTGCCATCTGTTATATGGTGCAATTTCTCCTAACTCAAAAACAAAAATGTACGAAATCTCCTATCTGAAAATAAATTTAAAAAGCTATATTATGGTCTACATTTTAATGAAAATTAAAGAGAAACAATATACACACAAACTATTTAATAAATTAACCACACTTATTATCTACTACTTACCCGTTAACTGGAGTTCCACAGCATTTTATAGGCGAGACAAGAAACCCCTGCCGCACCGCATAACGAACTGACGACGTCAGACGTGGGAGAAATTGCAGCGAAATCAAAACTTTAAATTCTGGTGGGAGAAATATCACATGCATTTTAAAAATAGAAAGAAACTTGCGCTATTATACGAGAATTTTAGAAATGCAATAACCTAAATTTGACCAAAAATGCGAGATAGGAGATATTGCTCGTGCACCCGCAATATGCTCTTAAGAGAGCTTATATTATAAGATCAAAAAATTACTAAATTATATAAAAAAGAAACAGTAGAAAAATCATCTTTAATCTAGTCGAACAAATGGAACTGCAAATAAAAAGAATATTTCCTTTCCTTCCTGGATTACCAGGCTACTCTTTCGGTAATAAAGACATTTACGTATTTGTTTTGGTCGTCAGGATGGTCAGAGCATTGTCCTGGCAAAAGAGAGGTCATGGGTTCGAATCCCGCTCGAGGGCAGACTTTTTCCTTGTATTTCATTTCAAAAATCTTCTAATTTTTGTCTGCTTTTGGTTTCTTAGTCGACAAAACTCATTTGCCCTACTTGCATTTTCGCAGCTTAAGTTGCCTAATGCAAATGAGAAATTATAACATAAATGGACGAAACCTGCATAATGTAGCTAGAGTGCTCGTACGAAGCAAGACCGATGTGGATCATGTCTGTGGTGGGTGAGGAAAATCATATAGCTTCTATTGGCCAGTTTAATATCGATTCCTAGTTAGCTTAGTTAGTTAGAGCGTTGTCTCGCCAAGACAGAGATTCTGGGTTCGAATCCAGCTCAAGGGTAGACTTTTTCCATTTAGTCTTTAATCTCAAAAATCTTCCAACTTTTCTCTGGTTTTCGTTTTTTAACCGACAAAAGTCACTTTCCCTGCTAGCATCTTCTCAGCTTACGTTGCTTAACGTACATAATAAATTTTAACACACACGGACAAAACCTGCATACTATGAAGAGTATTCGTTCGAAGCAGGACCGGTACGGATCAGTGGAGAAGTAAAAATGAAGTTTGTCGGTGGTGAGTGGGGAGAATCATATAGCCTCGCTTTGCCAGTTGCCATTGGGTTCCTCGATAGCTTAATTAGTTAGACCGTTGTTCCGGCAAGACAGAGATTGTAGGTTCGAATCCCCCTCGTAGGTAAACATTTTCTACCTTCGATTGCCTTTAATCTCAAAATTCTTCTAACTTTTCTCTGGTTTCGGTTGCCAAGCCGACAAAACTCACTCTTCCTACTCACATTTTCGCAGCTTATTAACGTATATACAAAATTCTAATATCCATGGACAAAACCAGCATAATGTCGTACGAAGCAGGACTGATGCCGTTTAATGGGGTGGTAAAAAGTGGAGCATGTCTGTAGTGGGTAGGAAGAATCATATATCACTTCTTTGCCATTTGCTATCAGGTTCCTCGATAGCTGAGTTGGTTGACTAAAGACGCGGGTTTTCTCAATTTAAATTTCAAAAATTTTCTAACCATTTTTGTTTTTAATTTTGCTTGTTTAAGCTACTTTTTTGGCCTAGTATCCCGGAGATATAGATGTTTTAACGGTAAACGAAATAAAAATTATAGCCGTTTTTATGCTCTTTATATTTAGTGGTTTTTGATGTTTTGATAAACGTCAAAGTCCTCATCTAGAATTTGTAAACTTAAATTCAAATGTAATGCTGGCCCACAGTAATACATGCTAAATTTTTGACTGTCCTCTAAAGAAAGATCAACATATCAAAGGCCCGCTTTTAATCGCTTCCATTAAATCTAGGTGACACTAGTATTTAAGTTTAGACAAACCACAAAGGCCTAACATATTTTATTGTAACTATTTTAATAAATCCTCATACTGTGACTCTAGACAAAATGTTGTAGATTCATTTAGATAGACAGTTTAGATAAATTATACATACAATTCTTTTAATGAATATTGGAGAGATACGGCCCGGTTCTGCACCCTTGTGAGTATTTATCCTTTTATTATTATCGTTAGAATTTTCACATATTGCAAGCATTCCCATGTACTGTATTTATATATTATAAGATCAAATAGTAAAGTGCTATTTATAAAACCAGTAAAAAAATCATCCAGAATCTAGTTGAAAGGCACGGAATTGCAGATAAGCCGAATATTCCCTTTCTGAGTTGCCAGGTTGATCTTTTAATAAGGCATTTAAACTATTTTTTTTTGCATAGTATCCCGAAGAATCAGACGTTTCAACTGTAAAAGGAATAAAAATAAAACCGTTTTCATGATCTTTATATTTAGTTGCCTTTTATATTTTGTAAACCATTTGTAAACTTAGATTTAAGTTTGAAGCTGAGAAACGCTTACACACAGTAATAGATATTAAATTTTTGTTTGTCCTCTAAAGAATGATTAATATCTCGACGGCGCGCTTGAAATAGTTTTCACTCGATCTAGATGACTCTAGTTTTCATGTTTGGACAAACCAGAAAGACCTAATATTATTGTAATGTAGTTATCTTAGTAAATGCTCATACCATGTCGTAAGACAAGATGTACATTCCTCTAACTTGATCTAAATTTCACAATATGCATTCGCACTTCACTTTTGCCGTAAGCGTTTACACAGAGGCTTGTCCTTAAAGCTTTGGAAATACGAAATAAATTTCATTAGTTAGTTGCGTGCGTTGTCGTAAACCCGTCCACTTTAATAGAAAGTTTGAAGCGCCAACACGAAATGTTATTAAACGAATTATTTAAAATCAGAATGAACTATTTTATAAGAAATGCGTTCTATATAAGTCATCAGATTAGACAAGAAATGCGATGAATCTCAAAGAAAATTATAGTAGAAGATAAGTTGTAAATTTGAATGAAGAATATTTTCAGAAATCTATTTAAATTTTATGTTTAACAACTACTAAAAATAAGCCTTAATAAACCCAACTAAATGTATGTAAATTTACGATAATAAATTTTGGGCACAGACAGATAAATTTATTACATATAAAAAGCATGAAATGCCAGTTAGAATACTGGTAACCGATACTAATAATGGCAACAAGTATCTCGTGAATTTTTCACTTCATTAGTACCCTATCCATTATAAATGACGCTTTTATTACCTTAAATTCATATATCTTACTTATAATTTTAGTTTACTTTCTAAAAACGTGGTTGCTATATCTTCAAAAGGTCGATTTTCAGTATAATAAGACCAAATGACAAAATTCATCTGCCATGTTGGCACCGCCATTTTAAAGTTCTAAGTTTTGACTAAAAGATATTTACAGAATATTGATTTTTGTCTATAAAGGTGCCATGCCAACTAAGTACGCATACCAAATTTGAGGTCAGTTGACTATGTGGACATGATAAACAGATAGGTGAAGCAAATCAAAGGTAGCAAAACTATATAACCAATAAGATTCGAAAAATCTATTTCAACTACTAAAATTTTTGATGTAGTAATATAAAACATTTAAAAAATGTCCAGAGTTTAGAATGCGATTTCCTGTGGTTAAATTTTAGCCGAACTTAGAAATATCAACTTTTATAACAAATTATCTACTAAATATTTAACACATCCACACAAACCAAATATCTACTCGTTAAACTACCTCTGCATAATTATTTAATAAAAAAAAACACTCTGTCACAGACTGCCAGATCCGAATATTCCCGATACAACGCGGTACCGGTTTTTACCAACCGTATAACAGGCGAGCGCCTATCAGTTGAGCATGTCGGGACGTGTTTCTCTCGGTGGTGGTCCGCACATATTGAAAATTAGTTTAGCCCATGATGCGTTGTATGAAAAGGAGCGGTAGTAGTAGTTCAGATAACTTTGTGAACAAATTAAAATGCCTGGATTTGAATATGTTTGTGTATGTTTCTCGTCAAGCACAGTAAATGGAATTACATTTTTTAGTTCTGCTAGTGACAACTCAAGATATGTAAGTTTCCTAGTGTCAACTCAAGGCAAGCGTCCTTTTCGTCATTATTCTTATGGTTTAATCTAGGTAATTTCTTTGACAATATAATTGGTACCAGAGCACAGCATGACATGAAATTATTTTGCGTATTTATGTGGATAAAACTTTAATATATGCTTTTATAATGCTATAAACAATAGAAAGCATTAATTGTTATATATTATACTTTTATATACAATAAAATTAGATACAAACACTTTCAGTTGCATCAAATTTCGCCGAGTCCAGTTAATGTACATATTTTTTACTTCGTCTAGTTAATATTTGTCACGCCGTTGCGCGTGGCTGTTACAGCCGCGATCGCTGCGAACGCGACAGCTAGTTTTGGAAATACGGAGAATATTAATACTTTCGCATCTAGATGGTTAAGTTAATCTGTGACTCTGTATAAGATTGATAAGATTGAAAAGTTCTTGAAGGGTTGCTTTAAAGACACTAAGAGAAAGTGTTTTTAAAATTACTCGTACTAAAAAAGAATTCGTGGCATAATTTAAGCAGGAACTGTACCATAGTTGCTTTCCTCTTTCAAATATTAAAAAGTTCAAAATAAAAATTACGCATATTTATAAAGGCATAAAAAGGAATATTATACTATTTACTTTTCATATCCTATGTATGGAGGATGACGAGACACCCAGCCATGTGCTATGTGAATGCCCGAGGACTTGAAGAATACCTCCCCAAATGCAATGATAAGACTCATTGAGGATTCAGAGTTGCTTGAGGAAGTGGAAACATAGGTGTTAGCCACAATAGACCACAGAGTCGCAGTGGATGGTCGGTTTGATCCACCCACTTTTAACATAACCTAATCTAACCTACTTTTCACATAGAATAGTTTAAACCGACCAGAGTGCACATTTAAGTTTTCGAAAGCTAATTACAAATGTCGCAATCCTTAACATTCTATTAAAATTTTATATGATACGTTAACTTCACAATGTCTTAGAAACTTTGGAAAACATAAATAATTCAAGATGTACTGTAACTAATTCATATGTTTCATGAAGGGTTTTCTACTGCCACTTTTTTGCAGAAAAAAGTTCTTAACTTGTCATTAACATTCTGAATAATTATTCAGATTGGTATTATATAACACCTTTGCACAAAAAAAGAAAGGTAATAGTTATTTACATTAGGTATTAGTACGGTGTACATGCAACATTTTATCTACATCAGCAGTTTGAATTCAAAAGATTATTTTTGTTTGTTATGCGTCCAAACTTTCCAAAATATTCCAAAGTAATTGTTGCAATAACGCATTTGTTTTGATATGGTAAATGATCCCAATTTTTGAGTTTTATTTGCCATTATAATGAACAAAGTACCGTTTTGTTTTTAAACCTTCATTTAATGATATAGGCGAACTGGTTGGTAGCTACCACAAAAGTTAAATATTATGTGAAGAGCCTGGAGAAAAGTGGTGTCTGAGTTCAAACTGCACATTTAAGAAAGTAACAAGCCATATCAGGAGTACTAAAGCTATTCGTTATTGGTGTACCAATCACACAATTTCCTTCTTTACTTGTAAAGTGTATCTAAAGTCAATTGAGACAACCCAAAAACTAAATATCCGTCAACAGTCGGCGATTTCATTGTGAAGCATGGGCGGCGTGATAGAAACTTAAACTTATTTTTGTAAAACAGAATAATTATTAGTACTTTCTTTTTATTATTTATTCGCATTTAACAGTTTTTTTCAATTAGTTTTTTATTTGATCTGGTCTGGGGGCGAAATAGTTAGGCTAAATGGAAAAAAATGTATTCGCCGTAAATAAATCGCATAAAACGTATTTTTATGGGTTTATGGGTATAGAGATTATTCTAATGGTAACCTATTTGATAATATATTTATTTTGCAATTACACAGAAAGAAAAAGGAAGGGGATAAAAATTGAAAGTTTCGTTAAATATCGAGCTGGTAATATGTCATTTTGGAGGGTACCGGGTATATATATTTCAATTTTAAAACTTATTTGATTTAGTGGGGTTGAGGTAAATAGTGGCTAAAAGTCAAATACTTCGTAAAAAATTGAATCGCTCAGAGAGGTTTTTGAATTTGCGTATTGAATATTTCAAATTTCAAATCACTTTGATGAGTAGTTTTTAAGCAATGCCGCGAATTGATAGATAGACAGATGGATCGACAGAATTAATAAAACATACTTTTTGGAGTCTAAGCTAAAACCTTAAAATATGTAAAACCTGAGAGACCGATTTTTTCACGGTTACAAATATTTTATTTGGCCGCTATTTTATTCCGCCAACTCGAATTAGAACCACAGTTTTAGTAGCTTATCTCTATATCACAACTAGTTATAGCACAGAATTTCAAATCAGTCAATTAAGTAGTTTTTTCAGGCTGGATTTTAAAATATTTTATTAAGCCGCCATCTTGTATTCGTAGAAGAAATTTACCTATTGATTTCTACATAATACTTGATTTTTGTACAAAATTTGAGATAAGTTGGATCACTGGTTTTTTAATAATTTTTTTTAACACTTTACTAGGACGCTATTTTGTTTCGCCATGTTGGATTTTTACCAAAATAATACCAGGTCATCCCCATATGACTCTTAATTTTTCACTAAAAATTGATGAGTAGTTTTTAAGCTTTTTTTTCATAAAACGTATTTTTTTGATATCTAGGAGCGCTAAAACCTAAAAAAAAATCTGAGAGACTGGTTTTTTCACGTTTACAAATATTTTATTTGGCTGTCATTTTGTTCCGCCATCTTGAATTCGAACCACAGTTTTACTAGTTCATCTTTACACCACAATTAGTTATGGCACAATTTGAAATCAGTTCGTTAAATCGTTTTTCAGGCTGAATTTTTAAATATTTTTTGTAACCCGCCAATTCGTTCCGCCATCTTGGATTGGTACCATAACTTTACCAGTAGTTTTTTCAGGCTGGATTTTAAAATATTTTATTAAGCCGCCATCTTGTATTCGTACAAGAAATTTACCTATTGATTTCTACATAATACTTGATTTTTGTACAAAATTTGAGATAAGTTGGATCACTGTTTTTTTAATAATTTTTTTAACACTTTACTAGGACGCCATTTTGTTTCGCCATGTTGGATTTTTACCAAAATATTACCAGGTCATCCCCATATGACTCTTAATTTTTGACTAAAAATTGAGGAGTAGTTTTTAAGCTTTTTTTTCATAAAACGTATTTTTTTGACATCTAGGAGCGCTAAAACCTAAAAAAAAATCTGAGAGACTGGTTTTTTCACGCTTACAAATATTTTATTTGGCTGTCATTTTGTTCCGCCATCTTGAATTCGAACCACAGTTTTACTAGTTCATCTTTACACCACAATTAGTTATGGCACAATTTGAAATCAGTTCGTTAAGTCGTTTTTCAGGCTGAATTTTTAAATATTTTTTGTAACCCGCCAATTCGTTCCGCCATCTTGGATTGGTACCAAAACTTTACCAGTTGATTTCTACATAATGCTACTTGATTCTTGTATAAAATTTGAGATAAGTTGGATAAGTGGTTTCTTAGTAATAATTCACCAGGCCGCCATTTTGTTTTGACATACTGGATTGTTACCAAAATATTACCAGGTCATCCCCATATGACCCTTAATTTTTGACTAAAATCTCAAGTCAGTCTGACGAGTACTTTCTAAGCAATGTCGCGAACTGTCAGACAGACAGACAAACCGACAGATGAACTAACGGAATTAATAAAACATATTTTTGGTCCTCTAGAGGCGCTAAAACCTGAAAATATCTAAAACCTGAGAAATCGATTTTTTTCACGATTACAAATATTTTATTTGGCTAGCATTTTGTTCCGTCATTTTGAATTAATACCACAATTTTAGTAGTTCTTCTCTATACCACAATTAGTTATAGCACACAATTTGAAAATGAAATTAAGTATTTTATCATGCTGACTTTTTAAATATTTTATTAAGCCGCCATTTTATTCCGTCATCTAGGATTCACACCAAAGTTTTATCAGTTGTTTTCTATATAATACTTGGTTTTTGTGCAAAATTTTAGGCAAATTGGGTAAGTAGTTTTCAGTAATAATTTTTTTTAACATTTCACTACGCCGCCATTTTCGATTTTTGCCAATATGTTACCAGGTCATCCCGTTATGATTCTTAATTTTTGACAAAAATTTGAGGTCAATCGGTTAAGTAGTTTTTTAGCTATGCCGGGAACAGACAGTTCGACAGACAGACCGACGCAATTGAGAAAAAATGTTTATGTAGGGACCCTAACACGTAAAGATCAGAAAAAATCTAGAAGGGTAATTTTTTCACGATTACAATACTAAAAACATTAAATAGAATAAAAAGAAATTTGACTGATTCGAGATCTCTGAACAAGTGCAGGCGACGCAAATATTTTAAAATATCTTTTTTGTACATTTTTTGTTATATCAACGTCTACAAAAATCTAACCAATTGAATTACGGATATAACCAATCGAAGTGCTTAACTTTAATACTCCGCCCACAAATTTTATAATGAGTCCACGTTGACTGTGTCGCGAAGGTCCGCTATTTGTACGGGGACCTGTCAACTGAATAAAAATAAATTTATTTGATATAAGTGATGCAGTAAATTGATCGTACGCCACATTTTCCGCTATATCAATTGACTTTAGATACACTATAAAAATCCAATGTGGCAAAACAAAAGGGCGGCCTGTTGAAAATTTAAAAACAATTATTACTAAAAATTCACTTATCTAACTTATCTCAAATTTTATATAAAAATCAAGTAGTATTATTTAGAAATCAACTGGTAAAGTTTTGGTACGAATTCAAGATGGCTGAACGAATTGGCGGCTTAATAAAATATTTAAAAATTCATCCTGAAAAACAACTTAATGAACTGATTTTAAATTGTGTGCCATAACTAATTGTGGTATAAAGATGAACTAGTAAAACTGTGGTTCGAATTCAAAATGGCGGAACAAAATGACAGCCAAATAAAAGGTTTTACATATTTTCAGGTTTTATCGCTCCTAGATGTCAAAAAATACGTTTTATCAATTCCATCGGTTTGTCTGTATATTATTTAGCGGCATAGCTTAAAAACTACTCATCAGATCATCCTCAAATTTTAATCAAGAATTAAGAGTCATATGGGGATGACCTGGTAATATTCTGGTAAAAATCCAACATGACAAAACAAAATGGCGTTCTAGTAAAATGTTAAAAAAATTATTAAAAAACTAGGGATCCAACTTATCTCAAATTTTGAATAAAAATGAAGTAGTATTATGCAGAGATAAACCGGTAAATTTCTTGTACGAATACAAGATGGCGGAAAAAATGGCGGCTTAATGAAATATTTAAAAATCGAGCCTGAAAAAACTACGAAAGCGTAGAAGGACCACAATTTTTTTATTTTTATTTTTGTAACAAATTCCGACTTCTAAGTCGGAATTCCGACTTCTATCTCGGAATTCCGACTTCTATCTCGGAATTTCGACTCCTATCTCGGAATTCCGACTTCTATCTCGGAATTCCGACTTCTATCTCGGAATTCTGACTTCTAACTCGGAATTTTGACTTATAGTAGTGTTTTCACATAAATGTTCCAATTTTTGCTTTAGATGCGTTGTCCAGTGACTGCACGTTTAATAATTATCCTTGTGATAAAGACATTTATGACTTGTGTAAAATATTAATTGCTGAAAATTTCTAGAAATAGTATCTAGTATGATAAAATCTAACCCAGACTTCTAACTCGGAATTTCTATCTGCGTTGTCATTAATACACGACTGCTTATAAGCGCAATCACTTTTTCATACTCTTCTAACGGCAAATGAAGCGATCATTCTAAATGAAATTAATATTTTAATATAGGGATCAGGATGAAGCTAAGTAAAACTACAAGAAATTTATTAAGTGTGCATAAAGTCCAAATTAAAAAATAATGACTGGGTCGGTTCCGATGGCTTGAATATGGTTGACATGAAAAATAAAATCTTGTACTTTGCTTTATCTTTTTCATAGATAGTAGAAATAATAAGACGCCATTTAGTAAGGACATCTGATTCATATTATGTTAAAAAGATGCAATAGCATGGAGGGGGTGCACGCATTTATATATATATATATATATATATATATATATATATATATATATATATATATATTTTTTTTTTTTTCAGATTTTAATATATGCATTGTAGTGTGGGGCATATGTCTTCTCGCTCTTCATCAAGGCTTATCGTCATTTACTCCCAAGTATTGTTCTTTTCTTTTCCAAATTTACCAACTATTGTAACAATCATTTTGAAAATGATTATTAGAACGGTCAAGTTCTTAATTATCACCTATTTATTCACAAAATATCTGATATTTTGTTTCTTTTAAGACAGTCAAATATATAAAATACAAACCAATATTTATCGCAAATAATAAAGCAACGACGCGACAAGTCCCTAATGTTAATAAAATCCGAGATCGTTGTTTGGCGACACCTTACTGCAGGCAACCCGTTATACCCTATGTTTTATTTCCAAATTATGTCAGGGGTTTCAAAGTCTAAGGTTATATCAGCTGATTTTGTCTCGTTAGTGGTGATCGGTGGTGGTGTTCCGTAGCAAAGGGAGATGTTTTGAGACTTTTCGGGATGATAAAGTGATTTTTTTTATGTCTGTCGAGGGTTTCTGTCATCGAGAGTACTAGGTTGGTACCATGTACCGGAACAGGATACATCATTTTTTTGCTATGTTAGGACTATAAAACCTTTGGACCGAACAAAGAGATCCTCTCTTACTACCTCTCTGCAGAATAATAATGAAGTGTTAGTTCTCATAGTTTTTTGTGCCGCCATTTTACACGACGTGTAAGAAGTTCTACTGATCGGCGAATTCTATGAAGCCTTAATTGGGATTGGAAAGCACTTCAAGACTACTCAAAGCCATAACATCAGGTAATTAGTCATTCAAAATTATTAGAAAATCTTGCTAGGGAGATGGTTCATGGAATAGTCGCCACGTGGGTTGGTACTCAGCACATTTCTCTATCTTTTCAGGCTTTTAACGTACTGCAAGAAGCTTTTATCCTACTACAAGGACCTTTTAACCTACAACAGGAGCATATTTTAATTAATACCGCAATCACAATAAAATCAACATCACTCTTTTATTGTGGGAAGAACAGTGGCTTAGGCAGATCAACTTAGGGACATCAGGCAGGAAGTTGGAAACTTAGATTCTGGTTGGACTACCGTGGCGTAGCTGGAACGGGGCATTTGAGGTTTTCCTTGTTGGCTTGTGCTGTTTTGGGGCCTCCGTTGCAGTCTGCTCGTCTAGAGGACCACCTCCTTTTGGTTGAGCTTATAGGCTAACCGCTGCTGTGAAGCGTTGAGGAAAGTCTTCATTTAGGGAACCAACCCAACACCGAGTCTAAAGATAAGTACCTTTCCTTGTTTTAGCTTATAAAAGGTAGCTTTACTACTGGTGTTCTACTTACCCTGAGCGTACATTAGAAATTTGATCTTTCGTTGCTAATTTTTCAATTATTCAGCCTTCTCGCACTATAATTACCTTTATAAAGTCACTTTAAGTCATTAACCAATTTAATTCTAAATAGTTTCTCATGAATTCATTTGCAAATCAGTAACTATAAACTTTTATTCTAATTTCGGTACCTATAACTCTCTAAAGTATTACTTTGTTGTATTTTATTTAATTAGTTGATTTTGCGTAAAGAATTCATTGCATCTTCTGGCTTATTTTATTAAATTTGCGTTTTGTAAAACCCTCTTATTTTTTTTTTTTTTCAAATAATTGCTTTGTAAGTGCTCATAGCTTATAGGTAGTAAGAGACTTTATGTTTTTTGTAGTATAAGTTATATTAGGTATGTTGAGTGTATATTGGGTACCCATGTCTTAGTGTCATAAGTGTTAAGTTTTTTGTAATGGGCAGTACTTCCTAAAATTACCTGTGATTTTCAGCCACCTGTTATAGTTTTATGATTGTTTGAATATATTTTGCATTACAGCCCATCTTCATATTATCGGTGATTTTCAGCCAATATCGGTATATGATACTAATATTTGCATCTCTCATATGAGGTTTTTATAAAATAATATTTATTAAATCTGGTTTTTGCAACATTCATGCTATGCTCTTTCAACAATATTTGGTAACAAATATAAAACTTAATTAAGAAAATAAAATTTAATTCAAGGTTGTATCCTTGCCCTCTCTCTTTCTTTTCAATTATCCATCTAATCATTTTACTTAATTTAAAATTTTAATACTTTAAATATTCACTCCAATCTTTCCACCTAATCAGTTTTGCATAATTTAAATTTTAATAATCAAAAAATATTTAATTACTGGTAGTTCATTTAACTTTTATGGTAAATTTATGTATCAAAATTTTTCAGTACTTTCAAGATATTAAACTTAAAGATATAAATATTATTTCATTTGGCACATTTAATTTCATGAATAGTGTAGTTATCGTTTTACCTCATATGTGGTGATTTGATTGTTACTGTTGATTGTGTTGAACAACATTTAATACCACTGTGATATTTATACTTATATTTTATATACAATTTACAATAAATTTCCTTGCATTAGTATTTCATTCTTTTATTTATAATCTGTCCATTGCAGGAATTAGAAGGTTTTGGGAAGCTACATTACAAGTTAACTTAAGTATTGTGTCTTAGCGTACATTAGTATCTATCTTGTTTTTTTCTTTTCTGCTCAACCTCTTTGGCCACTCTAGGCCTGGCGCCCACAATATTGTTTAAATTATTTGAACTCACGCCCTAACGCCTCCGAAATAAAAGAATCTGAGCACCGAGTAAAACAATGTAAAATAAAAAAAAAAATAAAATAAAAAAAAAAAAATAAAAAAAAAAAAAAGGAGGTTGTAAAAATTGGCGCCCAACGTGGGGCATCAACAAAAGTAATAATATTATATATTTTGGAGGCTTGAGCTAGTGTAACACATATTAAAATTTTTCCATCATTTAGACAATAAATCTTATTTTTCCTTACTTCATTTTTCCGGCAGGTATTTTATTAGTTTTTTGTTTTGCTAATTTTTGTTTCTTCCTAGGTAAAAATAAATATGAACCCTACTTATTTGAAGAGTGATGAGGTCGACTGGGAACTCAGAATCAGAGGAGTTTGTGTCCAGGGAAAGGGAGTCACTGCGGAAGTAAAACGGTCTATGCTCAGAGGTCATCTCAAGTATGAGAAAGAATTGAAAACATCCTTCCCAGTTGTACCAATGGATTTCGCATCAGAGAGGGAGATCTGTTCAGACAAGCTCGCACAATTCACGGATTTGGTAAACAATTTTAATTCTGATAAGCGTCATCCAGATTACAAGCGTATTAAGACCAGATTATTTCATCTTACTAATAGAATAAACTATTTGTCCTCTTGTAATCAGCAATCTGCTGATATTAAAGCACAACTTTTATGTAAAAACATGCTCCTTGTTGACAAACTTGAACAAAGGTCAGAAATGGAAGAGGTAAATTTAGTTGATCTTACTGAAAAGAACAGTGATTCTTTGATTTTAGATTATCCTTCAAATGCAGAACCAGCAATTAAAAAAGTAACTTTTGCTAAGGAGGCAGATAATACATCTAACAAAAAAATAACGGTTCATTCTAACGTTTTACTTAATCCTCAAGACGATTTTAACATAAGCAGTAGTTTGTTTCAAGATTTAAACAATGAGCCTAACAGCCATCGGTCCCATCAGGATGATGACTCAACCATTTCAGATTTAATTGTTGAGAATAGTAATTTTAAAAATTCTTCAATTATTGAACATCAAAATATTTGCAAAACTTCTCAAACCACAAATATTTTAAACTCACCTGAAAATATCCAAGTTTCACAACAAAATATAAATCTACAGGCACAGCCTAGTGTTCAGTTCACACCTGATCACAATTTTTTACCTCATCGGGTGACTAACACCAATAATACAATGCCAGAAACCCTTATCCAAGGTACTGACAGCAGGGATCAAGTTGAGAGACTAGAGCAAAATTATCAATACATGCCAAATGTTGGTCAAACAAATTGTAAACTGGGTGATCAAATAACCAATGTTCCATTTAATGATACAAATATTCGCAATATATCAAATAATTGCCAGTATAACGGTATTCCATATCAGTTTTTTGATCGTTCAAATCAGCCTCGAGTGTTCGTTGGTAACCAAGATTTTAACAGGCTACCCTTAGGTAATGATATTAATCAATGTGGGCCAGATAATCATAATGATATCCGAAATTTAGATAGACTAGCCTCATATCAAACAGATAGGCCAAGTTTCAATCCACATCAAAATTTATATCTCTCAGGTCCAACACAAAGTAATAATAACTATCAAAATATTTCACAAAATTTAAACAGTAAAGGTTTTCAAAATAACTCAATGCCAGGTTATAATGTTAATAATCAACATCAGGGTAACCATTTCATTCCCCAATTTGCATATAATATGGGAAATCACAATAAAAATGTCCAAAATCCGGTTCATAACAATATGCCATCTATTGTTGGTGATAGTTTTCGCATCCCTCAAATTAACCGCTTTAACTTGAGGTTTAATGGGCGAAATCAGAGCCTACACGGTTTTCTGGAAAGAGTTGAGGAATTTTCATTGTCTCAGAGGGTAAATAAAAATAACTTATTATCTTTAGCACATGAATTCTTTGAGGGTGACGCGCTAATCTGGTACAGGGCAGTCCGCTGTTCTATTACTTCTTGGGAAGAGTTAGTACAGAAGTTACAGTGGAATTTTCTTCCGGTAGATTATGAAGCCGCATTATGGGATGAAATTAGGGCAAGAACTCAGGGAGCTACTGAAAGACCACTTATTTATATAGCTATTATGGAAAATCTTTTTAAACGTTTTATTCAACCTGTAGATGAGTCAGTTCAATTGAAGTTAATTTTGAGAAACTTATTACCTTACTACCAACAACAGTTAGCATTGAGACAACCATTTTCGTTATCAGAACTAAAATATTCTTGTAGAATTTTAGAGGATACTAAAATCAGAACTGAAAAATTTCAGGGTCCTCCATCATGCAATCCAACTACATTAGAGCCAGAGCTGGCTTATCAAAAAAGTGTTTCTTCTAGATCCCTTAACAGACTTTCAAATGTTAATGAAATTGTTTCTAGCTTTTCTGCTATTAATACTGTAAGTGCTCAACAGTCCAATTCTGCTGAGAATGGACTATTAGAAACTCAATTAACTTCTGAAATAAATGTCCTTAAAACGACCAAATGCTGGAACTGCCTAAAGCACGGCCATCTGTTTACTAAGTGTAATGAAAATAAAACTGTATTTTGCTATGGGTGTGGTAAACGAAACATCACAAAACCTAACTGTCCATCTTGTAAGTCAAAAAACGTGCTAGGCGCGACTTTGCCAGCAGGCGAAGTTGCGAAAAACTAAAACATAGCTCTAGGGACTATTATGCACAAAATAAATGGTCTAACTGGCTTAATACTGTTAAACATTTCTTTGAATTCGATGAACTGGCATCTTTGTTTATAAAAAAATCAATTTATGATCCTAGACCTTATATAGAAATTAATATAAAAAATAAAAATGTAGTTGCATTGGTTGATACCGGAGCCGTAGAGAGTGTAATTGGTAGGCGTGGCTTACAATATGTCTTAGATATGAATTTTGAAATTATTCCAGAAACGGGTGATAAGGTTGTCACA
Source organism: Kuschelorhynchus macadamiae (assembly GCA_030620095.1). Taxonomy (NCBI): domain Eukaryota; kingdom Metazoa; phylum Arthropoda; class Insecta; order Coleoptera; family Curculionidae; genus Kuschelorhynchus; species Kuschelorhynchus macadamiae. The sequence goes on along the minus strand of JAUTXW010000498.1, from coordinate 1,667,685 downwards.
ACAGCTAATGGTGAACCAGTTCGGGTAGTTGGCTCGGTAAATCTGCCAATAAAAGTTCATGATAAAACTAGGAATATTAAAGTTTTGGTGGTGCCTAAAATTCGTCAAACTTTTATATTGGGAACTGACTTTTGTGATGCATTTGGTTTAAGTATTGATTTTTGTAATAAATCTTACAATATTTCTGATAGGGACACAGTTGACCAGGATCTGTTATCAGCACGGTTTGCTCAAACCTGTAATAACTCATTAAATCCACCTTCACATAACAATAATAACTCAATTTTAATATTACCAGATCAAAACATATGTGACAGTGTTAACGAAATAAAAGTAAAAGAACATTTTGAGAAAATTTCAATTTCCACTGCTTGCGAATTAAGTTCAGAACAGGAAAGCAAACTTAATGAGGTTGTTTCTTTGTTTAATAAATTGGCATCAGTTTCTGATTCTCTTGGGGCTACAGGTTTAATAGAACATAAAATCGAAGTTACATCTAACGAACCATTTAGGAAAAGACCTTTTCTGCTATCACCATACATGCAACAACACCTAAATTCCGAAATTGATAGAATGCTAAAATTAGGGGTTATTAGACCATCGACTAGTCCATATTCGGCAAATGTACTTTTGGTTAAAAAATCTTCAGGGGAGTTTAGGCTTTGTTATGATGGACGCCCTTTGAACAACGTAACAGTAAGATCCATACGGATTGCCTTATCTCTCGCGAATACTAGATAAAGTCCAAGATGCTAAGTTTTTATCATCTATAGACCTTAAACATGCTTTTTGGCAAATTAAATTGGCAGAGGATGCGTGCCCAAAGACTGCTTTTAGTGTTGTAGGTAGGGGTCAATTTGAATTTGTTAGAATGCCTTTTGGTTTGTGCAACGCGGCTCAAACACTGCAAAGACTGATGGATAGGTTATTTAATCCATCGCTGGAGAATAATATTTTCGTATATTTAGACGATCTGGTTATAGTCAACAGTTCTTTTGAGGATCATATGCGCACATTAACTAAAGTTTATAAAACGCTTGATTCGGCAGGATTAACAGTCAATGTAAAGAAATGTCAATTTTGTAGGCCCAGTTTAGCATTTTTGGGGTATGTCGTAGATAAGCATGGCCTGCACGCTAATCCGGATAAGGTAGAGACAATTTTAAAATATCCGCAACCAAAAAATGTAACAGAAATCAAAAGATTTGTTGGCATGGCCTCGTGGTATCGACGTTTTATAAAGAATTTTTCAGAACTCATTGTGCCATTAAATAATTTAATTAAAGGTCGTCAAAAAAGGCAAGCCGTCATCTGGAATGAACAGGCCGAATCAGCTTTTGAAAATATTAAAAAGAGGTTAATGTCAACACCGGTTTTACAAAATCCGGATTTCTCTGAAGCTTTTTCAATCCAGACTGATGCGAGTAATTATGCCATAGGTGCTGTACTAACTCAGGGGGAGGGAGATGAAGAACATGTAATCTCCTATGCTTCGAGAAGCCTTACGAAAGCGGAAATAAATTATACATGTACGGAAAGAGAATGTTTAGCCATCGTATTCGCCGTGACAAAGTTTCGCGCTTACATTGAAGGGGCCCCTGAACCTTTTAAAATAATTACAGATCATTATTCTCTATTATGGTTGAATCGCCTTGAAAATCCAATAGGAAGACTCTGTAGATGGGCCATTCTTTTATCACAATTTAATTATGTATTAATTCACAGACCAGGTAAACAAAATGTCGTACCTGATGCATTAAGTAGGGCTCCTCTTCAGAATGAAACAGCCAGTATCTGCATAACTGATATAAATCATGGATTTAATGACAAGTGGTATAATAAACTTTTAGCAAGTGTTCAGAATAGTCCCGAGAAATACCCGTGTTTTCACATAAATAAAGGGCGGTTGTATAAGCATTTTGATTTGGGCCATAAGGTCAATATAAATCAAAAATCGTGGAAAGTAGTCGTACCGAAGGAAGACCGTTTCGGTATCATTCGTGAATCTTACGATAATTCAGCCCATTTCGGTGTGAGAAAGACCGTGGATAGGATTCAAAATGAATATTGGTGGCCTGGGGTGCGTTATGACACAAGAAAATACATAACCAAGTGCCAAGTGTGCAATGAGCAAAAAAGTTCCCATTTAAAACAGTCAGGGTTAATGGCAGCACCTAAAAATATTTCAGTACCCTTTCAGCTTATTTCTCTCGACATTTTGGGTCCATTTCCTAAATCAAAATCTGGTTATTCTTTCTTGTTGGTTGCAGTAGACTGGTTCACAAAGTTTACATTTATCCATAAAATGAAAAGAGCATTGGCTAAGGAAGTCTGTAACTTTGTAGAAACCATTGTTTTTAATTATTTTGGGGTACAATGGCAGTCAGTTTATATCAAAAGAGTTTAAAGCTTGCCTAAAAGAACATAAGGTCAATAATATTTGGTACAATGCTAGGTACCATCCACAAACAAACAATGCTGAGCGCTCTAATCGTGTAATTGGTACTGCTATTAGATCATATATCAAAAATCAGAACCACCGCGATTGGGACCGAAATATTCACAAAATTTGCAATGCAATAAACACTTCTACACATGAAGTTACAGGGTTTTCACCTGCTTTCCTGACCTTTGGAAGAAACCTACCTTTACAGGGCGACTATTATGGCATCATATCTAAAAAACAAATTTCACCATATTCATTTCAGGATAGGCGTGAACTTGTTGATCAATTATCTGGCTTACCTGAGATATATGACGTCCTGGATAAATACATTAAAAAGTCTTATGAAAGAAATAGAAAATATTATAACCTCCGCAAACGCCACCTTGAATTCGAGGTTGGTGATACCGTTTATAAACGAAACTTTGTACTTTCAAATGCTGGCAATTATTTTTCAAAGAAGCTCGCGAAAAGATTTATAAAATGTAAATTAATTAAAAATATTTCCCCTCTGATATATGAACTCCTGGACGAAAATGATCAAAATGTAGGTCGTTATCATATGAAAGATCTTAAACCCGACCCTGACACAGATTCTGATGATGAAGAGATCATAGCTGACTAAGTTACTCATAATTAGCATGTAATTAGGTTTAAGTATTGTAATCATTATATTGTAAAGTAAGTTTTGATAGAAAGATGATTCATATTTATACTGGTTTGCAGTGATATTTAACACATTTATTTCTTTAAAAGAAAATATTAAGGTGGGGAGTATTGCCCTTACTATTATACATAAAATTTAAATATAATTATTATTGTTTTTCTTTTAGATGAAAAGAAATATATTTGTTTAAAAAAATATCTTTTTTTTGAGTAAATAACTAACACCTATGAAAGGTTTATGCATCCTCTATTAAAGTAACTTATATTTCGTTAAACGATTATTCATTAATCTTTATTTTTCAATTCCGTTATTATTCATTCAGATTAAATTTCATCAAAGTATAAAAGATTTTAGGTTGACTTTTTCAAGTAAGGACAGGAACATAACTAATTAGTTACATTCTATGGATGATACAAAATATAATAACTAAAACTAAGTCAGAAAAACCAAATTTCCCTGATACCTGTTAATTAAAATATTGTTCGAGTAAATTTACTTGTTTTAAAACGCTTTTATTAGTTTCATTTGATTTTCACCCACTTTATAACGCCAGATTACAATCGATGACCATTCAATGATTTGATAAGTTTGTCCCATCCTGAACAGGATCATCAGGTTAAAAAAGACCCTGGGAAATGGCTACCATATAAAAGGAAGGCAGCAGGCGCGCAAATTACTCATTTTGGGCACGGGGAGGTAGCGAAGAAAAATAAATTATAGTTTGACAAAACTAAAAAACACGCTTTAACAGTAAACGAAACTAAAAAGAAAAAATTATAGTCTAAAGAACTAAAAAACACGCTTTAATAGTAAATTGAACTAAAAAGAAAAAAAAATTACTTTTGTAAAAAAGCGTAGGGTGCCTTTATGCCATATATTCATACTGACTTTACTTTCAGAAATTATACCGATAAAATATTTATAACTGATATCAGACCCACGCTGTTTTCACAATGACATTAATTTTCTTGTTAATCACTTTATTCTCGTCCAATGGGTTTTTTTTTAGTTCAATTTACTATTACAGCGTATTTTTCAGTTTTTTAAACTATAATTTATTAGAATTCCTCCACAAATGAAGACATTGATATTTTATGAAGTTTGAAAACAAAAATCTGTAACATGATTACAGCAAAAAAAATTGTTAGCAAATCACATCCTCATAAATCAAGTTTCCGTTGTAGTTCTTATTTCTAAATTTGTGGAAGGACATAAATTTAAGTTAATTATAATTTTGATTGTTTCTTCAAGCACCTTATTTTTTTATTTTAGCTTTATCTATTCGGTAAACCTCTTTACAAATAAAGAGCATTCTACTAACAAGGTACAACTCAATGATCGTAGTTGTAAATTTTTTTCGTGTTGATCACACCCAACAAAAGGAATAGGTATTTCTTTTAATTTGTCCAAAATATCAAAATGGGTACCTTGATATACGTGGTTTGCTGACAAAATATTTAATACAGTAGGCTATATTACTGATTATAAACTCTTTGACTAATATTCCCAGTCATTTACGTTTTGTATTTACTAAGTTTCATTACCCGTTTTGGATCTTCTTGTACTTGTCATAAAAGTTTGTAATAGACACATCATTAATATATTGGAGTGACTCGGCAGGCCGGGGTCTTCTACCCTTAAGGACCTCACTGCCACTTCTATGCATACTATATATTATTATTAGACCTATTGACAACAGCTTCCAATTAATATTTTGACTACCTAGTTTTTTCCGGGACCTGGGACATAATATGAAAATATGACTTTTCTCATTCAATAAAATGTGTTTCAGTTTTCTAATCCTGTCACTTTTATTCATAGAGTTGTTATTTCTAGACACAATGGTAATTAAATTAATTGAATTTTTCCTACTTTACTAAATTTAATTTGAATTTTCTACCCTTTCCGAAACCTGCTGCTACATTAATTCGTAATATATATTATTTCCAGACATCGGGGTAACAGCCCCCTATAAATATTTTGGCTTGCACTACGATCCGAGGGAGTCTACTTAGGGTAAAATATACTTTTTTTCTTATTTATTAAAATCTATTTAAGTTATCTACTCTTTAGAGATTCGCTACACCTTTTATTTATACTTGATATTAATTATAGATATGTTGGTAAAAGCATCCTATAAATAGTTTGGCTTGCATTGCCGTCCATGGTATCGCTACAAGGGATAGAATTTAATAATTTGTTTATTTTTTCCTCATTTTTTAAATTTTTTTTGTCTTCTACACCTTCATGGGTTAGATTTCATCATACTAGATTTTACACAAGTCATAATTGTCTTTATCACAAGGATAATTATTAAACGTGCAGTCACTGGAACATGCATCTAAAGCGAAAATTGGAACATCTATGTGAAAACACTACTATAAGTCAAAATTTCGAGTTAGAAGTCGGAATTCCGAGATAGAAGTCGGAATTCCGAGTTACAAATCAGAATTCCGAGATAGCAGTCGGAATTCCGAGATAGAAGTCGAAATTCCGATATAGAAGTCGGAATTCCGAGTTAGAAGTCGGAATTCTGAGATAGAAAACGGAATTCCAAGTTAGAAGTCGGAATTCCGAGTTAGAAGTCGGAATTCCGAGATAGAAGTCGGAATTCTGAGATAGAAGTCGGAATTCCGAAAAAAATTGTGGCCTTTCTACGCTTTCGTAAAAAACTACTTAATATACTGATTTCAAATTGTTTGCCATAACTAATTGTAGTATAGATATAAGCTACTAAAACTGTGGTTCTAATTCAAGATGGCGGAACAAAATAGCGGCCAGATAAAATATTTGTAACCGTAGCTTCCCTAGATGTCAAAAAATATGTTTTATCAATTACATCAATCCGTCTATATGTCTGTCAGTTCGCGGCATAGCTTAAAAACTACTCATCAGTAAACTCAAAAACCTCTCTGAACGATTAAATTTTTTCAAGTATTTGAATTTTAGCCACTATTTATTAAAATCAAATAAGTTTTAAAATTGAAATATGTATACACGATACCCTCCAAAATGACATATTACCTGCTCGATCTTTAACGAGACTTTAAAATTTTTATCCCCTCATCAAGTATGTTACAATTGGAATAATCTCTATACCCATAAACCCATAAAAATATGAAAATACGTTTTATGCGATTTATTTACGAAGAATACATCTTTTTTCTATTTAGCCTAGCTATTTCACCCCCATCTCCTGATCAGATCAAATAAAAAAACTAATTGAAAAAAATTGTTCAATGCGAATAAAATAATAAAAAGAAAGTACTAATAATTAATCTGTTTTACAAAAATAAGTTTAACTTTCTATCACGCCGCCCATGCTTCACAATGAAATCGCCGACTGTTGACGGATATTTAGTTTTTATGTTGTCTCAATTGACTTTAGATACACTTTACCATATAATCCACAGCCATTTGTTAAGCAAACTGTTAAATAAACTGCATTATATAGCACAGCATAATGTTAATCAGTTGTACTTAAAAATGTGTACATAAGTATATATAGCGCTTACCTTTAGAACATCTAGTGCAAGAGTACCACTATGCTTACCTGTAAAAGAAAATAAGGTCAATTTATATGTATTCATTCTGACGATTTGTCCAACGTTGATTAGACATCGTTAAACAGTTAAAAAAATTCAACAAATATTTTATTGTGCTCCCCTGATACGATGAGTTCTTTAAAAACAAAATAAATTAAATTATTTTTATTTACTTTACAAGATTTTAAGATGCTAAACTGTTGTAATTGTATTTTTAATTACCACAGTCTATGTTCAAGTAACAGTTTTTCCTTAACAAAACAATATTTATTTAACAGACCTATATCCTGCGGCTGAAACTCCTTTGTAAAACTTAAACTTAATTTATTTGTTGCATTTGTCGCTCTCCCTCAGACAGTTTCTACAATGAGGTTCTCGACTTTTTTCTGTTAGATGACTTTAAATTTCTGTTATTATACTTGAAAACATTATCGTACTGACACCATTTAAAAACCCACCCGTTTTTCATTTATTATGACAGCCAATCTATGCAGTCATCTATCAAAAACGCTAATCAAAACTTCTGCAAAAGCTCTTTCTCATTCTTAGCTTTTGGTGATGAAACTAACTTCACGCCTTAAGCAAAAACTGAAAATTTTGCATTATAAATCGCCGCAGATTTATCTTTATTCGCTTTTTCCCATTTCTTTTTTCATCAGTGCCAGTTTTACCACGCAATATACAAAAAATTACATTCATAACTAAAAAGGTTCAAAGTATTCTCAAAATATTTATTACTAAACAGATATCATTCACTAAGGATTATGCGCAGAAGGATACATATTATGCTTTCTTTGGCTATACTTCTTAGATAGACATTCTTGTGTCTCTTCGTAGTTTAACAACAACGACGAAGAACTTTGTTCGCTCCTTCCAGAGGGTCTTGATTATGGAGTCTGTTCCTTGCAAAGGTCACCCTCATCTCTTAATATAGAAGACTTTAAATTCCGCATTAATAAGTATTTCTTTTCTTTAGTTGGCATACACCGTACCTAGTACTTTGAATTTTGGCCCCATGGGCAAAAAAAATGACTAAATATATATTAAATCAAGATAAAAGTAAACATACTTAACAGCTGACACAGAAATGTGAACACCCAGTCTTCGTGATTGCATTTAAATATTTTTGTGCAGAGGTGCTCATCGTAGCCATAAGAAACGATTGCATTTTGAGCCTTATTAGTTCGGTAAATTGTTGTGTGTACATTTTATTTCTTTTATATGATATCTCTGCTGTAACTACCAAAGATATGACTGAATATAATGCCTCGATGATAACGAAATTTCAACAAACTATTGATGAAAGTTGAAGGTTTTTTCCTGAAATCTAAAAGCCGTAAAAAATACCGAAGTAGGTTTTTTTTTTAATTTAATACCCTGTATATTAGATGCTCATTAAATAGTACTTATTTTAAAAGATGTGTATTACTGATATATTAACACTGATTACATTTCAAGTATGTCCCTCTCACCTTAAAAGTTGACTTGCCCAAAGGATCAAAAACGAAATAATGAACGTGATTGAAGTGATTTTTTCCTTTATTTTTGTCTTTGGGCTGTAGAGACGATAAACTAAATAAATTTTATCTCAAAAAATTCTGATTTGTAGTAAATTCGAGAAATTATTTTTAATTATTTGTACATGTTTGTGTAGCCAATGAAATATTTTACTATGCCCCCACTCCTTAATTTGAAACTTTTCGTCATCCCTGTTTTTGATCTAAACGTACACAAGTTTGTATTTTTGTATGATATCAATTTGCTTTAAGCAGGGATATTTTATTACAATGGATTCACCTATTTATTCTCAAAAATTACGGGAAAAATGTAGCGGATACTTTTTATTTGATTATTCATCCTTTTTTCTTAGTACATACTACATAGATATCAATGTTTAGGACCTATGTTGGATGTTTTTAAGTAAAATTAAACATAATATTTGAAAATATTATGTTTTTACTTTTGTTTTCCTAAAAAATGATTAGTTGGTGCCTTCCCGAAATGTTCATGTAATTGCCAATCAGTGGTTTGGAGAGTATGGCAGAGATAATGCAATGTGAATTTATCGGCGAGAAAGGTCTTTTGGTCTGTATTTTTATAGACCCTATTTAATGCCACTCTTTACTATCCAGCATAAGTCTATTATGATGCATCAAAAACGAGCAATATGTCTTCCAAAATTTTTTTAGTGGTTTTTCAATGACGTAGTTGTGCATGATGGACAGTCAATATTAAGATAAATAAATGCGCAATATGCAGATTGCTGTAGAACGACATATCCATCCTGTTGTTATAATAATGACGTGTGGAGCAAGTGAGTACGATACAAGAACATTTCTCAGTCTGCTAGATAATATTACTGCTGCATTTTATGAGAATATTGTTTTTCAAGAAGATAACGCACGTCCACATGTAGGAATAGTTTAAGAGTTTTTTTTATATAACACATATATGTAGCAAACAAAGGAACATCCACTTATTTTTAAATTCAACTAAACCTAAAATCTAATATATCTAGTAATAGCAAAAATTATTAAAATATAACTACTATCACAGGAAGTTTTCTTGGTAATGTCACTTAGTATATTATTTCTCAATATTTGAAAATACGGCTGAGAAATTATTTGAAATTTTAGTTCTTCAAACTAATATTTGTGTAACAAAAAGGACAATTAGCGAAAGCTGTTAAAAAAGTACTTGTTCCAATATTTAGAGATGTTTCGATACAATTTTTTTAACCGTCTTGTTGAAATTGTACCGAAAATGCGAAAATCTTGCGTCTTATGATAATGACTTGTTAATGTTTATTACCTAACTTCAACCTATGTTTCCTCTGAAAACAACATCTAATAATAAAGTTTTATGAAAAAGGAAAACCCACACAGTAGAAAATATAGCACAGTTTGGAAGTTCCTAAACAAAAGGAAAGTTTAAGTTTTTGAACATGATTTATGAATTTTCTTTTGAGCAGGCAAAGTTTGTCAAGTAAAAAAAGAAACGTGCTAAGGAGTTGAATTGGGGCTACTTGACGAAAATATGTTACAGGCTAAGTCAGTGTATCTAGTTTTGTTACTTAATATTCCTAATTATTAAGTTGCTCTGATAAAATTTCTTAGAAAGAGCAAGTTGTTTGGTGAAAAGAGAGATTATTTATCTTCTCTAATTTCTTGTAAAATTTCTCAGAAATGAATCTCCTCAGTTTGTGCGCATAATTTATTTTTTTCACTATAGCTAGTCACAGATAGTATAGAGCAAAATTGATTAGATATTCGTATTACTTCAATAAGGTGTAGAAAAATAGTCGTACAATCGAATTTTAAAAAATAAATGCTAAAAAATATTTTATTAACTGCCAAGTTTCATTTAAAATAAAAGAGTGCCGAGTTTCTCAAAACTGGATTTATTTTAACTTGTAATAAAAAGGAAATTGAAGAAATACTTAATTTTTGGGTAATTTGGTGAATAAACTCCCTGTCTAGATATGATACACGTAGACATAAAAATTTCATTAAATTATGTTCGTGGCCTATATGGACATTAAAGGTTTGGTTTTAATTTTGAAAGACATACATTTAAAAATTAATGTAGTGAAAAAACGTTATTTACATTTTGACTTTAAACTTGAAATTCTCCTCGTTATTGTAATAAGTAAATTAATAAAAAATGAAGTATAAAATATTATTTGTAAGTCCCATGTATTTTGTATTTTCTAGTATAAAAGTTCTATGCTTGCAAATATATTCTTTACACATGGATTTAAAAAAAATGTATGTCCTCATACCGGATTACGGCAATGTTACGAATATAATGAATGTTATATTTACAATTTATGTATTTGCATTGACCTATCGAAAAATATGTTTTTTTTTCGATCAATATTTCGTTTTTTCATTGTTTTTGTTTTTTTTTGGTTTAAGTTCGATATGCAGATTGTTCCGTCCCTACGGAATAGTATTTATTATTTTTTTATATATATATAATTTTAGTTAACTTTAAATTTATTTGAGCAATACTTTTAAATTGTCTCACTTATATTCCCCTCTTTTTTTAACCATTTCCTCTATACTTTTCTAAGTTGTTAAGCAAGCAGAAAAACAGACTGAAGGAAGGGATACGCCCACAAGAACCATAAGGGTTCTCTCTCTCTATCGAACGTTCGACACGTTATGATCGTCGTTCCAAAAAGAAAATATATCAACTATTAATAAGTGTATTAAACTCTGTATATGTAACAGCTAATTAAACTATTATTAATCAAATATAAACCGCTACCGGTAACGCGAGTGAACGCACCAAGCCGCAAAGCACAGGCTTTTTATGGAAGAAGAACATTGAATCAGCTCAAGGTTACAACTAGTCCACATTTTATTTCCTTATCATTAATTATCCCTAAGCCCTTATATTATTAATTCTCTCCCCCACATTTGGTCCTTCGCCCCTAGGATTTCTCTTTTTGAAAATCCGACACCCTTGTATTGCTCTAAACTCATTATATTTAAATTTAAAATTTTTAAATTTCTTAAATTTTTCCACGAAATATAAAACTCGCCATTTTGCTGCTTATTTATACCCCCATATTATATTATATGCTCTAATGTACTTAACACCTTAAACCCTCTCTTAAAATAATTTTTATTTTACGCTCCATATTTTTTAAGATATTTTAAGTACATTATTTAATTATTTAAACCCCCCTATTATATGATTACATACTCGGGTGTACCTAAAGGCTTAAACTCTCTCTCTTAAAAAAGGTAGAAATTGTACTCTCTCAAAACTAAATATAAACTCTCTCTAAATAAAATACACTCTATAAAAGTTGTTTTTAAGTATTGTTTATTAATTTCGTGATCAAGTAGTTTTTTTTTTTAATATGGCCGATCCAAAGAAAATTAAACAATACTTAGCTCAGCGTGATATGGATATTACGCAAATGTCAGAGTTATATAAGGTCGCACAAAGTGCTTTAACTGACACTAATGTGCGTGCAACTTTATGCTGTCGGTATAAAAGTCTCAAATCGATTTATGATAGTTTTATGAAAATACACAATAATATTATTGTTGTTTATGCTAGTACAGACAGCGTAGAGGAGTTACAAGCACAGAAGAATATTTTGATAAAATGAATTGTGAAGTTCAAGGTATTTACTTCTCTCTCTTTGAAAATCAAACTCCGGCATTAAATGCATCCCCAGCTCAGGCGAGTTCTCTCTTTAAACCAAATGCTAAACTCCCTAAAATAGAAATTCCAGTTTTTGATGGAAACCTCAAATCATGGCAGACTTTTATAGATATGTTTGAAAGTCTTATACATACCAGCTCCCTTACTAATATAGAAAAGTTTAATTACCTTTTAAGTTATTTAAAAGGTCCTCCACTCTCTCTCGTAAAATGTACACCGTTGACAGATAATAATTATTTAGTGGCATACGAGGCATTAAAAAAAAGATATAATAACCCCCGATTAATTGCGCATAGTCATAGAATCAACAAAAAAAAATCTAGTCTAGAAAACGCAACTGCTTTACGTTTTCTAATAGACACCTTTTTAGAAAATCTCGCAGTGCTTAAAAATCTTGGTTATCCCACGGACGCTTGGGATTTTATTTTATTTAATATGCTCATGGATAGGTTAGATCAAAGCACGGCTACTAGATTTGAATTAGAGTGTGGATCAGATTTAGAAGACGTCAATAATAAAAATAAGATGTTTGATATTTTAACTAATTTTTTAAGCAAGCAGTGTGCAGCTCTAGATACCGTTTCATATTCTAATGGTTATAAAAATAAACACTTCAAATATGAAAACAAAAAAAAAGGGTCTTCAAAATAATGATAAAAGTCCGCCCTACTCTAATAATAATTTTAAAGGAAGGCCTACCGGTAGTTTTTTGGCTAATTCTAATAATAATAATTCGAATAAAATTTGTCATATGTGCACCCAAGATCATGATATTTATAATTGCTCCATATTTTTATCGAAGTCTCCATCTGATAGATTTAATTTGATTAAAGAAAAAAGATGGTGTACAAATTGCTTAGGTAATAAACATACGTCTTGGCACTGCACTAGTAAAATAAATTGCCAGATTTGTTCTCGTAAAGATCATTCACTTTTGCATAAAAATGTTCGCCCCTCCACTAATGATAAGCAACGAATTAGTGACATTCCCTTCTCGCCTCCCAATGACGCCACTAATTCTAATGCCTCACAACAAAATTCGATGTTTGCTATTTCAACTCGTGTAAATACCTCTGACTCGAGTTATCCAAATATTTCTAGCACTCAGTCGAGTCCTAATTTACTCCATAACTCTCAAAATAATTCTAGCATCGAACCTAGACCCTATAATTTAATCTCAAACTCACAAAATAATTTTAGCTCCCAGTCTAGTTCTAATTTAATCGCGAATATTCCCAGTACGGTTTTACTCTCTACCGCGATTTTAGAAGTGCGAGACGCCTCTGGAGTTTTTAGGCCTGTACGTGCTCTTTGTGATAGCGCCAGCCAGAGTAATTTTATAACTTCTAAATGTTTTAAAAAATTAGGCCTAACTTCTTACCCTCTCTCAATCAATATTTGTGGCATAGCTCAAACTAATTCTCGCTCTACAGATGGTTGCGAATGTGTTATTAGACCTGTAGGAAAAAATGATCCCCAATTTAATTTAGATTTCATAATTTTACCCCAAATTTGCCACAATCAACCCCCCATTTCGATATCACAAAATAACTTTTCCGACTTTTCCGATTTAACGCTCGCAGACCCTACATTTTATAAATCTAACCCCGTAGATATGCTTTTGGGCGCGGACATTTTCGGACTCCTGCTTACAGGACACACTATCTCTAGCACTATTAATAAACCTGTTGCACTTGAGACCATATTTGGTTGGGTAGTAATGGGCAAAATTAAAGATATAAATTACTCTACCCCCTTAACAAATACTTTTTTAATCACTCACGAAAGCTCTCTTGAAAGCTCTGTTAAACGCTTTTGGTCTTTAGAAGAAGTACCAAGTATTTCGAAATTTTCTTTAGATGATTTAGCTGCTGAAGAACGCTACAAAAATACAACTTTTAAAAATAATGATGGAAGGTATGTTGTTGAATTGCCATTCAAGGCGGCCGAATCCTCTTTCTCTTGATCTAGAGACATAGCTCTAAAAAGATTTCTTGCACTTGAAAAAAAATTATTAAAAAATCCGTTTCTACATACAGAATATAGTGAGTGTTTAAAAGAATATTTACTCTTAAATCAAATGAAACCAGTCTCTGCCCCTACAGAAAATTTAAATAAAATTTATTATATTCCCCATCACTGCGTTATCAAAGCCGATAGTTCGACCACAAAACTAAGGGTTGTTTTTGATGCAAGCGCAGTAGATTTAAATAATAAAAGCTTAAATAAGTGTCTCTTAACAGGGCCAAAATTGCAACAGGATATTGTCTCTATTTTGTTGAAGTTTAGACTCCACTCTTTTGTACTTTCAGCAGATATTAAACAAATGTATCGTCAAATAGTAGTTAACCCTAAACACACCCCCTACCAAAGAATTTTGTACCGTTTCTCACCTTCAGAACCTATTCAAGATTTTGAACTTCAAATAGTAACTTTCGGCGTAAGTTCTAGTCCATATTTAGCCCTTAGAACAATTAAACAGTTAGCTTTAGAACAAGAAAGAAATTATCCTCTAGCTTGTCAAACTCTACAGAGTGATGTATTTATAGATGATTTACTCTCAGGTCAAAATTCTTTGGAAGACGCTTTAAAACTTCAAAATGATTTAATTGAGGTACTAAAAAATGGTAATTTTGTTTTGCGTAAGTGGGCCTCAAATCACCCCCTTTTATTATCTCACTTACCCCCCTCAGATTGTCAAGTAGTCCCATTTTCTCTAGATTTAGATTCTCTCTCTACTCTTAAAGTATTAGGTCTTTTATGGGATTTTAATTCTGATGAGTTTACTTTTAAAGTAGCTCCAAGAAATTTACCCTGTACAAAAAGAAATATGTTGTCAGAGCTCTCTCATGTCTATGACCCTTTAGGATTCCTAGTGCCCTTGACAGTAACTTTAAAGCTCTTGATTCAACAATGTTGGGTCAATTCACTGCCATGGGACTCTCCTGTTCCCCCCAGTATTCAGGAATCTTGGAACAAAATAAGTTCACAACTTCACTGTTTATCCAACATAAGATTTCCACGTCAAATTATTGACCTAAATAATTTTTTATCTGCAGAACTCCATGGAATGTGCGATGCAAGTCAAAATGCGTATTGCTCTGTAATTTATCTTAGAGTTCTGAGTAAAGATTGCTCTATTAATACTTATTTTGTTGTAGCTAAATCCCGTATAGCTCCCTTAAAAATTTCTTTATTTTATTTCTTCTTTTTTTATTCCTCGCCTAGGATTATGTAGTGCTGTTTTATTAAGCTCTTTACTCTCCTATGTTCAAGAAATATATAAAAATAAAATTTATATATCTAAAGTTTTTGCTTGGACTGATAGTACTATTGTGTTATGTTGGTTAAAAAATGATTCTCGGAAATGGAATACATTTGTAGCTAATAGAGTTGCTTATATTCAAGAAAAAATACCCCCCTCTAATTGGCATCATATAAGGTCTCAAGATAATGCCTCGGATCCTGGTTCGCGAGGCCTTTTACCCCTTGATTTATTAAATAATACGCTGTGGCGGGTGGGGCCCTCGTGGCTCAGTGAACCTTCTAGCTCTTGGCCAGATAGCCATTTTGAATCATTTGAACCCTCAGAAGAACGCCGTAAAATCACCTTGTCAATATTTACTGATATTTCTGATTTAGATAAATATTTAAATCGGTTCTCTAGTTTATATAATCTACAAAGATCTATGTGTTATATTCTTAGATTTATTTACAATTGTAGAAACCCCCTTACTCGAAAAACTTCTGTTTTTTCAAACGTTGAAATGGAGAATGCACTTTTGGTTCTTATTAAATTGGTCCAACATCAGTGCTTTTCTGAAGAAATTTCAGCTCTTAAATCAGACAAGTATTTTTCTAAGCCATTTAGAAAACTCGCCCCCTTTCTTGACCATGATGTTTTACGCGTTGGAGGACGTTTAAAAAATCCCAAGTTAGCTTATGATAAAAAACACCCTATATTGCTCCCCTCACATCATCGTTTAACTGACTTAATTATTGAATATACACACAAAATGTATTTACATCCAGGACCCCAATCTCTTCAATATCTACTCTCTCAAAGATATTGGATTATTTCCTATAAGCGCACCATTCGAAAGGTGATCTCAAAATGTCATAATTGTTTCCGAGTAAACCCTATCTTAACTCAACCCATTATGGGTCAGCTTCCCCTAGCTAGACTTGGATCTGTCAAATGTTTTGTTTCATGCGGTACAGACTACGCTGGCCCTTTCTCTATAACCTCAAATAGAACCCGTGGGGCTAAAGTTTTAAAGGCATATATCTGCTTGTTTGTCTGTATGGCAACCAAAGCCCTACATATTGAATTAGCCTCTGATCTTACAAGTGAAGCATTTCTCGCTTGTTTACGTCGCTTTATCGCCAGGCGTGGACGCGTAAATAACATTTATAGCGATCGCGGAACAAATTTCTGTGGTGCTTGGAAAGAAATAAATAAATATATGCGCATGGCTGCTAACACAGAAAAAATAAATTGGCATTTTAATCCCGCTTCCGCACCAAATTTTGACGGAATATGGGAAAGCGGTGTCCGCTGTGAGTCTCACCTCTATAAGGTAATTGGTCAACAAATTTTGACCTACGAGGACTGTACTCGTACAAATAGAGGGTGTCCTAAATTCTCGCCCTTTATGTCCTCAAAGCTCCGACCCCAATGATCTTAACGTATTAACTCCCGGTCATTTTTTGACATTAGAGCCCCTGAACTCTTTTCCTGAGCCTGATTTGGAGTATATCAAATTAAACCGTTTGTCACGTTGGCAGTTGTTACAACAAATGCACCAAACATTTTGGAAGCGTTATAGTAATGAGTATCTCCATACCCTATTACAAAGGAGCCGCTGGGTGGATGAAACTGTAAATATTGAGTTGGGCACCTTAGTTTTAATAAAAGATGAAAACTTACCCCCGCTCAAATAGAGCCGTGGTAGAGTTACTCAAGTTCATCCTGGCAAGGATGGTGTTGTGAGGGTAGTAACATTGCGTACAAATAAGGGTGAAATACAACGCCCAGAAAATAAAGTTTCTGTTTCACCCTTAAATTAGTTATTATATTAATTAATATATTTAGATTCTTTTCTCTAACTGTAAGTTTACTATTTTTTGGTATGGTAAATTGAATTTTTCTTTATTTAGTTTTTTTTTTTTTGTAAAATGAATTCTCATTTTAGGCGGGCGGTATGTTCCGTCCCTACGGAAAAGTATTTATTATTTTTTTATATATATATATATATATAATTTTAGTTAACTTTAAATTTATTTGAGCAATACTTTTAAATTGTCTCACTTATATTCCCCTCTTTTTTAACCATTTCCTCTATATTTTTCTAAGTTGTTAAGCAAGCAGAAAAACAGACTGAAGGAAGGGATACGCCCACAAGAACCATAAGGGTTCTCTCTCTCTATCGAACGTTCGACACGTTATGATCGTCGTTCCAAAAAGAAAATATATCAACCATTAATAAGTGTATTAAACTCTGTATATGTAACAGCTAATTAAACTATTATTAATCAAATATAAACCGGTACCGGTAACGCGAGTGAACGCACCAAGCCGCAAGGCACAGGATTTTTATGGAAGATGAACATTGAATCAGCTCAAGGTAACAACTAGTCCACATTTTATTTCCTTATCATTAATTATCCCTAAGCCCTTATATTATTAATTCTCTCCCCCACACAGATAGATAAAAAACTAAGCATTTTTTAGTAGAGGGACAAATATTTGTTTAAACAAACTGGCATAATCGAATTAATAATTAACGGGTCTTGACAATTTGGGTCTCGTTGAGAAGGGTATTTATTCGGCTTTCAAATAATAAATTATATTATTTTAAGTCTCGTGCCGATCGCTAGATGGCGCTTTCTCAAATTTCTGGTGATTTCTTGAAAATTTCTAATGAAATGATATATTAATTATAGGCCAGTGTTACAAAGCACGAAAAAACGTAGAACATGTTCCTTGTTGTTGCCTTTTTTTTCGGAGATAGGAGGAAAAGAAAATGGAACTTGGAAGCTTGTAAGAAATTCGGGCATTTTTAAATGAAGTTATTTGCTGCAACTAATTTTCGCTTTTAACATTATTCCTATTCTAGTACTACTAATATTTTAAGTCGTCTTTAACTTATTTGCTTCAATTAACATAACTCATTCATTAGGAAACTATCTCAAATCCCAATAATTAAAATTTAAAGCTACGTGTTAAAAAAGTATTAGGCTTTGGTAAAAACTGAGCGCCAGATCCAAAATAAAACACTATTACAAAATTAGTTGTAAAATTATTTTCAAAATATGACTGAATTTTCCCATTAAACACAATTGAAAATTCGCGTATTTTCAGAGAGCCATAAAAGTTCAAACATACATCCTTGGACAAAATAGATGTTTTTTCGTTTTTTTATGGCATTGAAAGTAGTACATAAACAAAGTTTTAGCAAAATCGATTTCCTAAAAAAAGTTCAAAAATTTTGCGTGTAAATAATGGATTTTTTTAGGTAAAATTTTTACATCCATACATCCTAGAACAAAATAAATATTTTTTTTTCGTTTTTTATAGCCTTCCTTTCCCATCACACACTTCAGTTTTTGACACATCAAATGTTTGGTGCCTAAAATAAAATCAGTTAATATAGTCAGTATTTATTAAGATTTATAACACAATTTCCCACCGAAATAACGGGAAAGATATAAAGTTTGCTTCTCTCCACTAGTCGGGGATGCAGCTATTTACGTTTTTTACAGTGGCGGCTCATGGCTAAAAAAATAGGAAAAGTGTTAGTTAGAGAAAATTAGGACAGACAAGGTCTAAAATGAGCACCGCATACAAAACATTTTTTGCAAATATCCACCTCTACACATCAACTTAAATTCAGAAAACCAAGAATTTTTGAAATGAATATTGTAGGATCTACTAGAATTTTTAATGTCTTTTTTAACACTAATTGTCAGGACACTTGTTTGTCGACCCGTAATTAAAAGGTCCTTTTTGTCATCTTCTTTCCAACGGGAAAATGGAGTTTCTAACAAACTACAAACAATGTCACTAACGGGCCCAAACAAACTCATTTTCAACCACACACGCGCGCCACTCCTCTAAAGAATAAAATAAAAGGTCTCTGATAAAATATTGATTAAAGTGCGATCGCCGCGATCTACTTTACGTACAATACGAACGGAAGCGTTAAACTGCGGCTCTTCCCTAGAGGCGCAGTTTTCGTACATAGGATATTCTCGTTGCCAGCAATGCATTATTTCAAGGCATTGTTTTCGTTTCTCGCTGAAAGATTTTTACCGAGCTCGTACGTGGCTCTTCCGCTGGTGGATCGACACAAACGAGTTTGCTGCCGGTGCGATGGGCGCACATACGGGTTTGCTTAATACGCGCAAGTATATCATTTCGTTTTCCGTTTGCCTTTAGGTTTCTGACGAGCGGCCAGCGGCAATACTACGAATGCATTAAATTTAACATTGCAATTATTGATAATTTTTAATGAAATGAATTTGATTTAATATAAAAAATTAGTATATTGTATATTGTATAATGTATTGATTTTTAAAGTGTGTTAAAAAATATAATTTGACAGTTTTTTTTGGAGAAGAGGCACTTCCCCTACTTCCTCTGAATAGCCTCCACTGGTTTTTTGATTACTTACACATGTACCGAATTTCAAAGCAATATATTAGATCATTTTAAATTTATCTCGGAAACTGACCATTTCGCCGTTATTTGGTTTAATATACTTGCCAAGTTGAGTTTGTAAACTAGAACTACGTAAATTCCTACTATTATTTAACCAAAACTGAAATCCCTTGCTACTTCGTTAATATAAGGTCTGTAGTATGCCATTTGCACATTGCCAACTTAAGGTAAATTATTTTTAGCCTCAAATAATTACATCGAAAGATCCGAAAGCCATGATTTATATTGAATTTATTCCTGCACTAAGGCCAATTTAAGGAAAATGCGTGCATTGCGTGTTCCTTAAGAAGTATTTATTGCCCCTCAAGTGAAAATATTCCTGCATTTAATCGAGTTTATGTAGTTATTTCACGAGCTTTCACTTGAAAATAGAAGTAATTGGCGAAGAAGAATATTTTCATTAAATAATTTTAAAATTATTGAGAGAAAAGAATAGAGACACAGTTATTCAATTTACAGGTTCAGGCACTAATCTGATGGAAAAGAAGCTTCGGTCAACTCCCTTAAAAATCTAGTATGTTATGGTTCTCAACTATCTAAGCAAAAGTAATCATTGTCGCGAGAAAATTATTGAAGGGGTTTTCGAGATACAAAATATTAAACTTTTCCAAAATTCTATATAAAATATAAGAAGGAAACAGGTTCACACAAAATGAGCCTTTTTAACATATTTATTGTACAGAACTTTCCAAAATAAGACAAAAATGCTATGGTGAAATAGTTGTAAGTGCTTTATTCCCGATATACAGGGTGTTATATAAGGCAATTCGACATTAAAGGTCAATATTTTTACAGAAAAATCTATGACATAAAAGAAGACTAGAATATCGTGTAAACATATATCAAACATTGCTTCTTTAGGGGGTTGCAGCTCCGTAAAAGAGCACTGAAGATGATTTTCCTAAATATTTCCGAAACGTTTAAAAACTAGATTATGATATTTAGGTATTTCGGTAAGTATATGCTGAGTCGAATCCTAAAGTCAAAAATATCAATACTAAATCAAGAGCTTCCCGAGTGCGACTGGGGAGTCAGAAGAGTCGTCCTAACTTTTTTCTGGGTGTATTTTTTCGATTTACAATTTCTAATTATAAAATGAGGGTTTTATAAAAGCGAAAGATACTTTTGGTTTAATTCATTATAAACCGTTTTCGAGAAAAATTGATTTAAAAATTATCTTGCATGGCGTGAAACCGCATTAAATACACACTTTTCAATTGAAAGTAGAAGCGAAATGATTTAATTATTTACTGGATCCAAAATACGATTAATTTTCAATGTAAGACAATTTCAAATCATTTTTTCTAGAAATTGGTGCATTCTAATGAATTAAATAAAGATTACCTTTCCTTTTTAGAAAATCTTAGGTTTTATAATTTGGCATTTTAAATACAAAAACTTTACGCAGAAGAAAATTAGGGCGACTTTTCACTTTTCTCCTCCCATTTGGGATTCCCCTGAATTATTATTGATATTTGTGACTTCAGAACTCAACTGTATTAAAGTTACCAAAATACCCATATTTCATAATCTAGCCTTTAAACGTTCCGAAAATATTTAGAAAAAAAACCATCTTCAGAGGGCACAGGCATACCTTTTAAGAGTGTATTTTTTACACCCGTTTTTCTTTAGATTTTCTCAGCTTCATATATATGTACATTACACAATACACAAGAACTATTTTATCCGGGCTATTTTGTCGGAGGCATTTTTGGCGGTTCTATTTTGTCGGGGCTATTTGGCTGGGGCTATTTTCTCGGCATACCTTTGAGAAGTACTTACATTTTTGTTAAAAAAAGGCCGAATTTTTGTCATCACGTTTTCATTTTTGTATTTTTTATGGGATTTAAGCTAAGTTTAATACCTCGAAAACTGCTTTAACATTTTTGTCGCGTCAGTGCTATGTTTTGCTCAGATGAATGAACACTAAAACTGACTAAACTTCGATACATTCGATTTAGTCAAAAGCAATGTTCTTTCCTAATGCAACCACAAGCTGCTGCCTCTAAGTGTGTCGACACTTAGACCATTTCAGAGATATTTATTCACAACATGGAAAGTTTAATCTGTGCCCACCATATGTCAGAGATTATAGTGAAGAAATGAAAATAATAATTATTATACCCCGAATCTTCTAATAAATCGGAACATATTGTAGCAGATGTAAATAAAGACAATACCGCAAAAAATTATGACAATCCTGCAGCTTATATTAGTTATTAGAATTCACAATTTATTTTACATTTTGCAATATTTCTAAATTTGCTTCATCAAATTTCAGCACCTATAATTTTTATATAATAGAGTCCCACAACAACAGTTAAATTTCCAAGGGCAAAATATAAATGTATGCATAAATGTATTATCGTATTGTCAAAACTGCAATAAATCGATTTCAATGTATATTCTTATTGGTAACAAAATGGGTTATTCAATTCAGTCACGGAAAAGTTTAATATTTTTTTGAGTAAGTATAAAGTATTAAAACTTTCAAGCAAAAACAGAAATAAATTTCACAATGATAGAAAAATCTAACGAAACAGTTTAATGATGTTTATGGCTATTTCCGTAACAAGTGCATAGAGTATTATATTCCCTGATGAATAGGCAGTGCTGAAAAATTGTTTTATGTACTGATTTTTTCAAAACCTTAATATCATGCGCAGCAATCTCCGGGAAAATTGACTAATAGACAGATAAATGCTAAATATTTAATTTAGAGCCAAAATGCAACTGACAATTCCTTCAGAACTTTCAGTACCGGCAAACGATCACAACAAATATTATTTAGAATAAAATTTGCTACAGCTTTCTGTAGACAATAAAGAAAGCGAGAGAGCTAAAACAACCACTGAAATCGTTGGAGAATTAGATTTACTGTTCTTTTATTTCCCATTTTAAATCAAAAATTAGCAGCGCTACTAGGTTTCCTGCAATAACTAAATATCTGGTCAGATTAAGTTTTAAATATGAGCATTAAATTTAGAATTCGAATTTGCAACATTTTCAAGTGCACAGACAACTGTAGAGTAAATGTTGAAGATTTTATTTTCAAGTAAGCTTTGCCGTATTTTGATGCACGGCACTTCGTAAAAAGTAATTTTGATTTATATATTTTAAATCGTAATTCTTATTTAGCAGTTTTAAAGTTTGTAGATATTAATCGACTCTAACAAACCTGGAATTTTCCGGTAGACAGAAAATGATGCGCATATATTTCATTGTTTTTTTTTGCATATGGATTTTAGAGCTTCATTGACATTTTCATAATACGCATAATCACTGACTGAATTGATTAATGAATTCTTCCTGATATTTTTTAGCAGGATTAGAGTCTAAGGAGTTCTAGAAAATGTTAAACTAATCTTAAAAACGTTCTTTTGTTGCATTGCGGTCAGTCTTAAAAATCTTTTTGGGCACAAACTGAATCCATGTTTCGCTTGAAACCGAAAGATTTAATCTTAGAGGCTTCAATTACCAAAACTTGGCATAAAATAAGATACAAATATTTAAAAGATATATAAAGCGCATATAAAAGAAACAGATTAATCACCAACGTAACTATTAAGGTTGAACATTACGGCTTTGCACCTACGAGGTCTATTGATTATTTATCTTATTCGGAATACATTCTTTTGACTATAGATTTTTAAATCTAAGAGGATTCGTTTACACCAAGACCAGCAAAATTATATTGTCATAATATTTTAATAACTGGTTAAAAATTAGGCTGCAGGGAGATCTGTTGAGAGTCTGTCCTATATTTTTAATGGCTTTTAAATTGTATATGTAAATAGTTAAGGATCTCTTCCTTAGATCCTATGGAATATACATGTATTATATTATAGGTATGAGAATAATAAATTTGCCCTCTACCTTGAAGACACTGGTTGAACGGTTAGCTTGGAATGAGTTCCTCAAGAAAAAACTGATCATCTCATCAGATACATGCAGAGACGCATTTTTGATTATGTAACAAATCAAGGGCATCCTTCCGTTAATAAATTAGTAAAAGAAAATTTTCGAACCCCTTGTCAAATTAATCCAAATATTCAGTTAAATATTAATCACGAATGTAAGCATCTATACCAAAAAATATTAAAATTAAATTACTCAGCATACATTTTTTGTGAAACCAATTTTTAAATCTCGATAAGAGATCCTTTATTACATTTAGTGGCAGTTCCTGACCATAGAAACTGATAGTGCTGTAGGCTGCAGTTGATGTCGAAAATTAGATGTAATATATAATTTAACTAATTTAATTAACTCACCTGTCGGCGTTATTGATAATCATTCAATATAAAATATGCCTCGCAATATTCAAACAAAATCAACTTAAAAAACGATACTATTCGTGATTGTCTCCACTCAATATAATAAAATCCGTCATAAACGAATAATTTATTTAATTTCTTTTAAAATCCAAAGCAGTGCGCCTATTTTTCTTTGCTGCAAATTTGCCAATCATTCCTTCATTTAACTCAGTTGTAGACTGAAAAAGTTTAGGCTCAACTGACAAACATGGTAAGGTAATAAGCAAGCATAATTATGTAGTATTGTGAAAGCGCTTTGCCAGAACGAACGAAATTATGCAAAGAAAAGTTCAAGCCTGATTAAATTTATTATTTTTGAAAGTGACCAGTGCTAAATCTGTACAGCTCTTATTACCAAACCGTCACTGATTACATTTTAAAATAATCTAAATATTATATGATTACAACGTTATTGGCATTTTATTAAAGTCCGCTGAAATTAGGGACTTGGGTGAAATATTTCTATAAAAATGCTATTTCCTCAATACATATAATATTTCGCTGGTAAGGGTTAATAACATTACCGCTTATTATAAAGTTTAATATGAAATATGTTTACTTTGCTTCTCTTTAGTCTCCATAATATCCGAATTGTAAACTAAAATATATAGATTTCATGCCAATAAGACATATATGTTAGATAGATTGCAGTAAATATATATATATATATATATATATATATATATATATATATATATATATATATATATATATATATATATATATATATATATATATATATATATATATATATATATATATATATATATATATATATATATATATATATATATATATATATATATATATATATATATATATATATATATATATATATATATATATATATATCTTGAAAGAAACTTGGAAACTGAAGTAGCTAATAGAATGCGTCCGTAAATTCGTAGGGTGATTCATAAGGTATTTTTATGAAAAAAAGTTATTACAAACATTTGTCAAAAATGCTTCCTAAGGGAGCTACGCCCGCCCCTTCAAATGGGGCACCCTGAAGACGGTTTTTCCTCCATATTTCCGAAACCGTTCATACAAAAATCATGAAAGTTGGTACATCGTACAAACTTTGAATGCTGAATCAAATTTGAGCCCAGAGTATCAAAATTTTAATCAGGGGTGTACCATACCGGGGGGGTTGAGGGTAAAAACAACCCCATTTTTTATGACATGCTTACTTTACATTCTGATATCCTGATATGATACCTAGAGGTTTTTTACGTAAAAAAGGTACTCTTAGTTCATATCAATAGAGATAGTAGTTTTCGAGAAAATCGCAATTTTCTTCAGTGATGCATCGGCACCCTAAAGACGGGTTTTCCTCAAAATTATTGAAACCTCTCACCGTGAAATATTGAAATTTGGGATACTGCATAAACTTTTGACGCCAAATTAGATTCTGAGCCGAGAATTCCCAAAAAAAAATTATCGGAGGCGTATCATACTTAAGTGGTTAGGGGTAAAAATAAACCCAATTTTTTGATGATTAGACTCTTGAAGAATTTTTACGTGAAAAAGATACCCTTGATATTCGTTGGGCTAATCGTTTTCGAGAAAATTGTATTTATCTGCTGAGAAATTTACAGTTAGTAAGTATGTGTTGGGTAGATCTCACCTAAATGAAAAACTAAATGTGCGTTAAAAAGATATTCATTCTAGAGATCAACGAAGAAAAGTAATTGAAGACTTGAAGTAAATACCGGGCTAAGTGCCAAAAAATCTGAAATTAGTTTTATTTGCTTAACGTGGTCTATGTACCATTGCCTTTAACGTGAAGTGACGTAAGTGACTTTGACATAGTGTCATTATTTGTCAATAATAAATCAGTAGGAAATTAAAAAATAAAATGCGTTTTTATCTTTTATTAACATTCCGATAGAATAATATTTTCAAATCATAGCAGACTGGTGCAGATATCGGAAGCAAAGTTAGTTTAAATCTGAATCTTCATTCTTTTTGCTAGTGAAGTTTTTCATCATGAATCGCTATACGAACGCTGAAATGACTGATATGCATTTCTTATATGGACTTGCGAATGGTAATGCTTTAGAGGCTAGGAGGTTGTACATTGAACGATATCCTAACCGTAATGCTCCTGACAGCAGAATGTTCTAGAGAATACATCAAGGACTTCATGAGACAGGCACATTGAAACAAAATAGAGGACCGGGAAGACCCGTGACAGCAAGAACGGTGGAAATCGAAGAAAATGTTCTGCATATAATAGAGGAAGATCCAGGTACTTCCACTAGAAAAATTGCAGGTGCGTTGAATATCAGTAATAAAACTGTGTGGACAATTCTTAAAGACAATTTGTTGTATCCATACCACATACAACGAGTTCAGGCACTTCTCCCCTACTGATTTTCCTCCACGCATCCAATTTTGTCAACGGCTTTTGCAGCTATTGGTTCAAATCCCTCAGCTGCTGTCGTTTATTCTTTCTACCGATGAAGCGCATTTGCAATTTGCAAATGCAATCATGAATTTTCATAACAATCATGTATGGACTGACGAAAATCCGCATGAGATACGTGAAGATCGTTTTCAGCATCAGTTTTCTTTAAACGTTTGGATGGGAATTATTGGTGACTGGCTAATTGGACCAGTATTCCTACCAGAAAGACTCACCGGCGAGGTTTATCGAAACTTCTTGGAAGAAACCCTACCTAACTTCCTTGAGGATATACCATTGGCAACGCGAGATGCAATGTGGTTTATGCACGATGGTGCGCCAGCGCATTTTAGTATGGCAGCTCGTGAGTGGTTAACAGCAACATATGGAGACCGCTGGATTGGTCAGGGTGGACCTCACTTATGGCCTGCTCGGTCTCCGGACTTAAACCCTTTAGATTATTTTCTATGGGGTCATCTAAAGTCATTAGTTTATGTCACACCAGTGGAAAATGTGGACGATTTAAGAAATCGTATAATTGCAGGTTGCAATGCGATAAGGAATACCCCTGCCATATTTGAAAGAGTTCGTCAGTCAATGAGGCGAAGACTAGATTCATATATCCTAGCAGATGGTGGTCATTTTCAACAATTTTTGTGAAGTAATACGAAAATTAAATTAATGGATATTTCGATAATAAAATAGTTTGTATTATTCTTGTTTTTCGAAAAGCATTTCTATCACCATCTGTTTTCGACACTAAGGACTCTCCAAAAAAATATCAAACGACAAAATACTTACTGCTTACCTATGTATTCTTAAAGGGGTAAATAACGGCGTCGACGGAATAAATTGCAATTTTCTCAAAAACTAATAGCCTAATCAATGTGAACCAGAAGTAGTATCTTTTTTACGTAAAAAATATTCAAAGATCTAATTCTAAAATCAAAATGTCAAAAATAAATTACTATCAAAAAATTGGGTTGTTTTTAACCCTAACCAATTCAATATGATAAGCCTCTGATAAAATTATCAAAGTTTTAGAGCTCAGAGTCTAATTTGGCGTCAAAAGTTTATGCAGTATCCCAAATTTCAATATTTCATGGTGAGCGGTTTCAATAATTTTGAGGAAAACCCGTCCTTAGGGTGCCGATGCATCACTGTAGAAAATTGCGATTTTCTCGAAAACTACTATCCCTATTGATATGAACTAAGAGTACCTTTTTAACGTAAAAAATCTCCAGGTATCACATCATGATATCAGAATGTAAAGTAAGCATGTCATAAAAAAATGGAGTTGTTTTTACCCCCAACCCCCCCCGGTATGGTACACCCCTGATTAAAATTTTGATACTCTGAGCCCAAATTCTGATTCAGCATTCAAAGTTTGTACCATGTACCAACTTTCATGATTTTTGTATGAACGGTTTCGGAAATATGGAGGAAAAACCGTCTTCAGGGTGCCCCATTTGAAGGGGCGTAGCTCCCTTAGGAAGCATTTTTGACAAATGTTTATAATAACTTTTTTTCATAAAAATACCTCAGGAATAACTCTACGAATTTTTTACCAATATTTAGGAAACACCCTGTATATATATATATATATATATATATATATATATATATATATATATATATATATATATATATATATATATATATATATATATATATATATATTATATATATATATATATATATATATATATATATATATATATACATAGAACATATTAATTATTACTGTAAATAATATTGTCGTTTCCAAGGCATGCAATGAAACGCTCTTGAAAATACTTCAAACAAGAAGCGAAATGTCGAGCTAGTTGCAGAAAAATAAGTTTCATTAATCAAACCCACACCCAAGAAAAATAAAAAATTTTAGGATATATATATATATATATATATATATATATATATATATATATATATTATACATATGTAAATCCTTATGCCCTATTTCAAGTTTGACAGCTGCAATTTTTTGTGTGTCAGACTGTTACTATAAATCATTATGAATACCATGTCATATAAATATTGCATTGCAAATTTTTATAATAGGTATTCTCTAAATTGAATTAAAATTATATATAATTGAATACATATATTGGACGTCTAAAAAACGAACGACTGAACAAATATTTTGACTAGACATTTTATTAATTTACACAAAAGGTAAATCACAATTTTTCATAACTCCCCCTATACGTTGGACTGTAAATGAATTTAAACTAGAATCAGGAACACTGAGTACACGTAGAGCAAAAGAATTTAGACTGACACCAGTCTAGCGGGAAGACTGAGAGTCGAGAGGTGTATTTTGTCCGCCGACCGGAGTGACCTAACTTATACTTAATTCTGTAAGCTTTGCTTGTACATATTCAGAATGTTTGCTGTTCTTTAAATATTTCTAAAAAAAATATTTATGCAGTTAACTGATAAAAAAACAAACTGATAAAATACTTCTAATTCAAAACTACTCATTACTTAAGTAGATACCTGAGAAACTTAGAGAAAACACATCATTATTGCAATCTTTTAGTATTTACGAACATTTAGTAGCATTAATCGTATCATACTCGCTAATATAAGGAAACTGTGTCCTAAAAGGTAATACATTTTGCTTTAAAGCGACTTCAGAACAATGTGTCCCAAACTTCCAACAATTAATTCTGCGCAATCTAAAATATATTTAAGCCCCATTTAGTCTATGTAGGTCTTAAAAGGGACTTAAAGAGAATCAAGAAGTGGCAATGTGGGTGTTCCAAAGCCTGTTGTTTTACAATGATAAACGACCGAATTAATTCTTGGGGTATTTTGGAGTATTTTAAAATGCTCTTCCTTTAAACTGAATATATAGTAATGAATATAATTGCTTGGAACTTAAAATATTAATATCGTTAACATGGTAAGTTTCATATTGGAAAACCGATAATCAATATTTAACTGAACCGCTAGCTATAACAACGGCATCATTCACATTTTTGGTTTGAATATAAAATGAGATATTTCAGAAACAACAGATATCGTGATGGGTTAGGGATACTTTCATATAGAATAGTCCTAATTCATGCAGCCCTTCTATTATACAGAGTTCTTTTAAAAACGGTGGCTAAATTTTGCATCGTACCAAACTATTTTTCCTATAGGCTCGTTGTTAATTTTTTCGGTATCTTTTCACTTTTAGAAATATTATCAAATGATTTTTTTTATTCGTACATTAATTTAGTGTTTTCCGTAAAAATTGTATAAAACGCTGAAACTGACAAAAGATTTAGTTTTATAAAGTTTTGTGATTTATCTACTGATATTTTTTAGTATTTTCTATCTACACAAATTAATCCCGAATGTTGCGTCGATACTAAATGATAACTTATTATTCGCTTAATTTTCAAGCATAAAGGACTTAGATATACAGTAGTTGTACCCCCAATTATTTTCCTTTTTATAAAAGAAATGAAAGATATAATAATTTGAGTTTGTAATTCTAAACACCATTGTGGTGTTATGCTGACTTTTCTTCATTAAATGGTGTTATACACGATATTCGTTACTAAAAAGATATGGAGTATTAGAAGGGAAGAATGAGATTTGTAATAAAATTAAGCAACTTATTACCACTTAATAAAGGGCTATTTTAGAAGCCGTTAGCTTTTCTAGTTTTATTATATGTTACACATTCGCGTCTTTTCTTTGGACACGTTATCCTCCAGTTACCCTGCTAGTAATGATGTATGACTTGTAACATCTTAACAATAAGTTTCAGATTTGCGCTAATGATGTAAATTGGCTATATACATTGACCACTATTTTAGAGGAAAAAATTGTAAGTTGCAGCTACTGCCAAGAGTGACCAAAGAATTTTAAAATCTAATTGATGAGTGGATAATCAGGTTTAAGAAGATTTATGGATTAAATTAATCATAACAAACTGTCGATTAGATTTAATAAAATTAAGATATTTTTAATTCCTCATCATACAGGAAATTTCAAAATTTATTTATAACTGAATTAAAATATGTGCATTTATGATATTTTTCTACAATTATTTCGAAATTCAATTATATATAGTTATTTGCTGAATCTAATGATTGCCTTCAGTAATACCTTGAGTGATTGACAAAAATGCAGATCTATTTTTAGATTCAAATTACGTCAAATTAAATCAAAACTTACAATGTTAAAATAACATTTTCAAATATTTTCCCGAAATATTTTCTATTATAAGATATTTTAAAAATGTAGTTATTTGCAGTTTCATTAAAACTTATTGTCTTCTTTCGGAATTTCGCTCTATCAGAATATACGCTGCTAAGTTTTGAAGTCTCAGGCATTTGCAATCCGTCTAGGGTAATAATTTTATTAGGAACATAGTTACACAGTGGACTCAAGGGATATATTAATGAAATATATTCGCTTCTTAAGTGTGCCGTATTTCATAGAGTTTATCAAGTAGCCGGAAAATTGCCCATATTTATCTTTACATTTTGCGAAAGAGCCTTTTTTATAAATATAAATGATCTCTAGCGTGCTTAAACAGTAAAATTATAAATGATGAATTTTCTGGTTTCAGAAGTAATACAAAAATAGCCATACAAAAACGAAATAACTTAATTAAATATTCACTAAAGACAACGTCGATTTTCCCCTTTTAATATATTTCTATGTGAAAAAATATAAATTTTCTTAGTATTTAAATTATAAAATCACACGACTAAAAATAACTTATTACGTAGCAACTTTTCATAATTTATATATTGGCGAGTCCTCAATATTGGTGCAAATCATAAACGCGTAGGTACTTGTGCTCAAAATAAGGTTCCTGAGGTAAATATGTCTTATTCAAATTTAGATAATTTCTAATCTAGAGGGTGCTGAAAGGAAATAAATAATTTGGTTATTTTTTATTATATCAGACTTCGCTTTGTCTTGGACAAAAATTAAATTTTTTATTTCTATATTTTCGTATTAGGCTGACAAAAAAAAGAAAGTGTTTTTAAACCATAGTAGACATGTCATTGTACATCAGTCATTTCTTATTGTGTTATTGTGTAGACGTCTTTTTACAGACATACCTTTTCTACTCGGAATTGGAAGTAGTTTGATAATCTTTAAGTAAAACGCAGACTCAAAAATACATATTTCCCTTAAATTTGCCCGATTCGAGCCTCTTAGTTTTTAGCATACAATAGATTTTAATTTTGTTTTTCTCACCCTCAGAATCATAAGTATGTTAAATTTTGTCGATAAAATAGAGTTCAATTTGTTTTTTAAGACGACTCAGATTTTAACTTTAACTACTGTTGGTTGTTTAAAATATATTTAATGTATGTATGTAAATAAAATAATGAAGTGCTGATATTTGAAATGATGTGGTAGTAGTGGAAGTACCATTAATAACATAATCTCTAAGATATGGTTTAATATAAGTCTAAGAGCCTTTTCAATTTTTGAAATAATGATTTTAAAATTTAGGATATTAATTTATTTATGGGTAAATGCTCATAAATCATGAGGTCAGAAGAGTACCCTGTTACATATTCGAAAGGAATTCTTCTCATAGGCCGTTTTCCATCGTTAAAAATTTTATACTTTTTCTTCATTCACTCAAAGAACCTACCATATATCTATGCCAATATATTCTAAGGGAATTCTGTTCTAAATTATTCATACGTTTATTGAAGTGTTGAACTTTAAGGATTACTCATTATTAAACTTGATTAAAAATGAAAAACTTACTAAACTTGAAGCTATCTTAAATTAAGAAGATTGAAAATGCATTTCAAGGGTATTTCTTTTAAATGATGACATGGAAAAAGTAAAAGTCATGTCATGAGTTGTTAAATTGTGAAATACACTAAAGTGGAATCTAAACACCATATTATATTTTACCTCGTACTGCATTCTGGGCTATATATTATTTCTCCAATATTGCTTAATGTAGTCATATTCATTTCATATTTCACTAGCATTTTAATAGTACTTAGACTTCCTTTTAAATAAAATACACGGCAGTGGGTGTTTATATAAAAAAAACTGTAGCATTTACATTCGAGTCAGAGTGACACTGAGGGCACAAATGAGATCTAAACTGAAGCAAGTAACAAAGAAACCGTTAGGGAAATCCAAAACAAATCCTGAAACAGAATGATTACGCTTAAACTAGGGATTAGGATGTCATAAATCCTTGTTTGTGAATGATAATATTGTGGCGAATCCGATTATATTCGTTATATTTGGTATTAACTTAAGCTCTTGTCCTGTCCGAATCCTCTTCTGAAACGAAATTTAAATATTTAGTTTTTTTTTATTTAATAATGAATCCTGATTTAAAGTGGTTTAAGCAACCCA
The DNA here is from genome assembly GCA_030620095.1 of Kuschelorhynchus macadamiae. NCBI lineage: Eukaryota > Metazoa > Arthropoda > Insecta > Coleoptera > Curculionidae > Kuschelorhynchus > Kuschelorhynchus macadamiae. The sequence goes on along the minus strand of JAUTXW010000498.1, from coordinate 1,635,049 downwards.
ATGTAGTATAAAAGGCTAAGAAATACAGTGATGTAAAAATTTGTTCCATGAATACACAATCTTTTCTAATTAGTTCATCTTGTTTTTGACTTGAAGTTTTCTTCTAAATAATTAAAGTTTTAAACTAATTTTAGTGAAGTTTTCATGAATTCAAGCCTTGCAGAGCTGCTTTAAAGATAAGTTTAAAAAGAAGCCGAAGTATTTGGTATATCTGGTATATATAAAAATAAATCTGTTTACTTACTTTTTCTTTAAACTACATTCTGTACCTCAGGCCGCTTACTAGCCTGTTTTTACAAAATGATAACGTCGAGTCGCCTAGAATTATTTTTAAATCTACGATTATGTGCTAGCATTCTCCCAGAAAAATATCTGTTTTATATGTATATTTTTGTTTCATTAAGGAAATCATTTAGCTTTTTCAAATTTTCTTTTAGACAGGTCCTCACATATGTAGATATATGCTGACAAATTTTCTCTAAGCTAAATAACAAAATCCTAAACTGATTATTTCATTGTTTGTGTGCGGGTCAAGTGTTTAACAAAGTAGATGTTGTCAGTGGGACTTTTAGGTGACTCATAAATGAAAGGTGTCCCAAAACTCACTCAGACTTATTAAGTAAGAAATATAAGAGGTACAAAGTACCACAATTCATGCAGGATATTAGATATCACACTAAAATTACTGTAAAATTACAATCTATAAGTATACGCTGTCAAAAATGTGTACCTAACATGGTCAAATGTAAAAAATGTGGCCATGGAAGCAGAATGTCCATTATATATATAAGATAATAGGATATCCCATATGCCTTTGCACTTTTTGGGTGTTGTATTCTAGACATGTCCAATTGAAAAAGTGTTTAAAAATATATAAGCTCCACTTTTTGAAACTGCGGCAGCATAATTGCTTATCATGCAAAAAGGGGTGGACCAAAAAAGATATAAAATTTTTTTGCTCATTTGATAGTCGTTGGATCGAGTCCCTGCGAAATAACGTCAATTTTAACACAACATGGTCTTTGAAACAAATTATTTTAGATACAGACTATGTTTCATAAAAACCTAAAGTTTATAAAAAATAAGATGTTTTAGTTTAAAAATTCATATTCAAGCGAGAAAATACCCATTATTTAGAATTGGATAGCTTTTAGAACTCCACACTGTAGTTACTTATTCCAAATATAATTATATACTGAAGGCAGTTTCATAGTTGTATTGGTTTTTTATTAAATTTTGTAATAATGGGGATAAATGAAAGAAGAAGCTATTCAAAGAAATATTTCTTTGTATACTACATTATTAGTCTGTCATTTAAGTGTCAAAATATTTAAAATATTTCTTTAACTAACTCTATAAAAGGCAACATAAACTTGATCTTGATAAAATTAGGAGACCGTAGATCAGGGCTAGCAATGGCTAGAGTGTACCTTTGATACGTATTTATCCTTACTTCAAATCATGCTTTAGAGGTATTTGTAATATTTTAAATTTATTGGTATAGCCGCTAGGAGTCATTAGAATGTGAAGAACAGTAACCTTATTTCATTTTACGCAAGCTATAATTGAAGCCTCAATAATATGAGAACCGCACCATTGTACAGGGTTACACGATCGAATACGACGCCGCTATGCCGGCAAGTCGGGTCTGCGAATCATTTCTTGCTGCGCTCACCGTCTTGTCTAGAATTATTTTTTGCTGGATATGTTTAAAGTTTAACATTTGACTATTTAAGAACTTTTAGAATATACTGGTACCACCGCCTAGTCAAATTTCAACTTTATAGCTTTTTAGAAGTCAGTTTTCTTTTCTGGACAGCCAAAATCTAATTCAAGCTATACATTGACTTAGACTATTTTTATGTAAACATGAACCATTCTCAGCTCACTCCTGGCTCAGATTTTATTATCTTACACCTCCATACAAAATATCATTTTCTATAAATATTTTTTCGTATTCTTGAGACTCTAAAACTATAACAATAAAATTATAGTATGTAGGCTGTTATATGAAGAAGGTAAAAATTATGGAGCCTATTTAAGTTAAGATAATCTAAACAGGCTAAGATCTACATCACATTTAGAAACCAATTGCCGCAGTAGACCTTCGGTAAGTAATAACATTTTTTTATTTCATTAACCATGATTTTAGCATTTGATTGAAAATATATATATTATAGTTTTTTTCTTTCTAAAAACTTATTTTCTGTATTTTTGCTTCCCGTTTATATGAATATTTTTCAAGTGGTCATTCGTCTTTTAGCCTAAAAGAAGGCTTATCCGTGACAGACTTTATTACAAATTCTATTGTCATAAACTGGTAGGTTGTTTTTGTGGGTTTAGAACCACAAATAAAACCTCCTTTTATTCATAAAATGCCAGCATTTCGACCTTCATTGGGTTCTTTATCAAGGTTGGAAAGGAAATTAAAACATATACATATCTTACATTTCTTTTCAGGTGGCAGCATATAAGGAAAGTTAATAACAATAACATAACAATGACTATATACGTTATTAAGACGTACTAAATGGATTCATATAGTTCATGTTAAAGACAAACAAATATAAAAATAAATATAAAACGCTATCATAGTACAACATAAATGTTAAAATAAAATAAAACAGTTACAAAACACTCATCATAAAATCAAAAAAGAAAAAGAAAAATGAAACAATCAGCGAAATGAACTCTTTTCTCCCCTTCTATTCTTTCTTCTTTTTCTCTTTATATATAAGATAGAAGATTTTGTCAGGAATATTGCAAGTTTGCACTAATGTGGCAAAACACATATAACGATTAACTTACTTCCACGAAACAAAGACCTAGTAAAACACATCCATATGCCCATTTATCTATGTATACTTCTTTTCGTTGCTGTAAACTAATGTTTTGCCAAAATTGTGCACCACTTATGTAAAATTTCAATATCCCTGACAAAATCTCTTTTCTTGTTGAATAGGTAAGTGTAAATGTATATAAAGGGAAAAATAGCAAAAGAGAAGAGAGTGCATTTCGCTGATTTTCTTCTTTTCCTTTTTTGTTTTTCACCGAATATATGATGAGTGTTTTGCAACTCTATTATTTTATTTTACCATTGATGTTCTGTGATAGCTTTTTATATTTATTTTTATATTTTTTATTTTTTATTATGAACTAAACTATATCAATCCATTTTTTAGTATGTCCTAAGAATGTATATAGTCATTGTTGAGTTATTGTTATTTTATTTGCTTATATGCTGCCGCCTGAAAAGAAATATAAGGTATGTGCATGTTTTAATTTCTTTTCCAACCTTAATTAAGACGCGGTAAAAGTGGAAACCTGGACATTTTCTGAATAAAGGACGTTTTATTTGTTGTCTTGTACCCACAAAAGGAACCTACCACTTTAAAGAATATAAGGACACTAAACTGCTAAAAAAATGTCATAAACCTTTTGTAGTTTTAGCATAGATAACCCTACACCAGATGCGAAACTTAGACAAGTAGCGTGTCAATTTTCTTTGGCCTCGGTGCGAGAGACATGTATGGCCCGCACCAAAAATTTTGTTGGATATTAAAAATTATTAATGAATTAAAAATTGCATTACCCGCACCAACTCAAATTATTAATAAAGTATTATAATATGTGAATTACTGGTTTTGTAAGGTCCTTATTTTTACTTTTACTGCAATATAAACTTGATTTAATCTTATTTCATTAAAATAAAAAAACTAATTATATTGGTGTTTTAAAAAAATGACAAATGCTCATTTTCCTGCACTATTCAGAAAATGGCGTTTAAATTAGGAAAAAAAACACATTTTTAACTTTCAGAAAAATATTTATTAATACACAAAATTATAAAAAATATCTGAATATTAATTATGTAACTAGTTGGTTAAGAATATCCTGTCTTATTAAGGAATTACATTGTAAAATGCCATCATTTTATGATTTCTTTTAAGTAAAGCCAATATTATCGGCACTAACATACAAGGTTTTTAGGTAATATCAAAAACAGAGATAAAATAAATAATCTAATGATAAAAAACGATGCATTGGTGTAACGTGCTATAACGGAGAAAATCAAATCATAGAGAAGTGACATAAATTGCTTTTACGTTTCCGTAAAAAAAATTGTAAACATTTTCGAATAAATGTTCTCAGTTCTTAGAAAATACGTTTATCTGTATTGTACAAGTAAGAAAAATCTAGTCCATGCCAGTTCGTGCCGGTAGCTAAACCAACGCCAACGATCCGACGAAACAGTCTTGTTATTACGGGTCGGTATGTCAATTCGATTTGTGTTAATAATTGAGTGTTATGTTATGGAGTTAGTATGAACATATATACTGTTAAAAAATGTTAATTTTTTTTTGTGTTTACAGTGGCTGCTTCTCCAACACAAATGTATTATATAAACTGTTTTATTACTTGCTCTATTTTTTGAATTATTTTGTTGTCTAATATTTGCTTTACCTTAGTACGAAATTTTTAGACTAGATTATAGTAGGTAGTTGCGCTATAGTATTTTAAAAATACTTTTTATTGTCGATAAAAACCATCATGTCATTAAAAGACCATTATTTTAAAGCATGATTAAAAATTTTAGCGGTTCAAGGGTGGCTTATGTAACGTTTGCATTCTTTAATTGTATCCGTAACTATAGTAATAAACTTTTTTGCGTAATGGATGACCGTGTTCACCTTCATAACGTCCAAGATTTTATTTTCTCTGCACCTGAGCCGCAGCAGTTGGCGCTTTACACAGCTTGTAGATACCGCAAAACATTTACATTTATTTTCAAAGTCTTACTTGTAATTATAACAACTTTTTTCTAAAAGATTTTCCCTTCCAGCCACTTTAAGCCAACTGTTAAATCTAAAATTATTATATTTTTATACGAGCTCAGTCGCATATGTATTGGACAAGGTTGTATTTAAAATAATTTTATTTTTGCCGCCTAGTATCAACTGCATGTAACACATCTTCAACAAATATAATTTCGTTTATTTGATAGTATGTGGTATTAACAAATTAATTAACAATATCGCATATGTAAATCACTACAATAACTACTAGGAACAAGAATAAATATCTCTTACGTATTCCTTTGGCCCAATACATATATGCGACTGAGCTCGTAATATAAAAAAACTATAAATTAGGTTACTTATAAACTACCTACTTGTTAAAACATATTTTGCGTGAACCTAGTAAACTAAATGTTAATAATAAAACCAACATACCTTACTGGATCTTGAAGTAATTTAGACAGTGATTTATCTCTCCTACTTTTATTTAAACAATGTAAATAAAAGCACTAATAACCAGGCATTTTTATAACTACAAAAATAAAACTGTATAAAAAATAAATGTTTGAAAAATTAAATAATAACATAAGCTCTCGCACTATCGATATCGCCTCTCGAGCAAGCACTTTTCCGTGCGGATTTAAAATATCAACTGGACCTTTTACTATGTTTCAGATGGCTGGGCATCCGTAGGAGGCGGAGTTTCATATAAATTCGCTATGCATGCGTTAGATAGGAACTTTCGCATTTGGTGTAGGTTTATCTGGGGTTTTACTCTAATACTGAGGCTAACCATATGCTTTTTTGTTAAATGTTGTCAAATATAGCCCAGAATACATTACGAGGTAGAAGTTTGTTACTTATATTAAATAAAAACTTTCAGATAATATATTTTGAAAAAAGATTTCAAAAATCTAGTATTATTTTGCAAGTCTACTAGCAGGATTAAGTATTATCTAGCATTATTTTCAAAAATATACATGTCTTAGAATTTTATAAATTATAATTATTAATGGAACACCATTCTTTGGAGCCCGTGTATTTGTATCAGCATCACCGATTTTTAAGAAATCAATAAAACTTTTGCATAAATATTCATATGTTAAATAATGTATTTTCGGATTCAAATTACAGGAATCGGTCTCGTAGATATGACAATCTCACTGCCAACAATTCTGACCATACAAACTTGTCTTAAGACAATGATACAATAAGATTACATTTTCATTAAATAACAAGGATTACATGAAATTCATCAGGTAACAAAAGGCGATCTCCCATTTGAGTGAAACTGAGCACTGCTGCGGACTTAGTTGGCCTTTTGTATCCCCACAGCTGCTTGAAGAGGGAATAATAAAGATTCAACAAGAAATGATATGGTTTGCCGCAGTATTAGAGTAAAATTACAAAAGGTTTATTACAATAGAATTCGCAATAAAGTCAGTCACACATAAGCCATTTTTCAGGCTAAAAGACAAATGACCACTTGTAAAATATTCGTTTTAACTGGGAGTAACAATACAGAAAATAAATACATTTTATTATGGTTTATGTTTTTGATAGGAAACATGTTTTCATATTTTCCAATCAAATAAAAAAATTAAGTTTAATAAGATAATATGTATTTTAATAATGTAAAAATATAATTACGTACCGAAGGTCTTACTGAAGCAATTGATTTTTAAATGTAAACCTGTTTAGTTTATCTAAATTTAAAGAAGCACCAATTTTTACTTTCCCGGTATAACATCCCACATATCATAAATGTATTGTAATATATGCTAAATCATAGGGGCAGTATTATGCTCATAAACATTTTCAAAATATTTAAGGTGAGGTATTTGTTGTTTTAGAGTCTCAAGAACACGAACAAGTATTTATAGAGAAAGGGAAAATGTTTGTATGGAAGTGTGGGTTAACAAAATCTGGGTCAACGGTGACTTATGAATGGCCTCTATTAATTTCTTGTTTGCATAGAGATAGTCTGATCAATGTATAGCGTAAATCAGATTTCGGTTGTTCTGGAAAAAAAAAACAACTTCTAAAAAGCTATAAAGTTGAAATTTGATAGACAGTGGTACTAGTATGTACTAAAAAATCATTATATATATATAAATATATATATATATATATATATATATATATATATATATATATATATATATATATATATATATATATACATATTTGACGAACAATTTACAACATAAAATCATATTTAATATTACCAATATGTGGATAATACAGAACTGATAAGTACACAAAAGTATAGTAATTTATTAATAAAGTATCTTTATTAATAAAGATACCAACTATAAAAAATTAATCATTAAGGAGATGTTTCATATCAAAAAAGAAAAACATCCCGTAAATGATAAACAAGACGTCAAGAAATTGAGTCAGATTTACCACAGTTTGATATTTTAATTTAGTATTTTACATATAATAAAATGCCTATATACTCTATACTACACCATCATAAATATAATTTATATAATATCAACTTGATTTTACACCAATATAAATAAAGCAAACATTGTTAATCTAAATAATCGCTTTTAGCTAAACACGAAAAAAAACATATCGGTAGTATTTATTTAATTTCCACAAACATCATTGCTACTATAATGCAGTGAATTGTTTTATTTCCAAGGTGCGTATACCAATGTACTTTAACATGATTTTAACATTAATTTTAAACTGGAGTTTTAAAAATTGTAACGTCCTATTTTAACATTTTATTGTAAAAGTTTTTAGTGTCTCAATCTATGTTTTATAGTTTTGTATTTATTGTGGGGCAATAATATCCTTTTGAAATAGCTCTCTATGAAGCGCGAAACATTAAGAAAATAAATAATTCTTTTAAGAAAATAAATCAGTACCCAAGAATTTTTAACAAGAAAAAAAGATGAAATCTAAAGAAGAACTACAAGATTTTTCTCTAAGATCGGGGTTTAATGCTAAATAGTGCTGTGATATGTGGCAGAAATACTTCACCTAAACGTAAATGTATATCGTTGAGATCACTCACACACTTAAATAATTTATATCGTGGCTGCATCAAGTATTTAGAACTCCTACCAATAATCAACTTTTTAGAAGAAGTATCCATTAAAATCAAAGAATTTTTTTCAATATATCTATTTGCTTGCATAAAGTGACTGTCATAAAGTATCAAATTGTGAATATGTTTAATAACCATTAATAGGTTATTATTTAATACCAAAAAAAAATCCAAAAATTCATACAAAATTTTGTACTTGTTTAGAAGGTAATTCTTGACAATTATGATAAATAACGCCTATTCTAAGTAGAAAATTCATTCATTTCCCATTTAATGAAAATAATTCATGTAAATATTTAAGACAAAATTATTAAAGATATAAATATAGACTTTTACCAAAAGAGGAGTAAAATTGTATTTATTGTCTAAACTTCAGCGTCTTTATGTTAATTTGGGTGGGAAAATAAGTATTAATTATTTCTGGCAAAGAGTAATGCAGAATCAGTTACAAACTTAGTTTCTATTTGCAAAAATTAAATTTACGTGAGTTTATAACACATATAACTGCTAAAAGAGTGCTATTTTTGCCTTATTTTGCTATATAAGAGATAAAGACAAAAAACCTGTATATGGAACAACATTTTGCACATACAAGTTATCTTTTTTACCGTACAATCTACTGTATTGTTTTTACTATTTAGAGTTGATCATATATATACTTCTACATATTCAACACAAAAGCCACAATAATTGTATTTGAACAAAATATCAAAAGAAAGAAAGGCAGACTTGACTGACTTAATGACTAAAACTTGTATGAAAATCTGCAATAAGCTTAGATTGTATTATGTTTGTGATTGTGGATATTAAATTGTTACACATTTTTTCATGAAAGTAATTTACACCTGCTTGATGACCACGTATATTACAAAAAAAATGAAGTCAGTTTTTGTTTTTGCGTTATTCTTTCTCAAAGCTTAGGCAAATCTAAATCTGTTTAGATTTTCGTAGAATATTTGTCAATAACATTTAATATTTATAAATATAGTTATTGGAAAATATAATAAAAATGAAATTAAATAAACTTTCATTTGTATCCTTTTGCCTATTCTTCAATTTAAAATTTGAGAATATAAAAATACTTCACAGGAGCAGCTGCACATAGGGTTTTTTATAATGACTATGTTACGAAATACATGCAAAAATGTTTTTATTTAAGTTAGTAAAAAGTTGAGTTAGATTGAAACTAACTTTGGGCACAAATAATTCAAAAAAAGAAGTGCAGCAGGGAATAATTGACTTCCGATTGGTAACGAGGATCCGAAAATCAGTTTACATAAAATCGAGGAGGGTATTATTTTTCAGTACCTGTCCAAAATTTTGGTTTTACGTTATATAAATTACATAAAACGATACCTAGCAATATTTTTAAAGGTGCACATTATCAAGGTTAATCTATTTAATAGTCCAAAATTTAAAATATGACCATAGAAGAAAAATATTAAATTGACCTATTTTGGTTGTAGAATATTTAGCTTTGGTAAACTTATAATAAAAGAACAGTGTCTATTAGTTGATATATTAGCCGAATGTAATTATTTTCAGATTTATCTAGATGGGTATTATGCATTTCTATCATATATTAGTTATTTTTAGTAAACATATATTCCCCGTATGAGTAAACAAACAAATTATATGATTTCATTTCAGTTCTGTTTACATTTATGTTGAATTGCTAGCTTTCTAAACAAAGACCTTTATTTCACTTGTTAATTTGTAATATCATTAATGACATTTTGGCTATTTAAAAGCATTTTTCTGTATGTGTACCAGGAAAAATAAAGTCGAGGAAAATAGATTCATCTGAAGCAAACGGAGGGGTAACCTTTTCCGTTTCTCTCTAGTTAAGGTTTTCGGTGGTAAAAGTTACTAAAATTATATAATTTCAAAAATAAAATGACAACCTAAATATCAGCTTTAACACAAGGTTGTACAACTTTTCGTAATGAGCGCTGCACCGACCAGTAAAGTTAACTTTACGTTTTAAAAATATTTAATATATGTTAATGTATTACGTTTTCATTACCTTAAACAAGACAAAGGTTTCAACTATTTTAACAATGATCATTTGTTCCATGATTTTAAATCCATGCAAGTTTCCACACTATTTCTGCAATATAGCATTTTTTGAAATTTATTAGAACCATAAGCGTATCGCCTGTATTACAAAGCAGATTTTCCGCCTAGTACAAGTTGGGCCAATACTTTAAATTAAAATCGACTTGATTAGTTCTGAAAGCTAAAAGCTTGTCTTATCTAAATGGAAAATTGATTTATTGAAGGTATAATATAAGAAAAGCATTACGGATAGCAGGCAGCTGAACATGTCGATAACACTGCAACAATAAATTAATCATTCTGAAAGATAGGGTTCTCCCTCTGCCTATACATGCGCTTTGTTTTGCGAACTAAAGTCTGGAAAACCGCGATTTAATTTCCTGGCGAGGTTGGTTTTTTGCAGCTGCATAGGGAAAAAACTGAAAGTGGGAGCTTTAAACTGCTATTAGTTTAATGGACCAAAATGGATATTATATTTTGAACGAGTGTTTCTATTGGTATAAAGATATAAACATTTATTTTTTAAGTATCTTCGCCAATAGCTCTTTTTTTAAATATATTCTTGTTCGTAATAGAAATAATTAAATAAAAATTCTTTAATATTTGTATATTTAATTTAACACATTAAGTTAATAGCTGTTTTATTTAGACTTGAATTTGAAACAATGTAGTATTAATTCATTTCGATTACATTATTTTAGCTAAGCTACAAAACGAAGTTATACAGTGAATAAGAAGGAATTCAAAGTATCAATACCTAAATTCACATGAAAAAAAGCGCAATGATTCATATTACTCTCCTGCGTCAAACCTCCGATGGTAATTATAATTCATGTGGGCTTTTGGGAGAGAGGAGATAGAGTAAGACGTATTTTGGATAATGGCAGTAAAGCATTAATACGGTAATCAACAAGTTACCACCGAGAAGAATCTATTACTTGATCCGTGTGAAGAAATTAAGGCGCATACCTTATAAAAAGGGTATGGGCCAATAAACCATTAATCAAACAAAAATCTGCCGAAAATCATTTGAGACAATATACACTAGAATATATATATATATATATATATATATATATATATAACCAAGAAGAAACACCTCTAAATCATCTATAGAAAAACAGTTCTATAAAATAATTTTTTTATATTAGTTATCGGGACTATAATCAGAAGTTCGAAAAAAAAATAGAAGTCTCCTGAAAAATCCCATAAGGGCAATTAAGGAAAATGTACACAGCATTTTAAAGATATAAAAATCTCTACATCTAGGACTGGATGCGCAGTAAGATGACACCACATTACAGCTAGAAACACGGTTTTTTGAGTTATCAAAAATGTACTCTTTGCGATTATTTTTATGTTTAATATTTATAAGTTGACACTGACATAAATGGAGAGCTCTCTTTCGATGCAGGCTCTTCAAAAGATAAAGATAAATCACACTGGGACTGCAGGAACATTTTAGTGGCCAACTCAATTTTCTCCAACGGACATAAACACTCAAACATGATATAGTGGCAACATCAAAAGTTTCATCAACCCACGAAGTTTAAAAATTTTCCTGCAAAAGCTCTGAGCTTGTTTGGCAAACTCCACACAAGAGACTTTTCTCAATACCTACTTCCTAAGAACATCAAACGCAATAAGCAGTATATAAATATATATATATATATATATATATATATATATATATATATATATATATATATACTTTTTATATATAGGTATATACTATAGTAATTATATAAAATGTGTAATGCTTTTGTTAAAACAATCCTTAAATAGCATTTAAATAAAAACCAAAGCAGATAGCGTTGCAGAGTTTAAGCTGTTGGCTGTTTCAACAATTTCACTTCGATCGATATACATTTATTCCATGGAAATAGCTTTAACACTATTGGTTCGACAGCGCGCATACTAAATATTTAAGTGACCAAGTCACGTCGTGGTCTCAGTTTGGTTAGGATAGTTCGAATGTTTTGTAAATGTTGACAAAGTTGCACTCCGATTTGATGCAGACCGGCTGCTACATTGCTAACTGCATTCTAAATTACCTTACATGACTGAGATTGACACAGTGCCTGAATTAATCAGATTTTGATCAATAGTGTTTGAAATACTGAGTTAATTAAAGAAATTTGGCTTATGTCGTTCGACATTTTACTGCCTTGAGGAAAGAGTGCCACCTAAAGGCAAAAAATATTATTTTTCGATTTTAGAACAGTAAATAAAAGCTCTCTTTTATCTGAATTTGCCGACACTTCGACTCACTTGGAGCCTCGATAATCTTCACCTTTAATATATGGGCTTATAATTATTTTAACAACGAATGTCTGGTATCTACCTTTATAACAAAATATCTATAATGAACGTAAAAGAATTAAATTTGTTCTAAGAAATTAGTTTATTATGTAAATTATACAAAACCAAAAATAAAACAATGGAATAAAATTAACAAATGAAAAAATATATACCTAAAATGTGTTTTTACATATTTTATTATCCGGACTTAGGACTATCCGAATGAATTACGACAGCTATAATTAATCCGATTACGAGACTCCATTTTATATTAAATTATATTATTACGGCCGTTTCTTTTTGATATTTTTTTATGACCAAAATCAATAGAATAAAAGTAATTCCTGAATTAAGTACGCCTCGTAAACTATACAAAGCGACAGTCAAATAATAATTATTATACAACATACCAGACGTTATAGAAGAAACAAGGTGATTTATTATTAAAAAATATATTCCCGAACCATAAAGCATATTTTCTTTTAAACAAATTAAAATTATTAAAAGTTACATACATATAAAACTTAATTTGGATAAGTGTTTGATGTAAAGATGAGGTATTAAATAATTATAATGTGGTATTCCAGGATGTTTATCATAATAGTGTACTCCCGCCATTTCTTTACCTTTAAACATACCGTTTTAGAATTGGGTGTTTTTAATTACTGATAAAACATTCTAAACCTTAGATTCTCTTCTGGCAGCGGTAGTGGTAGAATAGAAATCTATATATTTTTGCATATCATTACTACAAGTTATTTTTGCTTTCTAATGATATGCCAAACGTGACATATTAATTTATGGTGGCATTTTAAGGCATGTATATTTACGAGGCAAATATTTTCTACAACTGACAAGAAAACTTAATCAAAATATTTTTTAAAGTTGAAACTATGAGCCAAAACTCGTTAATTGTCGTTTTTGTTTATTTTTCATTAATAACGCCGCCTTACCACACATTTTTAAAAGAAACAACCGAGAAATTAAAATTAATTAATTTACATGGCCTGCTATAAAAATATAGGTAGCACTAAAGTAACTTACCTACCAATTAACCGCAATTTCAATAAAAATAACCAATTGTATACTCCGTTGAAAAGAAAAATTGGCGAAGGTTTAAAATAATAAATAAAAAAAAATAGTATTTAGAATTGACGTTGCAAATAAACTAACAGATTGCCGAGTTTTCGCGAATAATTTTAATTGAAAACTTTTTATTGATCAAGTTTTTCGTCCGTTGTGAAACTTCTTTTGTCTTATTAATAATCTGTTCGTTGTCTGGCAAATAAAGACTCTGTCATTAGTTGTTAAAATGATTTTTGTGTCTATTGTTGAATATTGTGTCAAGTTACAATACTCAAAAATATAGGATTGTTAAAAAAGGAATAGTTGTGTTTGACTATAACCTTTTTAATAATTAACATATATTTTCCTTTTAATTAGGCTCACCCAATAATATGTCAAAAATTCAAGATGTTGAGCATAAACCTAACGTTAGTTCAAATCGTACTAGAGTTTTTGGGGACACCAAATAAAATTTTCTTTATTATGCTAATTTGCTAAGTTTTCTGTGATCGCGTTTATTAAGTTTGATGTATTAGGTCAAATACAAGACAAAAAGGGCAATGTCTTCTTTTTTTGCAATATAGAGTAAAAACTAAAATTTTGATATTTTTTTAATCTTTCCATATTGACCTACTTTTTTGCTTATGTTAAGAAAAAAATGAAGGCTATATTTCAAATATATAAAATTGGTTATGTAAAAAATTTATTTTTATACCTTTTGAGGAAATTTAAACCACACAATATGTTTCATCTCTGTTCCAAAATGTGTACTTTTCAAACGAATGTACAGGATTTCGTATATATTTTGACCCATATCTTACCTTAAGTTATAAAAGATACAAAAAATTATAAATACAATTTTGTAGGATTTTTTTCGTGTTATATCTTAGGATTATAAACTTTTTTAGAATAATCAAAAAGTAGAATAATATACACATCCTATTTTTTAAATGGGACACCCTGTATATAATTGTTTTGGTGAATTAGCTTCTTCTTACCGATTTTAAATATAATACCAACTTAGATAACATAAATGTGGAATCAATAAGAATACACAGCCTCTTGGCACGGTGTTTATGTAACTTTGTTTTATTTTACTTTTTTTTTGTTCCTTAATTTCAGAACAAATCAATTAATAATTAATTTTCAAATTTTTCTAAATTATTTCCTTTCGTATTCAAATACACAATCGCAACCCTGTGATTCGTCAAGAATACGCAAGAAACTCCCTGGCTCACGCAGGTCAGAATGCATTTGAGAACAGTACTGTACAAACCACATGTGATACCGGAACTCATTCGCTTAGCCGGCCGCACAGATTTTCGGATCGGTTTCCCGAGAAAACTGGAAAGGTAGCAAGATTAATGTAGTGTGATGGTTTTTTAGGGTGAATTCAGTAACCCAACTACAGAAACTAGTCGGTTCTACTGTGATAGGTAAACGATTGTGTTTCCTTCCATCAATTATCTAATTTTGCTAGTTACCATTGTTTTATTGTTTTAAAGTTACCCAATACAGTCCTCTGTATATCGAATTTTCGTATTTCCTACATCATTTTGGGCCTTCTTCACCGGATGGAGATCAAATTAAATAATTAATAACTTAAATTGCTTTGAAACAAGATTCGTTGGTAGCTATTTTCTTAATTCCGATCTTGTATTTTATTAGCGCGCGCTTGGGTATCTAACCTGTCGTCTTCGGTCAGACCGGCAAGCTGCATTCGTTCCGATCCACATCGATTCGCCGTCGCGACGTCACTCTGACGCCCGGCGCCAGTCTATTGTTATTTATTTAATCTCGCAGTACCACATTTAACAAATAAATATTTTCATACATTTAAATTCAGAAATAACTTATTCTCGTTCTCCTTTAAATAAACGAAATACTCATATGTGCATATTTTGCGACCTTTAATTATTTTAATAAATAATACAATTTATTTATTCTACTTTGCCATCATATAATATTAATGTGGCAAGTACCATTCGCGTAACTTTGTACTATTGATATTTGTTTTGCGGCATCACTACCTCTGATTTTTTTTTATTTTGTTTGTATTAAATTACAAATAAAATAGCATATAATTTTGTGTAGGTATAATTGTTGTCTTATATATTGATCATTAGCAGGCATATGTTAAAATAACATCATTTATTGAAATAATAAATAAAATATATTTTGATATTTTTACCGCATTTCTGATTTTAATTTTTTTTTCTTGGTCTACTGAACATCTTTAAAAATGTCAGATAAATTAACAAAATTGAATTTAAAACGAACCATCGCACTCAAGCGGTTGGAAGAGGCACACGAAATTGGGCTGAAAGCTGATGACTCTATAAAATCTAATTTTTTAGTGAGGGCAGATTCTGTTGATAGTACTTTTAATGAATTTCAATCAGCTCATAATACTGTCATATCTTTAAATGACGACAGTGATTTTGCAAAATATGATGAAATGAGGCAAGCTGCAGACAAAGCTTATTATGGCATAAAATATTTGAAACATGATTTTCTCTTAAGTAGTCAAGCATCTCTATCTGCTAATACCTCAGCTAGTTCCACTTTCGCTGCTCACACAAAAATGGCAGTAAACCTTCCCAAGCTTAATTTGCCCACTTTTCATGGTAACTACAAAAATTGGCCTAGTTTTTTTGACTTATATATAACAGTCTTATTCATGATAATCTTGACTTATCGAACATTGAAAAATTTCAATATTTGCTGACATCATTAGACAAGGAACCTTTAAGTTTAGTTAAGGTCATCCCTCTTACAGAAGTTAACCATTCTGTAGCCTATGATAGGCTGATAAAACGTTATCAAAATAAACGTATTCTAGCTACACAATATTAGAATGAGCTTTTTCATGCTCCGTTCAAAAAGCTTCCTCAAAGGAACAAATTTTAAATATTTTTTCTGAGAACATAGCGGCCTTTAGAGCCTTAAATTTCCCAGTCGAACAT
This sequence comes from Kuschelorhynchus macadamiae, assembly GCA_030620095.1. Taxonomy (NCBI): domain Eukaryota; kingdom Metazoa; phylum Arthropoda; class Insecta; order Coleoptera; family Curculionidae; genus Kuschelorhynchus; species Kuschelorhynchus macadamiae. Next base: position 1,618,796 of record JAUTXW010000498.1, on the reverse strand, counting down.
TGGTGTTTTTTATTGTTTAATCTGTTGATAAATAAACTGGATTTAAAAACTAGAACTGACTTTGAGCTCGAACATGGTTTTAATCAAAACCTGCCGACTTTTAGGCAATTAATTTCATTTTTGGAAAAGCAATGTCTAGCCTTGGAGTCGGTTCATTATTCTTTGAAAAGTGCGGAAATCCCAAAAGGTAATAAAAAATCGTTTGTCAATTTAATGCTTGACCCCGATGTTGATAATAGGAGTTACAAAAAATGTTTTTTATGCTCGGCTTCTCACGCATTATATAAGTGCTCTGCATTTTTGACTAAACCGCCGCACGACAGATTTTCATTTGTTAAACAGCACAAATTATGCGTCAACTGTTTAGTATCTCCTCATTCTCTTAAAAATTGCGGGTCTTCTCACAAATGCAGGGTGTGCAAATCTCCACATCATACCACTTTGCACTTTGGCAAAACGTCTTCTACAATCCCTTTAGTCCAAGGACAGCCCTCTCAAAGTGATACTTTTCAAGAAACTCCTATGCCCCACATTTCTAGTTCTGAACCCATTAGTAATCCTGCCGAACCAATTACCAATACTCATTGTATTGCGACCACTTTTCTGCATCTCAACAAACTATTCTTTTGTCTACGTGTGAAGTAGATATTAAGGATATTCGAGGTAATTTTCAGAAAATTCGTGTACTTCTGGATACCGGGTCCATGGCAAATTTTATTTCCGAGTCTTGCGTACGGCGACTTGGTCTTAAACGTAAAAGTTTTTCTGTCCCTGTTGAAGGTTTAAATGGAATGTCTACTTGCACAAAAGGTGGTTCTACACAGTGTATAATAAAACCTCATGGTCAACCAAATCCCTTGTTTTCGTTTAAAGCTATTATCATACCAAAGGTTTGTTCTAACCAGCCTAAGATTCCTATTAATCCTGATAAAATTGAACACATTAAATACTTGAAGCTTACTGATAATAATTTTCACACGCCGGGTTCTATCGACATGCTTATTGGTGCTGAGCTCGTACCTCTTGTATTAAGATCTGATCGTATTGTTGGAAGTACTGATCAGCCTGTTGCTTTAGAGACCATCTTTGTTTATGTGTTGCAAGGAAAAACCAATGTTTCTTGCGAAGCTTCAAACTCTCTTTTGAGTTACCACCTCTCAGTGGAGGATAATCTTGATATTTTATTACGTAAATTTTGGGAAATTGAGCACCTTCCTAAACAATCGTTTTTCTCCCCTGAAGAAAAACAATGTGAGGAGATTTATAAAACACTGACTTTTAGGGATACTTCCGGACGATTTTCGGTACCCCAAATTTATTGACACTTACTCTCAAGCTTATCGCCGTTTCGGCATGCTTGAAAATCGTTTTTTCAAAAACCCCGACTTGCATACAAAATATGTAAACTCTATGCAAGATTACTTAGATAAAGGTCATATGTCTTTGGTTCTCCAAAACGATTATAAATCTTTATCGGGTTACTATATCGCTCACCATGCTGTCTTCAAACAGGAGGCATTTGATTCTAAAATTAGAGTTGTGTTCGACGCAAGCTTACGTGACATTAACGGCGTTAGTCTTAATGACACTCTTTTTGTAGGTTCTAAATTGCAACAGGATATTTCTACGCTTCTTTTAAAATTTCGATTTTTTGCCTACGTCTTTGTTTGTGATATAAAACAAATGTACAGACAAATTTCTGTTCATCCTGAATTTTGGAACTACCAAAGAATTTTATGACGTTTCAAACCGAGCGATCCTCTTCAGGAATATTTCTTACGTACTGTGGTTTATGGAATTAATTCTTCACCATACTTGGCTTTAGGGACTTTAAAAGAACTTGCGGCGCAGGAAGAAACTTCTTTCCCTAAGGCTGCTCAGGCTATTCGCAGTCAATTCTATATTGATGATGGATTATTAGGAAGTGACTATTTGAAGTCAGCTTTAGCACTTCAATCTGACGTCATTAAGGTTATGAAAAGGGGAGGTTTTGAAATGAGCAAATGGGCAAGTAATCCCCCTGCTCTCTTGGCCTTTATTCAATCTTCTGATGTTCAAAGTTCGTGTTCGTTTGATAAAGAGGAACTATCATTTATTAAGGTACTTGGTCTCAAATGGAATACGAATTCAGATGCCTTTTCATATACTTACACCCCTATCGACCGTCCTTGTACAAAAAGAAATATGTTATCGGAGATTAGTCGAATCTTAGACCCCCTCGGCTTTATTGCTTCTTGCCTCCTACTTGCCAAACTGCTTTTGCAGCGTTTGTGGGAATCCAAAGTTTCATGGGATGAACCCCCGTCTAAGGCTATTTCAGATATTTGGGACACCTTTAAAGCCGAAATGCCCCATCTTGGTATTATAAAAACTCCTCGGTACGTCGGTCGGGTCTAATTCAGTATCTCGAATTGAATTACACGGCTTTGGCGATGCGTCACAGAACGGATATGCTGCTGTTTGCTATTTTTGTGTGGAGGAAACCTCTGGAACAGTAAAAACCTTTCTTATTTGCTCAAAATGTCGAGTAGCACCATTAAAAACGCAGTCCATTGCTAGGCTAGAACTCATGGCAGCCATTTTGTTGGTGGATCTAGCAATTTTCGTTAAGGAAAGTTATGCTGATCTTATTATTTTTGCCGATCTATACTTGTGGTCAGATTCTATGGTCACACTTACCTGGTTGTCTTCCTCCCCGCACAAGTGGAAAACCTTTGTAGCTAATAGGGTTAACCATATTCAAGGGCTCGTACCCGTTTCTTCTTGGCATTTCGTCCCGACAGCGTTGAATCCTGCTGATTGTGCTAGTCGAGGTCTTACCCCCGCACAACTTTTAGACACAGAAATATGGTGGTCTGGTCCCGAGTTTCTTTCACAAGCAAAGGATTTCTGACCAACACAACCTAATTTTTATTCCCCAACCGATCCTGATATATTTAACGAATAAGACACTGTGGTCTTATTCAACCTTAGATCTCCCCCAAACTTTATTTCTTTTTTGTTAGAGAAATTTTCTAGTTGGCCTAAAATTCTGAGGATAGTTGCTTATATTCTACGCTTTATTTCAAATATAAAATTAAAGACCAACCTTCAAGGTGGTTTAAGTTCTCATGAAATTGACTCTTCACTTAAAATTATCGTAATGCACGTCCAACAAGAGACGTTTTCAGATATTATTTTAAAAATAAAGCAAAATTCCTTGCTGCCTAAACCTTTTAGAAAACTTGCTCCTTTTATCGACGCTGACGGTTTACTAAGAGTTGGTGGTAGACTCAGAAAATCTCAATTTTCATATGATGTCAAACATTCAATTTTACTGCCTAAGTCCCATAGGCTTACTGAGTTAATAATTGAATTTACTCACAACACATATCTGCATCCTGGGCTTAAAACGATGCGATATTTATTACTTCAACAATTTTGGATTCTTTCGCCTCGGAGTGCCATCTATAAATGCCTCTTTAAGTGCATTAAATGTTTCCGATGTAAGCCCAAGTCATACAATCCCTTTATGTCCGATTTGCCCGCTCTCAGGGTTTCTCAAATCAAAGCATTTTCTTCTGTCTGTGTAGATTTTGCTGGTCTCTTTTCTCTTTTAATGGCCAAACATAAAGGTGCAAAAACTTATAAGGGTTACGTCTGTGTATTTGTTTGTACAACTACTAAGGCAATACATTTAGAGGCCACTTCCGATCTCAGCGCCGAATCTTTTTTGGCTGCTTTCAGGCGCTTTGTTGCCAGACGAGGTAATTGCATAACTATAACAAGTGATCAAGGCACAAACTTTAAAGGAGCCTATAATATGCTTCTTGATTTGGGGCAAAAGACTGCCCAAGACCTTTCTATCACTTGGAATTGTAACCTCCCTGCTGCTCCAAGCTCTAATGGACTTGCTGAAGCGGGTGTCAAATCTTTTAAAAGTTATTTTTACCGTGTTTTAGGAAATCAAAGCTTTTCTTTTGAAGAGTTTTATACCATTTTAACGCAAATAGAAGCGTTACTAAATTCAAGGCCACTATGTGCTATGAGCGAAGATCCAAACGACCTTCAACCTTTAACCCCTAGTCATTTCTTAGTTCTCAAGCCTTTAAATAGCTCTATTCCAGTTCCTGATCTTAGTCATTTAAACTTCAGCCGGTTAAATCGTTGGCAATTAATTTAGCGAATCCAGAGTGATTTCTGGAAACGGTGGTCCACCGAATACATTAATTCTCTTCAGTAAAGGTCCAAATGGACAGTTAAGGAAGGCGCTCTTGTTCTCATTAAAAATGAACAAACCACTCCTCTCCACTGGGAGTTAGGTAGGGTAATTAAATTGCACCCTGGACAGGACAATGTAGCTGGCGTTGTAACCCTAAAGACGGCTTGCAGAACTTTACAAAGGCCTGTTCTCAAGATATGTCCGTTACCAGGCAACTAATTTTTAAGTTTGTATTTTTTTTTCTTTCAAATATTTACTTTGAAATTAGGTTTAATTTTTTATTTTTTTTCTAAGTTTAAAAACATTCCTTTTGGTGGGGTGAATGTTTGTGTAACTTTGTTTTATTTTACTTTTTTTTGTTCATTAATTTCAGAACAGATCAATTAATAAATAATTTTCAATTTTTTCTAAATTATTTCCTTTCGTATTTAAATACACAATCGCAACCCTGTGATTCGTCAAGAATACAATCGCAACCCTGTGATTCGTCAAGAATACGCAAGAAACTCCCTAGCTCACGCAGGTCAGAATGCATTTGAGAACTGTACTGTACAAACCACATGTGATACCGGAACTCGTTCGCTTAGCCGACCGGCACAAATTTTCGGATTGGTTTCCCGAGAAAACTGGAAATGTAGCAAGATTAATGTAGTGTGATGGTCTTTTAGGGTGAATTCAGTAACCCAGCTACAGAAACTAGTCGGTTCTACTGTGATAGGTAAGCGATTGTGTTTCCTTTCATCAATTATCTAATTTTGCTAGTTACCATTGTTTTATTGTTTTAAAGTTACCCAATACAGTCCTCTATATATCGAATTTTCATATTTCCTACACTGATGATGATGAAAGTTTGCTTGTTACATTTCTAATCTTTGTTGTCGCTTTCATTTTTATTAGGTATAGATTATATATAATTTATATAATTGTCATTAGAATACAAAATAATAAAAGGTATGATATTTAGTCAAAGTTCAATCTGTATGGACATGGAAGGTTAGAGTTTTTTTATTCTAAGTGTATATGTATTATTTCGTTACAAAATCAGTACGTTTAGCAAACACTATTCTCAGAGTTCTGTGTAGGTTTCATCATACGAGTATAATAAAGGACACATTAACATGATTGCCTGAATATGTTGTAGACTAAATAATGAAAAACTACAATTTACTGACTATAACATTTTCTTATCAATCCTTTACTCATTGTATTAGATATTTTTTTAAAATCTGTATTACTATATAAGTATTGGCGTAAAATTGAAATAAGTAGCAACACAAAATTTAGGGATTAACCTAAGATACACCTCTTTTATTATATTACCTTCCCAAATTTTCTTTTTTTTAATATTATTTACTATATCTGATAATAATCTAGTCAGTCAAAACATATTAGGAGTCATTTTTAAAAAGCATAAATGATAACGGTAAATAGTCTTTAAAAAAATTAATAACTTAACAGTTATTATTAAACAACTGAGAAAAAATCAATTGGGATAAATGATTTTTATTTAAAAATGTATAATAAATTAATTTATTTAGGTCAACCATTATTATAACTAATACAGTTTGTATCCTTCTCTAGCTGAACGAACCTCTGGATACTCTCTGAACATCGATTGTATTAGCTTTCTGATTATTTCCCTTAAAATATCGTTCCATTTCCTTGGAACCTAGTTCGGTTGTCTAAATATTGGTGGCTTAATAAACCTTCTATAAAAAATATCCCAGAAATGCTCAAGGGGATTTAGATCTGAAGAAATGGCTGACCAGTCCAAAGCGATTTTATCCTCCTGGAGGTATTGTGTGACTATTTGAGCGGTATGAGGTATCATCATATACTTTTCGGACCTTCTTCAGCTGCAAATGCAGGCACATAGGGTTCTAGTATGTTTTTAAGGACAGATTATTAGTTATGATGCCACACTGAAACACATAGAAGTTAGAGTGTTACGTTATTGGAAAGCATCCCCAGGCCATAACGGAGATGTCTTTAAAGTGAACCGTTATACGGCTCACCTCTAGGTAGCCACGCTTACATACATGAATAGTAGTTAAATAGATAAAATTTGACATCTAGACTATCTGTAAAAAAAGGGTTAACTGTGGTTTTATAGCATTCACTTTGAATCAAAATTGGGCTTTGTTAAGTCTGTTCGAAAGAGTTGAGCTAGATAGTCGCCTTGCGCTGGCGACAAATTTACATCAGAATTTTTTTTTTCAGTTCTTGCCGTAGTTTGGATAGCTAATTTCATCAAATTTACTTTTTCGTACTGAGTTGCTGCCCTCTTCCTTGCAGGATATAGTCTTTTTATAACGGGATCAAGATTAATATGTCTGCTATGAAGCACAATATTTCTTCTTCTTATAAAGCATTAAAGTAACGGCAGACAGTACTTCAACTTGCCTCAGAAGTACTTTTTCGGCACTAGGCATTCATATTACATCCAAATACATTAAATATTATTTTTGCGAAAAATACTACTAAGTGAAATGTTAAATTCATAAAGAGTAAATTTTCATTACTAATATTTTTTGCGATACAATCGAATATAACACTACCCAAAATAAAACTAAAAAGATACAGGCATTTTATAAAATAATTATTTTTTGGTTTCTTACATTAACAAGTTTTATTATAACAAAATTTCATTATAAGTAGACGAATTTTTTAACGTTTAGGAAAAATATGATATTACAAATTCTAAACCCAAATAAGTGAGTTTTGGGATGGTCGTAGGAATATATAAAAAAGAGCTTTATTAGACCACAATCATGTGGCATAGGTTTTCGAAACCAAAAAATCATCTATTTAAATTCTGTGAACCCAACCAGCTAAACTCTTAACAAACGTAAGGCAAAACATAAACCAATATTACAAAATGATTCTAAATATCGTAACAAATATATATTACGAGGAACAAATAGCAAGTAAGGAGAATAGATAACTCTCTTGATATCAAGAAGTGGTTTAGTTAAAAATAATAGGCACTGTATAAAATACCGGGAACAATTACACATTTTTTAAGCGCAGATTAAGATTAATAAGAATGTTTGGGTTCCAATAGGATATCTTGTTTTCGAGAATGAATATTTTTATCACTGTTTTTTTTTGGAAAATATTGGACTTTATCAGTAATGTGAAAAACTTCCCAAATAATAGACATTTTTGAAACCGGGACTTTTGGTATTTTTTTAAATCTTTATTGAATAGGGTTGTTTTCGCGGATCCGTAGGGCATTTGACTAGGACCATATAGTGTTTCAATATGACCAATAAAAAAAACAATTTTGCATGTACGTTTAAGATTCCAGTCTTCTGTCGTGCCCAATTGATAGATTTCGACCCGGCTCGAGCAATTTTGTTTAGATTTGTGTTCGCGATATCTTAGAACTGGAAACCATAACCACCAAAATATTTATATCTTCCTATTGCCAGGTGTTAAAATATATCTTTCAATTATTAGCATTTTCCTAACATAGCGAAGTTTAAATACCTTTAGTCAAACTTTGCTGCCATTTAATATATTCCACTCCGAGGTAATTATGACAAGTACGGATAAATGTAAGGGCACCCTAGGAGATCGTAGCGAAATTCAGATTTTATTTTTAGGAAGCTTGTAAATAATCAAATATTAAATATACAAAATTTACTTAATCTAGCTAAAACTTACCAAATTATTCTCACTTGAAAGAAGAAGTTAAATGTAGTTGTTGCAACTCGTTTAAAAGCCAATCTTCATTATTACACATGTAGCTAATTTAAGGGAAAAGTAATTGCTTTTAGTAGTAATTTATTTTAAGCTAACCGAGAGAAAATTTACTGAATAATACGAAGGAGAAACTTTCTTCCTAAAAAGTTTATTTAATTCTTATTTTCGTTCCAAAAGTTTTTCTTTGAGCAAAAGGCTCAAGCATAATTCATTGATGTTGCGCAACGAAACTCTTTCGTAGGAAGCTTTAAAAATAAAGCTGAAAAACACCCGAATTGGAGTTGAAGCAAAATCAAAACAATAATATGACATAATAATGATAAATGGAATGATACTATTGAGGCCAATTACACCTACATTAAAATCTAAAAGACGTTCCATACTCGACAACTATTCTGATAAAATTTAATTATTCTAATCTTCAATGTTTAATAAGTCTGATAACCCTATTCAAATTAATTCGAAGTTAGGTGATTTTAGTTCTTTCGTAAGGGCAAATACTATAGTCGTGAAAAATCTACCTGTGAGATTCTTGCGTTATATATAACCATCGGTCTGTCGTTCTGTCTCTATGCGGCATAACATAACTACTAGTTATCCCTGTTTTTATTTCAAGGGACATATGGGGAGGCAATTGCATTTCTTAGGTAGTAATCCAATATGACGGAATAAAATGGCGGCTTAATAGAATCAATAAAAAATAAATCATTACTAAAAAACTTACTAACGTATGTTTAATGTTTTGTCGTTAAATAAAGTCAGTCAGTTTTGTCAGGCAATTGTCGATATACCGTCTGCTGTCCAATGCTTCTCCCCGTATACGAGCCACATAAGGCATTGTTACACCTTTTGAAGAAATTGCACACCAAATGAAAAATTTTTATGCAAATTTTACCTTCTCTTTGAATCTCACATCATTTGGATATTCCTCTATATTATTCCCCTAAAATTTGTCATTAGATTTGATTTCTGAATTCCCCAAGGTGAAGTACTTCTCATCGTCTATGATAATCAACTTCTCGATTATTATTGGCTAGTTTCCCGATACTCACACTAATCCAATTTTTAACACCATCTACGACTTTTCTGCATTGCTGAGGGTTAATTCGCATCCCCCTATAGTTCGATATAGGGTCTTAGCTGATTTCGCAAAATACGTACTATGTTAGACTTAGGCATTCGCCCAACTAAAGTATAAATACTTTTGCGAATTTCCACTAGCACATTTTTCGCAAAGAAATTTAAAATATCGATGTCAAACTGACGCCCAGAAAACAAACAAGCTTTTGTTTCCAAAGCCATCCCGGTAAGTTGTATAGGTATAATATTAGAGAAACTTGAACTTTTTGACGAAAAATATGAAAATCACGTTATTTACGTGTAAATTATGAGAGTAATTTAGGTGATTTACATTTTAATAAACCATAAATGGGTAATTCTCCAAGGATGAACTTGGTCATTTTTAAAACCAATTCAGTATAATTTATTTTCTAAAAGATCCACAACTAATCATTTTTATCAATGGATAACGCAACCACGTTTCAGTTCCTTCAATAATATAAACTAATAAATTAATCAGATTTATTTTTTTCTGTATATATTAGTGCTGTCTAATAAGCCTAACGTAAATTTTAGTGAAATATAGAGTACTAGAACATCTGACAAGTTCGCTTCATCAAAAACTTATTTATAGGTCGTCTGACAAGCAAGTTAACTGGAAGGAATATTTTAATTACCATACAGACATGGCTTGTCACATCCGTTTTTTATTTTGGGATTTTAATTACTGAGAAACATTAACAGATATTTTTCCATTGCGTCATAGCGAAATTTGCTTCATATTTTATAGTATACAGTAAAAGCAATTTGTCCGAAGGCGTAAGTTTGGGGCTTGATTCTTAATAGAACAAACGTCAATAATATTCTTGTAGGCATTATAAAACGAGGAATGCCTAAATTAAAATTAAATTATTTACTTTCAAAAGCTTTTTTAAACATAATTTTTGTAGAAATACACGTTTAAAAAAGAAAGTTTTCTACGCGGATTTGTAAAAATATTTTTAACTTCTTATTCCAAAACCATAAGAATACTAAAATTGATGAGATTATGAATCAACATAAAATATAATTCTTTTATGGTTAAAATTATACAATAAAAAATATGCCAAATAACTGCATTACCTCGTTTGTAGTAATCTTCTGCGAATCCTTTCCATTAATAAATTCCAAAAATCCATGAGCACATTTTTTGTCCTAGGTTAATAACAAGTCTATTATAAAACCAGTGAAGTGATTCCCTAGGAATGGACTCTCTAATTCACGTGTCAGCAGTACATTTGCAGACTGATGCGACACCATCTCATCTTTTAATTTGTGAAGGTGAATTCTCAACTGACAGTTTCTTGTGAGAATTCCTCTTACAATTCTCAGATTTCTCCTCGAGCTTGAATTATCGAGGTCTCTGGCTGAGTTATGTTAGAATACTACAAGCTTTACCACTATCAAGTTTATCCCACATTGTTACCATTTTAAATGAAATAAATATTATTGTTTCATTTGAAATACTTTTATGTTTTAAGACAAGCAAAAAAAATTGAAATTGAAAAAAAATATGAAGAAGCATTTGTGATTTGCCATCAGATTTGTCTTGAAAACTGCATTTAAATATGCTATGAAACTGGTATTATTAAAGATGTAAGTTATAGCCAGAAACGTGATTTTATCAATTTTAACCTTTCCAAAAACAAGTGATTGGCGAAAAAATGTCTTAAGTAATTTTTATTCATCTTTAGAGTGATATTTAGTTGGGCATGGCACTGTGAATTTAAAACTTACAGTCTATTTAAAAATCTCTACGTTAAATAAATTCACCGCTCATGTGCAAAAAGGCCTGTATATTCCAAATATGTAAAACCACAGGGTGGGTTTAATCTCGGCTTAACAGAAACAAAATTTGGAAGATCCGTCAAAAAGTGGTCTAGCGTAGTATTTTTCTCAAAAATGTAGTGTTTATTTTGTGTTAGGAGAAACTTTTTCTGTTGTTTTAGTTACTCCCAGGAGCCCTTCCAAACATTACGAAAGTAAAATTATATTATTTGCGTAATTAGTTTGCTATTAAAGTTTTAACAAAAAGTTAAAGCTAAAAATGCTTTAAATAATTCTAATTTATTTAAGGTCGTGAGTATCGTTTTCAAAAATTTTACTCAGATTTTTTCGAGAGTTTCGTATTACAATATTATTAGTCATTGTTTAGGAAGCAGCCGAACGTTAAAAAACATTTTCTATTGAAAACTGTATAGAGTACCCAACCTAACCTAATCAAAAACATATCTAAAACTGTATACATTTTCTAGCCGGGAACATATCTAAAACTGTATAGAGTACCTAATCATTAAGTTATATTTCCTGTTTAAATACTAAGGGAGGTTTTGCATTTTGAGAAATAAAATTATGAATTATTTTTACTTTCAAGAAAATTGCATTTTAATAATTTTCTAATCGGCATCGGCAGTGCGAAAAAAAATTAGTACAACTCGAATTACTGAGTAAACATTTAAAAACATCTTATACACTTAAATAATTTTCTGATTTTTTGAAGGATTTATTGCGTTAATTTAAGAGGTACTTACAATAAATTTACGAAAACACTAGTTCTTAAGTCTAATATAAATTTACGGAGATTGTTACTTCGATTGCTAAGCCCAACTACAATATGGATATTGGGTATTGAAACGGTTAATAATGCTTCCTCAGGTGAAATGTCAAGCTATATTTTAGCACTGTCACTACGTTATTTAACATAATTGGTAGGGAACATATCGGTGAAATTTGCTATTCAAAATTTAAACCAAGGCAAACATAGTTCATTCCTGCCGTTCACAGCCCTATTTGCAGGCAGATTGCAAACTAAGTTTAGTTTTGTCGGAATAGTTACTCCCAAATGTCTTTAGGGGCACGACTTGTATCCATTATTGGCGATCAGCCTTTTTGTTTGTGTTATTCTCAATTTAAAACTGAAAATTTTATATTTTATTGAATTGAATTACAAATGCACTTGTGTTTTCAGGTGTTACGGTCATTTTATTCTTACATATCTAAAACTTATATGTATATATATATATATATATACATAGGTGACTAGTTGAGGTGAGGAAAACCGTGCAAATATTCTTTTAAAACTAGTGAAGACACCTGTCACAAGCGTCACTAGTGAGCGAACGCTTTTTCGGTTATACCCGACAAATATCAACGAGAATAAAATTCACTTGTATCTTCGATCGTTGACAACTGTAAACTAAGAGCTAAGTCTAAAATTACGAGCTTATATAGTAGAGTCGTATGCAATGATGAGTGAAAATTAGGTGCCAAAGAGTGAAATGTTCCTGGGTGAAAGTAAAGGTCTCCAAACATCTGGAATATCGATACTGAGCTTTCAAAAGGATTTTTTGCTACATTTGATGAATTTTTAAATTTCCACCTTTTCCAGTGTTGTTCTTTATGAAGGATTTTAGCTTCTGTCCATTGGATTCTATGGTTGTTATTCCAGGAATGTTCAGCCATACCCGATCTTGATGTCTCCCCCTTCGCTGCTCTTATGCTTTTGTTGTTCTTTAATTCTAATATCAAAGAACATCGAAAAGATACGGAGAAGGTGTAAACATGAAGATCGGGTATAGCTAGAGATGCCTGGAACAACGAACATAGATTCCAATTTTCAGAAGCTTATATATATATATATATATATATATATATATATATATATATATATATATATATATATATATATATATATATATATATATATATATATATATATATATATATATATATATATATATATATATATATATATATATATATATATATATATATATATATATATATATATATATATATATATATATATATATATATATATATATATATATATATATATATATATATATATATATATATATATATATATATATATATATATATATATATATATATATATATATATATATATATATATATATATATATATATATATATATATATATTATATATATATATATATATATATATATATATATATTATAAAATCTCTCTTATTAAACTGGACGAGCGAAAATAAATAAATCTTCCAACGCAACAAAAAATCAAGTGACACATGATCTATCCTACTCCAAAATACGCCCAGAACAGAAATTCTAATAATAATCGCAATGTCGAACTGAATAAGTTCAATATCCATGTATGTACACATGGTCGCAATTAAACATTGACAAATATTAAAGAGTATTAATAATAATTTAATTTATTTTTAAGATAAAATGATCAAATTTATATATAAGTTTTAATAAGCATAAAATTGTTGCATCCGGTATGCAACGAAACACCAGAATTAGGTGCATTATTTCTGCCACTTCTAGAATATATTACTTACAACAGTAAAAAAAAATTTAATTTAAATATTTTCTGAACTGAACATTGGTGCTTTTAGATCTCTTTAGAGTATTAGATACTAATATAATTGGGAGATTAATTTTCCGTGCTAAAAAACTCTTTATGATAAGGTTTGTTTATTGACAGAATTGCAAATATTGAAACCAGAAAGGTTTCCAATATTCAGAATTTTTAGAGTCCTTAATTGTCTCATAAAATATAGAACATTATAGTAATTTATTGGCTAGACTTAAATTAATGCATTACAAAAAAAACAATTAACTATTTCCTTAAGTAAACCTGGGCGTTTTCAGTTCTGTTTAGAATATTATATACAAATATAATTGGGAGATCAATTTTCCTTGCTAAAAAAGTTCTTTATGGTAATGTTTTGTTTATTGATAGAATTACAAATACAAAAACAAGGAATGTTTCCAATATTTAGAATCTTTAACCTCCTTGGTTGTCTCACAGAACATGAGAGTAATGCATTGGTTAGACTTAAATGAACGCATTAGAAGTAACTTTCTAACAAGTTTTCGGCACGTTGCAAACTTCCTCTAGCGGCTTTATTGTTAAATATTTATAGCCACTTAAAAGTTTGTCTCGGCGGGGTCATTTCAGCTTAGAACTAACGGTAAGTTCTCCAGATACAACCACACTATAAAAGTTAATTGCACAAAATCGGGATTTAATGCCTGATGTTTGATTGCGTTGCGACTTCCACCGAAATAATCTTCAAAAAAATGTAGACAGGAGTAGGGACGGGGAATTTTTTCGATATATCGATAGTTATCGATATATCGAACAAGAATAGGTAATATTATCGATAGTTATCGAAGTAATGATAGTTATTGTTTTAGCGACCACAATACAATTTCGATTACCGGCATCTACTGGCAGCATTAATTCCCAATTATTTGATGCATACGTATTATGGATTCAACGTTTAGCATTAAAAAAAATTGAACGCTGGAGCGACAAATTCTGTTAATTTTTCTCCGATTTATGCCTTTACTTATGTACAGGGTTTTCGGTTATATTTTGAACGGGGTCTACACGCTTTATTTTTAGAGACAGATAAAAATGTTAAATTCGAAAATTGTTGGGTTCTATCTGAACAGCCAGAATTTGCTAAAAAGATTAACAAATGACAATTGCAAATTAAAAAATTGAGCATCGGCTTTGTTATTTTAAAGGAGACACCCTGTGTATTTTTAATTCGCTGGAAAGAACATTTTTCCTGATTTCAAAAATATATACCTTGTCTATGTTCAGACGAACGGTTATCGCATAAATTTGGTCTAAAACCTGGAAAAAAACATATGCTCAAATAGTAAATTTGACATAGGCAGCTTTGATTTCAATTGTTTTTGTTCTAATATGGCCATTTTGTCACTGATTTTGGTCACCTGACTTCCTTAATTTCTTAATTATGGGATATTATGACAAAGAAAAAACAATTATTTTACGGCATAGTCGTAATTTAATTTAATTTTAATTTATTTATTAATAAATAGCAATAAGAAAATCTTTAAAAATCATTTCTAAATGTTTAAAATTTAACACATATTTACTGTTTATTTTGTCCGGGACTTACTTACAAAAAGTAAATTTTTTAAATTGAGTTTAATGAATTATTTGTTTGAAACAATTATCTGAATAGATGTTTTAATATTGATACCCGGAAGAAAATGAAGCTACATGTTTTTTTATTTAAAATTTTTGAAACAAGGATATTAAATAAGAAGTAACAATGAATAAACAAAAACAATATTATTTATGGAACAGATTTTTATTTAATTAGTTAATTCGCCTTGCAATTTTAAAGCTAATTCCCGAATCGTTGGTGGTCTATTATAGTAAACTTAGTATATAAATAATTATATAATACTATAAAAATAGTGTTTTTAAGGTATCATCAAAGAAACAACTCCGGAGGCGGAAGGTCTAGGCTATTCGCAGGCCAAGTTATGATACCGTGTCTCCCTATCCATAAATCATATATTATTAAGGTATTCTGTAACTTCAATAATGTTATGACAAGGGGCCCCATCGTGGTGAAAAATAATATTATTATAAAGCTGGAGAGGTAACTCTTCTTCCAGAACTTGTTTTATCTCATTTCGTAATAAATCTAATTTGGCCATTTAAAGAACCATGTATGACTATAGGCCCCAAAACTTTGTTTTCTATAATGCCGCACCAAACCAAAATAGACTTTCGGCCCTGAATTTTTACAATTTGTTTCTTTTGAGGATTGGTAGTTGCCCAAAGGTGGTTATTTCTCCTATTGAAAAACCCCGCCGCAGATAATATAGGTATATCTGTAAAAAGAATTTTCATCTCCCAGCATCTCTGTCAACATTCCCCGGCAAAACACAACCCTCTGTATCTTGTTTAAGCCTGTTAAGTTCTGAAACGGTCTAAACTTATTATCTCTATACTTGTAATGTTTTAGAGTTTCGTGAACTTATTTTCTCATTCAAATTTAATACTGCATCTGGGATTGATCGTTCTGGATCCTCTATAAAATATACTTTTAATATAATTTTACTTTAAAATTAATAATAATTAAAGATTACCTTCAAAATATAACAAATATTTGCATACTCTTTTTTTATTTCTAGTGACCGTTCGCTTCTTTCTTGTCCAGACCTTCTGTTTTCAAAATTTTTCACAATATAATAGTTTGCAGATGATGAGGAGCAACTAAATTAGGATACGCCATTCTATATTGGTTTCGTGTTTCACGGTAATTATTTACCCGAAAGTATATTTTGAAAATATTTGCTTTTTCTTCGTCAGAATACCCCATAATCAAGAAATTAAGTAAATCGGGTGTCCAAAACCTGTGACAAAATGGCCATGTTAAAATAAAAACAATTGAAATCAAAGCCGGCTATGTTAAATTTACTATGAGCCAGAGATTTTTCCAGGTTTTAGATCAAATTTATGCGATAACCGTTAGTTTGAACATCGACATAGTAAATATTTTTGAAATCAGAAGAAAATGTTCTTTCCAACGAATTAAAAATATATTAATTTAAAATAAAAAAGTCGATGCACAATTTTTTAATTTGCAATTGTCATTTGTTAATCTTTTTCGCAAATTCTGGCGGTTTAAACAGAACCCAACAACTTTTGAATTTAACATTTTTTTCTACCTCTTAGAATAAAGCGTGTAGACCCCGTTAAAATATAACAGAAAACTCTGTACACCGATTATTCCATGACGGTTTAACCAATTTGAATTAAATTTGTAGGAAGTAATTAGTGTGATGCCAGGGTGATCGCATAGCAAGCATATTGAAAAAATGGAATGCGCCATTTTAAATATTGCCGTAGTACTACGTACTTTGAACATTGATGGCGGGGAGATTCGAATCGGCCACATTTTAAGTCATTTAAGCAGTTATTTTCAAATATTCAATATATCTCAGTCACATTTAAAAATGACCGGTCGTATATGAAAGTGACCCGGTTATTTAAAGTCACCTATATGGTCACTTCTGGTAAGACAAAATTTTTGTAATTTAAATAAGGCGAGAATTCTCATACTTGTCTATATTTAGATTTGCTACTAAATTTTGATTTTAAAAGTGGAACTCTATACATATAATATTACGTTTTTAGATTCCACTTTAAATAACATTTTATATCACATATCCCATATCTAACATCAATTCTTTCAGGAATATGTCACCTTAAAATCGTCTTCTTGGTTCTATTAGAACTCTCTAGCCTTTAAACTGTTAAACTTGGAATAAAATTACTTGTATTTTCCTAACTGATTTTTTTTTAAATGTATTAGACGACATCAAATTCCGGTCAAGAATTAAATAGTGAATATATGATAGATTTAGAAAAAACACTTCTCACAGGAAACTGCAACCTGTTTCCTTTTTAAACAGTGTGGCCGATAAAGGTTTCTAAAAGATCAAAAATGATATTTTGGGATGAGTTCCACGAAAAAAAGCGGAATCAGTCACACAACATGTAATTTCAAATATGTTTAGAATTTGTAGAATCTAAATATGTAAAAGTAGAATATGTTTAAAAATCAAAAGTTAGTGGCAGAAAATCCGAATTTAAACAACATATGGCAACGCCGGAAAACGTTAAAAAAAACTAGAAATGTAGCATTATTTAAACCCCCAACAATTTATTTCAATATCTTCAAAACTAATAATAATAATTAAATTTATTCATAAATTATATACGTAAGCTTTCCTCGTGAATAGGTATGCCAATTGGTGAAAACTGAATAAAAACCCCTATGTAATTTCTGAGATTAGCGCTTACAGAAAGCAGACGCGATGGGGGACTTTAATTATACTGTGTAGTAATTACTAAAATATAACTATTAAAGCTGTACTTGGACTGTTTAACGGCGTTTTTAATGATTTAATGTTTTGATAAAATCTAATTATATTTTTCTTCATTACTTTAACTTCACAATAATTAGAATACTATAGTAAATGTGGATATAACAACACACACATAGGCACAGTATAGTCCAACGTCAGTGAATATTTCACTTACGTTGTTTATAAATAGTTGCAACTACTAGCAATAGACGGAGTAGCACACCGAAAACAGTCCAGTGAAGTTTACTACTTTTAAAAAATGTAATATCTATTCATTTAATATTAATTTCATCGCTACAACTTCGACCCCGTAGCGGTTGTGGGTCCTACCTTAAATGTTTCAATTGGGAAAGGGTATGTTAAAATATTTCGTTTTAATGGGTATTAAATCCTCTACAATATGGCGTTTCATTTTTTAAATTTGGTCTACGGGTTGCCGAGAAATTAAATGTTGAAATAGTTCGGGCTGGGTGGTCAGGTGGTCTCGCAGGCCATTCATTGTTATCCCGCCTTCAAATCTATCTACGATGCAAATTAGCGGGGTGCGTTCTACCAAAGTTTACAGAATTAAATATATTTAATTTTGTAAACTTTGGTTCTACCTTCTGTTTTTCAAGTGACAAAGGATATGCTCTGATATTTGATTTTAAAGGGTTTTGAATTTAATATTGCGTTTCATTTTTTAAATTTAAGCTGTGTGTTGCCAAGGAATTGCATTTCAAATAATTTAAAAATACCAGATAAGTATATTTACAAATCGTTTATTCCCAAAAAAAATGTTTATAAAATAAGAAATAGTGGTCCAAAATTCGGTATATTAATTGCTTGAGAAATCAGTTTATTGTTTTTTAAAAATAATGAACGTGTAAGATTAAATGCAATTTTGTTTTAATGTCAGACATGCAGATAAACATGTTTTTCATGGCTACGTCCTCGAATTACTGGCAAAATTTTAGCAAAAGTAGGGATTATTATCCGGCTTTCACCAATTCATAGACTGATTCTCGAAGAAAGTTTAGAAATATAATTTATGAATATTTCATGCAAATTGACCAAACTTATGATGATATTTGTTGATTAAGTCGGAGAAAATCGTGACTCGTTAGAGCTTGCGCAGCGTACATCGCCAAAGGTGAAGGTGAATGAAAAAAATGTATATTGTATATGGCAGCATTTAAGTATCACTAAGTAGGACAAATAGCAAGAGAACGTTCTGGAGATCGATAGAAGTAATAAAAAGTATCGGATGATCAAAGACGAATGATTTGACGATGTTAAAACGACAAACAAAGATATACTGGTTCAAATTCCCTCAGAATAGACGTTCACGGAGAAGAAAAGAAAAATCCTATGTTTAGCAGTGAACTGAGAGAGGCTGAAAAAAAAATAGAAGATTAATGACGTACATTTTGAACGAAGTATTGAAGCTTTATTTTAAAATTAAAATTTACAATTAAAATCTTAAAACTTTTGTATTCAGCATTTTTTTCACACTTTGACAATAAAGCTTATAGGCCCGGATCAAAACTTACGTAATTAATAATAGGTGCAAAAATGCAACTTTGGCTACGTCTAGCTCTATCTTTGTTCTGAAAAAGCGACTGCCATTTTTTTCATTTCATTACTTATTGCTAGGTTACAAATCACCCCTCTAAATATCAGTCATTTAAAAATGACGAAATTTCATCTTTTTTTGTTCAATTTAAAATTCTCTTTCGCATCGTTGTTATATCACCCAGCTGCCAGACGATAGGTTCCGTCACACTCAGGATACATAATTTCCACAACTACTAGTTTCATCCATTTAAAAATGACGAATTAAAATGTTAACTGACTCTTTTACTTAGACCATTATAGATATGAATCAATAACACCAATCAATTCCCACCGGGATTTTAAGCTGTGGACGCCCTTGTTCTTAAACAGTAAATGTGCTATAAAATTGGGTCTTATTAACCGTCTTAGTGCAATATGTAACGCCTTGCGTGCATATGCTTGTTTATTATCGTCTAAAGTGGAACAAGGCCATTTCGCTGCGGGAAGATATGGAGAGGTTTAATTCCGCGATATATCGTTTGGAGAAGTTTCGCTCTGTAAACGTTGCTAGAAGCTTTATAACTCCATTTATTTAAAAGGAGCGATAAATGCAGTACACTTTCATAACGCCATTTACTTATATTAGTGTTAACGACCGGTCCGACATAGAGACGAACGGCGTAGTTATGGTAACGAGAATAAAAAAAAAGTTAGTTTGTCTTCGAACTTCGTATTAGTGCTTCAAGAAAAGGCTATAAACTATGAAACTATTATTAGAAAAAATAAAACTATTAATAGAATTGTGACACTAGTCGGCTAAGATATTTAACAATCCGATTTGCTAAATTACTTAAAATGTGCCATTTTTGTTAGATTAACAATAAATTAAAAATCCGGGGCGCTTATATTAGGATTGCTCATTCCTACTATTGTTACCAAATAAAGATCATTAAATATTGCTTCAACTCCTAACACTGGAACCTGTGGTGGAAGATAGATAAAAATACAAGAGTTCTAACCACACTACAGCACAACTTGTTACGTTTTGAACGCGCGTTTCGCCAACCAAGTTAGCATCATCATCAAATGATGAGTATATATATATATATATATATATATATATATATATATATATATATATATGTATATATGTTTTTACGGTATTGCAGCAGTCGGTGACTTTATCTTACATACGGTACCCGTAAGTATATGGCATACTCTCGAGAGGTGGTTGAATTAAAATAACCTTGTTATAGAAAAGAAATTCTTAAAATGTCCTTTAACGGAGATACAGGGCCCCATTGGGTCCCCAGCGATTAATCTTTTCGCCTCTAACTTTTGAAGGGAACAAAGAAATATCTTTTTATAAAATTTGTTTTTCTTTTCGAAAAACTCTAAAACTTAGATTTAGAACGAGTAGTTCTTTAAACGCCATTTACCCTGTATAAACAGTTTATATTAATTATGTACTTATTGACACCCCATGCACATTCTACAACTGATAAGGATAAACCATATGTATTTATTCATAGCATTATTAAAAATGTCTCTATAGCTTTTAATTAAAAGAAATTTAATTGACACAAGTTTAGCTTTAATGTTTTTTGTTTGTTGATGGACAATCAGTTAAGTTTTTGTATTTACGATGACAATTTGAATTGGATGGAGTATTTGCAAATTTTAAGAACAACGGTAATCGACTTTTTGGATGGGGTGCCGCTTACAATTTATCGAAGTTGTTGGTACCAATGGGATGGTGCACCAGCCCACAGCAGAAATGAGGTAAGCCAGGAACTTAGAAACACGTTTGAAGATCGTTGGATTAAACGTTTGGGTGGAATTGGCGCCCCCGTTCCCTGGATTTTACTTCTTGCAATGCCTATTTATGTAGTCCCATTAAGGAAAGGGTTTATTTAACACCAGCGGAAACGCGAGAGGATTTGGAAAATCGTGTGAGACGCGCAACTCGATGGTAATGAAATTCGAAGGACAACAACTGCTAACGTTATGGAGTCAATTCATAATTGCTTAAGAGCCAATGGTAGGTACTTTAAACAAAATAATTATTAAATTTTTATAGCAGGTCTGTTATTAAAATATTGTTTTCCAAATATTATCTTTTATGTCTATGCTATAATATCGATTTTGCTATTTGTTCGTTTCGATAGTTTACTTGCTGCTTTATTGTATCGAATTTATGAAAATCGTACTTTAACCAATTAATTAAACATTTAATTTTATTGTTTTCATGGGCCCTTTCAATCTAACTCGTTAAGTCTTACATGTTTTATGAAAAGTCATAAAGAAATGCTTATAAATCGAAAACTTGATGAGTTAGGTGTAGGAAACCTATACATAGGTAAAGAGCTACATTTATCGGCATTTCAAATCAGTAATCATATACAATACATTAAAAAATTTCATAATACATATACATTAAAAAATTTCATAATAGGCCACTTTTATAAGTTACTAACAAAGTTATACTTCTGGACCACCCTGTATGCTCTGGTATTAATATGGCGAAAAATGTAAATATTTACGGGCATTGCCTAATCGTAACTGCAATTTCAGCTTCAGATTGTTTTAGAGCACGGAAATATTAAGGCATTTTCCGCTAAAAAAAATAATTTAATTAAAATCTCAGATAGGTATAGGAAGATATTTACGAAAGTTATTCAGAAATGAAAGAAGATTCTGAAAATTGAAAAATATACATATTTCGGGTAGAAGCGGCAAAACCGCTAAACTGAAAATATTTTAGAAAGATTATAAGAGGTTACGTTTGTAACCAAAATTTTAAAACGATCCGTAAATCGGTTCTCCATAAACGTCTTATAGGCCACTCACTGTGAATAACTCTGTATACAACCAATTATGTTTTCTTGTTTGTTTTCTAATATCCCGACTGATTTTTGAGTAACATATTTTTTATCAAAGAATTTTTCGAAGCTGATTTTATGAATTCTAATGAAATACGTTTAAAATAGATACGAATGAAAATATAAGAATTTTAAATAGGATAATAATAATTAAGCAACATAAAAATACATTAAAATTTATTAATCCACAAGTTGTATTCTCAAACTTGCTCGGAATTGCCAAAAGCGCTTATCTCCCGCAGTCTGAAAACGACAATATTTGTGTCAGAAAGCACAGCGTTACAAACGTAGGATTGGGAATGTAAACGTCCTAATTTTGCGGACAGGCACAAGCAAGGATAGTTGATTTGTAAATCAGAAAGCGAGGAGCTGTTAAATAATATAGATTTAATATATTAATATAGATTTCCGGCTTTTTATAGGTCAGACACACCCTATTTGACGTTTTAAATCATTAATATATTTACTATATTCATTAAATTAGAAAGTGGGTATGTGTGAGAATTTAAATCCTCGTTTATAAAGTTTTTTTTAATATGATTCAGTAAATTTAAAAAATAGATTTGTATTAAATGTTAAGTTTAAATGTTGAGTGTTTTGTCATTAATTGTTATCATTATTCTTATCTTTCGTTTCTGATAATGGTAATGATTTTTCATATTCACAACAATCATTTGGACAAATAAAATTATGCCTAATAAAAGTATTCTTCAGCTTGAGTTGTTTTTCCCATTTAATTTATGAGGACAGATTTTTTGCTTCTCTCTGACTTGTGTATTGGTATGTACTATTTTATAAATATTGTTTTACTATTTTTGGCTAACGTTTAAAAATCAAACAAAGAATTTTGTACAGAAAATTAGAAGAAAAGTCAAGGGCTATGCTACATTTAAGGGGAGTAAAAATAAATACTCTCTTTTGGTGTTGGTGGGGGCAAACCTTTTCTTATCTAAACGACTACTGTAGATTTTGTTTCAAGTATCATAGGGTTGAAATATTGTTTCAAAATATAATTATTTGTGATGAAATTTTCTTATTGACACTAGGGGACACTTAATTTAGAGGATTTATCAAACCATATTTTTGTTTCTGCGGTTTCCATTTCCATAGGCTGCTACATTTTTTTTTATTATTTAAAAAAAAACATCAGCAATTGTAGTAGCTTCAGAAATATTTGACAGAACACGTGCTTTTTACAAGACATATTGTGTAAATAAAAACTTGTTTTGAGTTCAAACTGGAGTTGATGAGGGCAGTTCACAGCAATATATATAGATCATGCATTTAAAGTCGCCAAATTTATTTCTTCTACAAAACCGGTATCATGGAATCAGACATGATAAACCCTGGTAGAACATTTATTAGCTTTAAGCTTAGTGAATTGTGAATTATTTGACGGTTCTGGTACTTTTTACAAAAATGCCGCGTCGTCCTAATATGTTGAAAAAGGAGAGAATTTGAGATTTCATATTATGAGTTCGCATTAATGTTAATAGGGGCATAAGAGTAAGTATAGGGCTAGATTTAAGAAAACAGAATACACCTATTTCTTGCAAAATATACAAACTTGACAACATTTCCAAAATCATCTACTAAAATATTGGAAGTTCAAGTATTTTTTACAAAAAATGCAGTACTGACGTATCTTGCCAAACCAATAAATGGAAACTAGATATTTTAAGACCATAGTCAAGTTGGCCAACGAAATTAAAAGCAATGAAAATAAGTATGGGGTATGTATGAAAATTAGTAAACTAAGTTTACTAATTTTCTTCAAAACCGGTATTCTTGCAAACGTTACATTAACAAAAATACTAAGTGCACACATTTTCTGTATAACTGGTAAACTTGGTAACATTGTCAATTCCATCATGAGATCCATAACCCATGTATACTAAATTTGGAGCATATAGGAGAAGCAGGTTCTGAGATAAAAATTTTATAATCAGGTTACATATATTCATACTCGTGTAGAGAGTGCAAAACTTTTTATACAAAACACTACATGTGTATTATGAGGTTTCCCGTTAAATAAATTTTGGGTACTTCACTATCACCATAGAAAAAAAAACATTTACGGCTTTCTGAAAGAAAAGATTTTGCTGGTTTTATAAAAAGTAGCTAAAACTTCCTTTAGACACAATTAATCTGTTCATTCTTTTTATTAAATCAAATTAAATACGTTACAATTTTATTGTAGAAAAAATGCAGCAAGCTACTGAGAACATTGGAAATAGTTAGACGAGTTTAAATTATACCTAGAATTCAATGAGATTATGAAAATACACACTCTGCCTCTCGTTTTTATCATATTACGTTAAATGTATAGATAACAAAATAAATATACCGGTAGAAGTAATGCGCGCTGGCGGGCCTGGTGGCTATATTTGGAAGTGTATTGTTGTTTTTACAAATAGGTACGTTTATATATATATATATATATATATATATATTTATTTGCAGAATGATATGCTATATAGGATAGGAAAATTAATAATGAAAGGAGTGACCAGGCTAGGACATTTTATTATAACTATAACTAAACACAGACTTTACTGTGAATAGTCAAACCATTCAATGTAATTCAATTTCCCGGCAATCCTATTTGCTGCTTTAAATGATGTTTGTATTGCATTTTTACTTTTGGCAACATCACATTGTTGCGTGTGAACTAATTAAACGGCGAGACGAACAATTGATTTGGTTAATTTACTTGTATCTGATAGATTGCCTATACGAAGTAGAACTATAGAATATCTCAATTTTTGTTCTTAGGCAACGTTGACACACATCTACACGCTTTTTTAAAGAAACACTATTTTTTATTATTTATATTTTCTATCGACTTCGACGAGCCCTTAAACCGTTAAGTATGAGTATAAAATGAGTGTTCGGATGAGATGTTTTTATATGCCTTTGATAGTATTGGTCTAGCACTCTTCCAACGCCTAGTAAACTTGTGCTATAAGCAAAATTTCCATGATTATGTCCTAAACCGCAGAGAAGTTATTCATTTTATTATATTTAAAGATGTACCTGAAAAATATGGCTTAGTTAGGTAAATGTGGCGAGGTGCTACAATGTCTGCCAGAATTGGGAAACTTTTTTGTCGTAACTCTTCAGCTGGTTGTAAGAATACAACATTGTTAATACTGAATATAAAAATAAAAGTTTTTCATGGTTCTTTAAAAAAAGTTCGAAGAGCAGAGCAAATTATTGTATTTTTGTTAAAATTACTTTGAAAATAAATATTTTTGTGATACAACAAAATTAGGACTGACAGAATTAAATATTCAGTTTAAAAAAATCTTTTTATATATTTTAGTTACGTCCCTAAAATAAACAATGTTAGCCATATTTAGGAAAAGTACGAAAATTCATTCGAACGTAAATACCTAGTACAAAATAGCCTGTCCTAGAAGTTTTAAAAGAAAAGCTGCAATGGAATTCGTTGCTTACCTATTTTCTCATCGTGTGACATCTTACCTGAAATTAAAAATTAAATTAGTAAAGTACAAATAAGTGTTCGTCAAACAAAATCAAATATTTTTAAAGCATATAGTAAGAGTCAGATATCTATAAAATAAATCGGTTTACTGTTATGGAGGGATGTGCTACCACTTGGACTATATAGGACCAATAGGTAGGTTATACTCTTCAACAAGCCACTTGGCATCATCGATTCTCCCTTATATTAAGTGACGTAACTTGTACGTTACATTTAGCTGGTCTATAAAAGAAACGGAAATCTGATTAAAATATTGAATTTAAAATTTTTGAAAATAAAGTCAATAAAGAATGAAAAAGTATGTCCTGAAGAGGGAGCCACCGTTCAAATGCTATGTTCACAGTATGACCCTCTATCTATTAAGCCATTAATGACATGTTTCAACTCACATGGTCGGAATCTGCGAAATAAAAGGAAATAATTCAGAGAAAGCAGGCCCGATACCTTGCTGAAAATCGTTTAAAAATTAAGTGTTGCTTTTGGGAAGAATCATATGGACCCCACTTTAAGAAGCTGAAAGATTAAATATAAACTATTACTTTTTATGATCATTTATCATTTTTATAATTTTATCAATGACTTTTGATTAAGCTAGTAATTTAGTTGGTTAGTTTTACTGAAGAAAAATAAATTTATGGTATTATTTTTTTAATTCATATTCTTCTAAAGTGAACGATTCGTGTTTCCCGAAAAAATACATACATATATACTTAGATCCATTCATACATACATATATACAACACAGTGGATATTCTTTTCCAAATATAAATAAATCATTCCCTGCCCTTATTAAGGTTATTAATGCTATGGAATATGTCCATAATTATTCAAAGTGATATTATGTTCTGTTATAACGGCCTCAAAAATAAATTGTCACAGCTAATAAGCTCTAGATATCAAATTATGTCATAAAAATGAATCGAGGTTTATTAGCCATCGACAATTCGACACAATAAAAGATTTATTACCGAACAAGACCCTAGAAAATTAAATTTATAGGTTGAACGTTAAGGGCGCCATTTTATACACTATTTCATTCCTGTAATATAATTTTACCATTATTATTATGTGCTGTCAAACGAATACTTTGGAAGATAAATAGCCAAATTGCATATTCGAGTTATCTGAGTAATTCTTCTTACCGAATAAATTATTTTGCACCAAGCAAAATTAAATTAACCAAGAAAACTGGACGGGATAATGAAATTACTACCATATAGTGGAGAGCAATGCGGTGTCTGTTTGTAACTGTAATGTAAATAAGCTGAAAATTTCGATTTAACTGGGATTTAGTAAACACAAAAGAAAATCGTTTTAGAATTGTAATGAAATGATTCATTAACAATAATTTATAGAGAATATAATGTCGAACAACTGACTTATTTTTGATTTTAATATGTTTCTAAAAATATCAATGTGAAATTTTGTGATCTGGTAGGAGACACTACTTGTCAACTTTTACCAAAGTTTGACAGTTTTGATCACTTCCGGTTTAACCGAAAGTGGCGCCATCTATAAATGTTTAAATAAAAACCGCCCAATTTTAATTTACATTCCGATAAAACTTGAAATTCTTTTAAAAACCGATTTCAAGCGATGGAACGGTTATTACCGCAGGTTTTCTTTTGGTTGTCTTTAGTTATAGCCCTTGTCATACCGATTTTTTCCCAACTGACAGTAACCAAAATGCGCTTGAATGTATTAGCTTAACCGTTGTGAAGGTTTTTTTGCTGTTTTGTTTTCTTTTATTTAATTGTAAATATGAACGAGAATTTTTAATAATGTCTATAGGGGATTTGTTTATATTTAATGATACATTGTTGCTGATTCTGCAAACATTTATTTTTTAGACAAATGCCACAGTAAAAAAATAATCCTGGCCTTTAAAAGTAGAGTGGACGTTTCCAAGTCATCAACAATAAATTTGTAATCTTGGCATTCAAAGTTTAAATTAATTTGATATCGTTTCGGCACCGTCTCCATAGTGTACTAAACGACTAGACGTCACACAAATATGAATCAATATTAGATATTTTTTTATTAAAACATTATAAAAAAAAATGCCGAAAAGAAAACTAATGGTAAACAACAAAATAGCATCTTGATTATGACATTACAATTTAGAAAGAGGTGAATAACACAATAACCTACCTCCCGAGCACAGAAATATCAAATAATAACGTAATGAAGGGCTAGTTAATAACGTCACAACGAAAAGACGGCAAAAAAATGGCGGAGCTCTAGGCATTTCTTTGTTTTGTTTAGTTGGTCATGCATGATACAAATAATAATGCAATTTAAGGCCCTAATTTAGGCTTGGTTGGTAGCGTAACTGGGCAAAATTTTAATGATATAAGGTAGCTTTTTGAAAATAATTCAAAAAAAAATAAAAAGTTTTCAAAAGCAAAATAGCAGCAATATGTTTTTATTTAATTTTTTTGTTACAATTAAACTACTTAATGATTAGTTTAAAATATTTTGAAAGTTAACTATCAATAACCAAATTACCTGGAGATTTTATCTACATGTACTACTTTTACTTAGGCCGATAAATAACATTGAAATTATTAGAGTGGGAAGAAAGAAATGAGTTTTAAAATTATGAAAGAAGGACCACAACTGACATTTTATATTGTTGTGGGCAAGTTCAGGTAAGAAACTAAAGATGATATTTATTGCATTGCCAACTGAGTAATAACCAGATGACAATGGCTCTGTCGCTTTTTATAAAAATTTAAAAATATGAAAGGGATATTTTGAGCTTTATTCAAATGAAATTTAAAATTCTGGGATTTCCATTTTGAAACAGCCGCCACTGCCGGTTAAAACGGACTTTTACTATTATTGACAATGGCAATTTGTTAGTCAATAAGTTAGCCATGCCACAACACTCTTTAGTTCCTAATTTGGATTTGCCCAAAATAGAGACTCTATTCGGACGCGTGAAAGAAAGCTTCGAAAATGCCAAATGTAATTTTGGCGAAACGTCAGCAACACTGTTCTTTTCAGAACGACAGTAGTGAACGGATGTACACCCAGAATGAAAACGCATTGTATTTTTCCATCCGTGAAGGAGTAAAAATCAACATATATATATGTATATATATATATATATATATATATATATATATATAGAGAGAGAGAGAGAGAGAGAGAGAGAGAGAGAGAGAGAGAAAGAGATATTGGGAAGATCCTTCTTGCTTTTCCCGATCCAACGCCTAACACATATAGACGAATACGGTCTAATATGTGTACTTTATAGTAATTTTATGTTTTAATTTGTAGTGGCCATCTAGTTACAAGGTTTGATGATGACCGTAAAGTTAAAACACATGTCACACATTAAATTTTAAAGTAAAAATATTATACATATTCTTTTCCTAAAATTCTTATAACCAGGTCTCTTAGAGAAATCAGGACGATTTCTTTAAAAGAAACACCCTGTATATCTCAGTAACCAGTATAGTAATCAAGTTAATGCATATAACAAAAAGGTCTTAGAAAAAGACGTGTTTTTAAAATCTGAGGCTTTTTATGGTTTTTTCTTGGCGTCGCGACGACTATAATGGTGAAAGCGTTGTTTTAATTTTAGCCGTAAGTAATTACAATTTACTTCATAAAATAAACACTTTTATCAAATTTTGATATCCCTGTTAGTTCACGAGGAAATAGCATTTTGGATTTGAAAGTGAAACACCCTGTATATAAAATTTTTAGGACAAGGTTTGAGCTCAGTTTACACTTTAACTGATATATCGCAGTTTCAATTTAAAAAAAAATCGAATACTACCGGTATAAGAAATTGCAAAATGGCAAAACCGAATCATTCCGGATAGAGACAAATATTTTCTGATTGGTCCAAAGCACTGGTTTTATCTGGTATAATCCCCCAGAAATTCTCAGCTTTTAAACACAGTATGTGCTTTTCGAATCCATAAAAATAGCACAGAAGTTCAGCAAGGTCGGCTTAGTCTTATCCCATTATAAATCGAAGAACTTTATTTCGTCATAAAATAAATCCAGGACCGAGATCCTCACTTTAATAAGCGTTTACTAAGTTTGTTAATTTTAAGACTTGCGTCGGATTAGGATTAACTTTTTTAATACTAAGAAACTTTGATGTGCACCTATAAATAAAATTTCGTTTTCCGTTGGATAATATAAAAATATGGGTTAAAGGGATGATCATCATTTTTTAATTCTGCATAAAGGGAGATTTTCCGAGAGGTAATTCAAAAGGTGTTAAACTATGTAAATTAAAAATAAGCAACCCAACGTATTTCGTAACAACACAAAAAAATAGAACGAACTTAAAAGGTATTATTAAATATTCCACTAATATTTTTTGATAAAGTATTGTCGCCAAAATGAAAGGTATTCGTGTAGAGTTTATCACGGAGTTTAAGTTAACCCCTATCATAATATTAATCCCTCTATTAGTTTATATTTAAGTAAAATACAAAAAAAACTTGTTTTTAAGCCTTTAATTAGAAACTAAGCTAACTTTGCATGACCTTTTCCGGCATTCCCAGTAATGCATCTAAATCTATATTAATGTTCTAGCTAGCCATTTTGGTGCCGGATAGATTACAGAAATTATATAGCCTCCTGGTAATAAATTGCAATCTTTTTGTTTTTGAATCAAAACAATTTATGGGACACCAGAAACATATCACTTGCCACTCCAGCAGGATAATTTTTACCATAACCAGAAACGCTAATGTATGGATTAGAAATCATATCTTACGACTATTATATTATATTTGTATATTTTTTGAAAGGTTCTTAGCAAATAAATGTATAGTCTCATCATTATTTTATACGTATAAAATAGTAGATAAGCAAATTTGCCACTTTTAAAGAAAATGACAGAGTCGAGTTTTTCTTTCCTCGCAACTGTAATTGTAAAAAAATCCCCCTCCGAGATTTTTTGAGATCTTTATGTTTCAGGGTCCCTAGATGCCGAAAAACATGTTTGCTCAAGTCGGTCTGTTTGTCTGTTCGCGGCATAACCAAAACTACTTACCCGATTGACTTTAAATTCTGGTCAAAAATTAAGGATCATATGGGCATGACTTGATAACATTTTGGTAAAAGTCTAATATGGCAAAACAAAATGGCGGTTTAATGAAATGTTAAAAAAATTATTACTTAAAAACTGCTTATCCAATTTATCTCAAAATTTGCACAAAATATTATGTAGAAATCAACTGATAAAATTTTGGTACAAATCCAAGATGGCGGAACAAAATGGCGGCTAAATTTAATATTTGGAATCGTGAAAAAATCATATTCTGAAGTTTTACATATCTACACGTTTTAGCGACCCCAGATGCCAAAAAATATGTTTTATGAAGTCCGTCGGTCCGTTTGTCTGTATGTCTGGCTGTCTGTCAGTTCACGGCATAGCTTATATGTCGTGAATAAGATGGTGGCCTAGTAAAACGTTAAAAATACTATTACTGAAAAACTAGTTACCCAATTTGCCTCAAATTTTGCACCCAAATCAAGTGTTATATAGGAATGAACCGGTAGCATTTTGGTACGAATATATTTTTAGAACAAAACAAAAATAAAATATTTCAAAAATCAGCCTGGAAACATTACTTATTAGATTAATTTCAAATTTTATGGAAGCATTAGATGTGATACAGAGGTAAACTGGTAAAGCAACGTAAAAAAAATTTTATTCAATTGACTTTAAATTTTGCAGAAAAAATATATATATATATATATATATATATATATATATATATATATATATATATATATATATAGGATAAATAGTACGAATTCAACATGACGTAACAAAAGAGCTATGTGTTAAAGTGAAAACCACTTATTGAATTTATTTTAAATTATGCCCAAAAATCAGTTGTGGCATAAGTAGCATATGATCTAACCAAATGGCGACGAATAAAAATGTTTTAAAAGTCAGAATATATGTGTTACTTAATGACTATATACTGAACTAAATTGGGTTACATTTTACTATTTCTACTAAAAGGAAAGGTTAATAATGAGAGTTCCGGGTAAAGAAAATTTACCAAATTATTATATTTAATTTTTATAAAAAATTTGTGGTCAAATATTTTTCTCATAAAATTAAAGTAACCAAGAACGTCTCTAGGTTCTAATGTAGATTAAACAATGCTTTGTTTTTAACTTAATTGTCTATTCGAACCCTTTTACTTATTATTTCAAATAAAATCTAAAACGGAAATCGAACCCTTGAATATTTTATCTTCAATTTCAGTCAACCCTAGGTGGTAAAGTTCGAAAATGACCTTCTGTTCTATTTAGATAGGACCCAAGCAAATAATGCACCTTGCCCTCAAACTGTTAAGTCCTTGGTATTTCCGCAGGGTGTAACAAAGGTAAGAAAAACGGCAAAATATCTCAGGTACCGCTTACCTAAATTTAATGAAAATATGTACGCATAGGTATAAAATTATGCCTAGTTTACCCTTTTTCTGTTATAAAAGGAAAATTATTTTTTTTAGTGCCACACCTTATATTATATTACTTTTTTAAAATATGCCTAAAATTTTCAATACTCTTCATTAAAAGCACTATTTATGAAAGTAAACAGTTTTTGCGACAATAAGGTTATACTATCTATAATTTAATGTTTTACTATTTATTAAAATACCTGCAAACAAAAGGTTACCTAGTTTGACAATGTTTTATTGATTTACAAAAATGGATCGTTTAACTGAAAGCTAAAGAATTGAAATTTTAATTGTATTGGGTTATGGGGATAGAATGGAAACCTGCAAGACGTTTGTAACATGTTTAATGTCAAATATCCTTACAGAAATCCAATAACGAAATATACCGTAAGTAAAATAAAAATTTCGTGAAACTGGAAACGTAAAAGATTCTATACTTTCTGGCAGACTGGAAAGATAAACTAATGAAACTAAATGAGGTGTTTAAAATGTTGTCCATTTACTTACTCACACTTGGCCAACACTTGTGGGAAAACATTTAATACATTAAAAAGAATGCCAGCCCCCTCGATTCGTCTACATTCGATTTCTTTTTGCCCCTTTAAATCCTCGGTCACTGGGCTTAGTTTTATTCTCTATATTTTTAGGGTGTCCCCACAAAAATAGTCAAGAGGCGTCCGGAGGTGACCGAGGTGGCTACTCAACATTCGGAGCAAAATGCGGTGGAACACTATTCTGCTGACAACTATATTTTATCATTTGGTGCACCATTACCTAAAAAAATTCAGTTTAAATACTTAATACAGTAGGTAACGTAAGGAACTTAGGGTTGTTCGGAAATACTTCTACAAAGCTAACCCCATAACCCAGTATAATTAAAATTTCAATACTTTGGGTTTCAGTTAAACGATCCATTTTTGTAAATCAACAAAACTGATATTGTCAATCATATTAGGTAACCTACTGAGTGAGTGCAGGTATTTTAATAAAAAGTAATACACTAAATTATGGATATTTGCCTCAGTTCCAATACATAAATATAGCATCGAAAAGAAGAATTTCAACTAGTATGTTACAGTAAGTTAGAACGTAAAATGTGCTTTTTTTAGTAAATAATGTGCATAAAAGCTACAAAACATTTAAATCCTATCCCTCATTAAGACTGAATACCTAAATAAAATTTGTTGTTTTGTTAATTTACTGGTCGGTCAAGAGTACCCTCATCTATATATATATATATATATATATATATATATATATATATATATATATATATATATATATATATATATATATATTATCATCATTTTTCATGGTTTGAGGTCAATACATTAACAACATAATTAGTTTGTATAAAATTGTATATATCTTTACTGTAACAGTGTCTACTGTAATAAACGTCCACAATAGTTTTAAAATGTAAATTAAATATGTGTAGTATATGCCAGATATGCGGATTATGTGTAATTTTTAATTCAACTATTTTAGGTTCTATGGTAAGTCCTAAATTTTTAATATTTTATAAACTGATAAAAAAATAGTGCTAAACAAATTTTTAGGTTTGAAAAAGACCAAAACTATGGTCGAAACGTCACCTTAAAAATACAAAATATATGTTTAAAAATATGTACTAACCTTGTTGTTAATGTATTGACCTCAAACCAAGAAAAATTATGTTAAATATATGTTGAAAAAAATCAAGTTTAAATACTTAATACAGTAGGTAAAGTAAGGAACTTAGGGTTGTTCGGAAATACTTCTGCAAAGCTAACCCCATAACCCAGTATTATTAAAATTTCAATTCTTTGGGTTTCAGTTAAACGATCCATTTTTGTAAATCAACAAAACTGACATTGTCAAACATATCAGGTAACCTTCTGAGTGAGTGCAGGTATTTTAATAAAAAGTAATTAATTAAATTATGGATATCTGCCTCAGTTCCAATACAAAAATATAGCATCGAAGAGAAGAATTTCAGCTAGTATGTTATAGTAAGTTAGGACGTAAAATGTGCTTATTTTTCGCAAGAAGTTATCGCGATTTAATTGCCTAGTAGTGAGTATACCTTTTTCTTATAAATAATGTTCAAAAACATTTAAATCCTATCCCTCATTAATTCCGTTAAGAGTACGCTCCTCTTTATATATATATATATATATATATATATATATATATATATATATATATATATATATATATATATATATATATATATATATATATATATATATATATATATATATATATATATATATATATATATATATATATATATATATATATATATATATATATATATATATATATATATATATATATATATATATATATATATATATATATATATATATATATATATATATATATATATATATATATATATATATATATATATATATATATATATATATATATATGTATATATATTTATTGTGCCTTAGCCCTACACGGGGCTCGCTATTCTATGGATCGAGTGAAGACATGACATGTTTGTAAGCATTTTATTCTAGTTTTGCAACATTTTAATGCAAAATGAAGATATACATTTGGAAGCACGATAAATGAGTTTTCACGATTTTCTTATAAAATTGAAATCGGTCAATCCGTGTCGCATCCAGACCCGCCGGAAGTTAGCGCAGTAAAAAATTCAAATTGCAATAACTTTTAAAACTAGTTATCTGACGGCGTCTGCCTTATGCTTACATAAAGCCCAATGTCATTGAATACTATTTCCCGAAAGGACTACGCTAAAACTTAAAAAATGACCGACAAATTAATGTTTGAAAAAATGGTTTTTTAGGGTTTTCTTCGAAAATAATTATTTTTTCGACTTGTTTAACAGCTCGTTTTGTTCGTATTTAAATTCTCTACAATTCGCCTCTTTATGCGTAAATCGTTTTCATTTTATAAGCAAAAAACGAAAAACAAAACGTCTTTTTTGCACTATATTGTTTATAACGAATTAATAAATAATAGTTAAAAGTAGAAAAAACATTAGCATGAACCAGCAGAATGTGTTTTAAATGATGGCACAGTTGGTTTCCAGGTAGAATTTTTGTCATGAAAAAAATCTCTATTAATTGGCTTATTAGTATACAATACTATGTAAGTATTTCTAATATTTATAATAAAATTTAGGCAACCGATGACTTATCTCTGACAAACAAAAATGAATATACTTGTTATGTTTCAATAATTTGGTTGTCTAGTTCTTAACTCATAAAAAAATATTTACTCATACTGTTAAATTATGGTTGTTTATATTAATAATGAATATGCAGACATGCACTTAGTTCTTGGAGAATGCAACGGAAATTCAGAAAGGAGGTATTCTGAAAATTTTCCACGATGACAGATGGCAAACAAGAGAACTTTTATTTCGGTTGATCGCCGTCTAAGGTAGTCAGGCAAAGAATCACCCAATTGTTCAATGAAATGTTTCTGAATAAATTGATTTTAAACCAATAATTTATTAGGTGGCCACCGAGAAATTCAGACTTTTTTGACAGGGAAATGTCTAGTACCATCCGAATTGTGGGCATGCAGAAATACACACCCAGCTTTAAACATTTATAATGTTTCAAACAAACCGTATCAAAAAGATGTACATTGGTTTGAAATAAATATATTTTGTTTACTTTTTATATTATACGCTAATAGAATTAAATATTTTTACATTTCGGTTACTAAGTACTAAAAATTAATTACTTGAATTAAAAAAGAAGAAAGCAGTGTAATGAAATGTAACTCACATGCTACTTTTAAATGTTGGTTTTTTGGCTTGCCTATTTATAGGGCAAAGAGTATATATCAAATATACATTGCAACCCGCCTCGTCCGAGCAAGTTTTTTCATTGAACGATATGGCTTTACAGATATATGAAATTTCAAATTTAACAAACATTGAATCATTGTACTAGATCAGAAAGTTACATAAATAGCTTATAATGTATAAGATTAGCTACATTAAGACTAGCAAAGCAACTAGGTTTCAAATAGCTAATTTTCAAAGAAAACGTTAGTTAAATTAAAATATCCGCGTAATATACTCAATTAATCAAATAAAACACGATATCATGTTTTCAAAAATTATTATAATACCTTCACTTTTGGGTAACGAATTAATGAAATTAGAGCAAATATTGCTAAATTTGTACGTTATTTATAGTAAATATTCATATCGTATAGATCTATTATTTTAACTGGTTTATTGAATTTCATTGCCAATGCATTTAATGGCTTTTTGGACTGAAAACTAATATATCATTATGTTTATTTTGTATTGTTAATAATTGATTTCGCTTGTTATAGGTATAATAATAATACGTAATATGAATGTATATAATACACGGATAAAAATAATTTGCAATTCAATGAACTTCAGCTAG
Organism: Kuschelorhynchus macadamiae; assembly: GCA_030620095.1. Taxonomy (NCBI): domain Eukaryota; kingdom Metazoa; phylum Arthropoda; class Insecta; order Coleoptera; family Curculionidae; genus Kuschelorhynchus; species Kuschelorhynchus macadamiae. The sequence continues at coordinate 1,582,324 of JAUTXW010000498.1, read as the reverse complement.
CTAACTATTTGTTTGACGTACTTTGGTAAAATCATACCTTTTATTAGAAGGGCAACTTACGGACTTTGGATATTTAATTTAGTTTTAAAAAACAATTTATTTTAAACAGTATTTATAGTAAGATAATTAGTAAGATAATGTTTTACACAATGATAAACGGAACCCATGGACCTGGGAATCTGCGTCTGCAAAAGGGATAATGCTTCTCAAAATTGCCAGTGTGAGAATCATCTTTCTTTTTTTTTCTCTGGGAATTGCACATGTAACTCCTCCCTAGTTAGGCATTTATTATTAGATTTTCTTTTTCGACGAAAAGTCATAAGAAAGCGAATTACTGTTCTTAGATATCATATTAGTCCGATAGAAATGGCCAATCACAGGAGATATATCGTTTGATTTTCTTTCTTCTTGTCCTTTAAACGATAGATTTCTTCAAAATTTATTTTTGGGATTTGGTAATAAAAGCGGTTTTCCTTAATTTATACGTATGTTGTTTGAAAATGTATTTATTCTTACTTGGACTTGGCACATTTTTGATATTCTAAGCAGGAAAGGGTAGGCAATTTTGATGTATTGATCGGTTCTGCATTTGGAAATATTTTTTCTTCTTTTAATGGTAGATTTGATATTTCGTCTTGTGTTATTTATTCGGAGATTTTGTTCTTCAATGTTAATTAGAAAAATATAGCAATCCTCCAAATGGAAACCTTTTATTAACCGGAATGGGCAATGATCGTGGGAGTCGAGATCTTCTGCAAAGTAATATATTTCTTCTAGCAGGGGGCAGGTGACTTCTTTAAATTGTGTTTCTTCTGTCTGTGCGAGGTAAAGATATTTGGGATCAAATAATTTTTGTTTTTTATTACAGCAAAAATAGGACAGAAGGAAAAACTTTCGGGCTTAATTATACGAACATGACTAGCAAAAATTTCCTTTCTATTTGAAAAACTAACTTGTGTAGAATTGATACTATGTTTTTTTCTAGTTTTGTTCCAGGTTTTTAATTATCATATCATAGCGCTTGCTATCATCGGCTCTAAAGTATCGGAAGAACTATTTATTTACTTTGCCTACTAGGTCTCTTTTATATCTAATATATGGCTATCGATTTTCCAATTTCTCTTGCTTTATAGGTATTGGCTATTCTGTTCTCAAAACAGCATTTACGGATAAACCTTTATAAAAAACAGGATTTGTTGCGTTTGTTTTAAATTGGTACTTAATTACCATAAAATATTTTTCTATATTTTCTGATTTTAATATTATGATTTCTAATATGTAATGAATAAAAGTATGCTTATTATATAGAGGGTTATTCACGCAACCCGTTCATTAAAAGTTTTTGATGATGCCATTTAGATACAAATTTCAAATTTTGGGATTAAGGTAAGGTCAAGGGGTACTTCTTTTTTGAAATATTTTCAACTTCTTGTCACTTCCGGTTTAACCGGAAGTTGGTATCAACTTGCTTATTTTAAATTGAACACCCTGTATTTTATGATATTTTTGGATTCTACGGAGAATTTTAATGCTATTTTATGTAGCATGTCCTATACCTAGGTTCAAGCGTTCTTAAGATATTTGACCTTGAACCGAAAATGAGCCTTCGGGGTACCAAATTTTAAAATCTCATATTTTTGTAAGTTTTGAAGATATAATCTTCATATTTTGCAGATGATCGGTAAATAATCTTAGGTTTTTATTTTTTTTTATTGAATTTGTCTATTTTTATACAGGGTGTTCTAAATTCAGCGGCAAACATTCACATTTTCAAAGTCGCTAAAGTCCGTTTTTTTAAATGGGACACCCTATAACTTTATGTACAAATGTAGAATTTCATTTTCTATCGAACTGTATTAAGGTTCCCTATACCTATTCGTAACCATTTTCGAAATAATTGGGTTTTATAAAAATATCGTATGTATTGGCTTAAATGTTTACATGTTCCAATGGTGAGCCATGGAAAAACAATTGAAATCCAATATTCAATATGACAGATAATTAGTATGCGCTATTTATCGAAAGCTGTCAGTGATAAACTAAATCTTCTAAATCGAAATGGAAGAATACTCAAACGCTGATATTCTCAATCTATTTTATATTCATGGAGAATGTTATAAAATTTTGGAGAGAACGTGTCGTGTGTTTAATGAACGCCACCCTGATTTGCCGCCAATGAACAAGTCAAAATTTAAGAGGACTGAAACGAACTTTTTGAGTTTTGGCAAGATTAAAGTTACAAAAAATGTTCCGAAACCAGTGACAAATGCCGAGGATAACGTAATAAACACATTAGCTTATTTTCACGCAAACCCGCAAAGTTCAATACCGTCTGCAGAAAACGATTTGGGAATTTCTTCTTCATCTGTCCAAAGAATCTTGAGCGAACATCATATGCACCCTTATTCCTTCCAAAACGTGCAAGCCTTGAGACCTGGTTATGACGTCCGACGAGTAGAATTTTGCGAATTCATGTTTTTGAAAATTCAAGAGGACCCTCAATTCCTTTCAAAAACATTTTGGACCGATGAAGCGAAATTTTCTAGAGAAGGAATAAAAAATAGAAGAAACGAACATTTCTGGGCAGCAGAAAATCCGCACGCAACGCGTTCTCAAGAGAGGTTTAGCTTCAATGTTTTCGGTATAGTATTAAATTATCAGGTGCGGTACTGTATTTATGAAGACAATTTAAACAGTGATAAGTATTTGGAAATTCTACGAGAGACGGTTTCTGAATTTATAGAAGAAATTCCTATTGGTGAGCTGCAAAATTATTGGTATCAATTAGATGGGGCACCAGCACATAATTCCGCTGCAGTTTATCTCCAATTATCTCGAATTTTTGAAGATCGCTGGATTGGTCCCAATGGCCTTGGCCCCGCGATCGCCTGATTTAACACCCCCAGACTTTTATTTATGGGGATTTATCAAAGATAAAGTCTATGCTTCCTTAGTAAATAACCAACAAGATTTACTGGACAGGATACGAACAGCTTTTGCCGAATTAGAAAACGGACAAATTCAACGGGCCACAGCAACTGTACAAAGAAGAATTGAAATGTGTCATCAAATGAACGGACAGCATATAGAACATTTGTTATAATTCAATTTTATTATTTTATTTATTTATTGTTGATTGTTAGATTGCTATAATTTTTAAGTTCACTAAAACAAGTTTAGAACAGTCTCGAAATTAGTAGATATGGTTAAAAATAATGTAAACAATTTATTACATTTTTTATAACTTTAACTTTTCAATTTTCTCTTGTTCATTGGCGATAAATGAGGATGTTTTTCATTAAAAACATGGCACGTTCTCTCTAATATTTTGTAACATTCTCTGCGAATATAAAATAAATTGAGGATATCAGCTTTTGAGTGTTATTTTATTTTAATTTAAAAGTTTCAAATCAGCTGTCATGTTGAATAGAAAAGCACAACAATTGTTTCTCCATGGCCTACTACGGGAAGGTGCAAGTATTTAGCAAATACATATGATAGTTTAATAAAAACCTGATTATTTCGAAAATGGTTACGAATAGGTATAGGGAACCTTAATACAGTTCGATAGAAAATTAAATTCTACATTTGATAGTGCATAAAGTTATAGGGTGTCCTATTTAAAAAAACGGACATTAGCGGCTTTGAAAATGTGAATGTTTGCCGCTGAATTTAGGGCACCCTGTATAAAAATAGACAAATTCAATAAAAAAAAATAGAAACCTAAGATTATTTACCGATTGTCTGCAAAATATGAAGATTATATCTTCAAAACTTACAATATGAGATTTTAAAATTTGGTACCCCGAAGGCTCATTTTTGGTTCAAGGTCAAGTATCTTAAGAACGCTTGAACCTAGGTATAGGACATGCTACATAAAATAGCATTAAAATTCTCCGTAAAATCCAAAAATATCATAAAATACAGGGTGTTCCATTTAAAATAAGCAAGTTGATACCAAGTGACAGGAAGTTGAAAATATTTCAAAAAAGAAGTACTCCTTGACCTTACCTTAATCCCAAAATTTGAAATTTTTATCTAAATGGCATCATCAAAAACTTTTAATGAACGGGTTGCGTCAATAACCCTGTATAAGTTTTACTTCGCCTAACTTAATAGCGAAAATGGAGTTTTTAAGGTGGGTTATATGAATATCGCTAGGGTCACTGTTACAGTTAAAGCTGTTGATACTGTATGATAAAAAACTGGTTTACCAGAGGGAGCAAGCTTTCAGGGCTGAAATCAATTAATAAGTCATGGATGATGGGTTTAGAACGCGTCGTTTTAGAATAATGTTCTCACATTTCGGCGGTGACTGCACGAAGCACCTTCACAGATCATCACTGCACCAGATCAAGACACTGAATTCAGATTATTTATAGTGCAGTAAAGATCCATGAAGATGCCGCTTTGACACGGTCTGAAACCACCAAGCATAGTTTCTTAAAAAATTACTTTATTTTAACCCTAGTAATATGAAAATATAAATGTCTGCATATACCAACTTGGCATTTCTCGTCTCGGTTCGCCTCGACGAGACAAGAGAGTCACTTTCTCTAATCGCACGAGACGAGACGATACGAGAGAGTGGTCTTCTCTCGCCGAGGAATGTTTCTTTCGAGTTCTCCCGTCTCACGGGCATAAAAAAAAACTGGAAATATGTATAGTATAAGAGTCTAAGACTATTTTAATCAGACATAAAGGAGCCCGTCTGATCAAACCAACCTCAAGCATACAAAAGCCGCTTCACCTCAAACTGACCTCCTTAAACTTTAGTTTACCCTTGAAAACGATAAAAGATAGTTACCATTCGAAGCGCTGTGAAACCAAAAAATAAAGTCAATTGTCTACGACAGCAGCAGTTTAAGAACATTCTACACTGTGCACGAACTTCAAACAAACGTACAGACATAAAAAATATTTTTTTGTTTATGTTTATTGAGTAGCAAGTAAGAATAAACAAAAGGGATTGTTTTCACCTGCGCATGCAAAGGAGGATAATGTGTTAAATTATTATGTATGTAAGTATCATTTGTTACCAGCTACAGACCAAAACATTGCTTCAATTTTAATGAATGAAGTATTAAAAGATTCGTCTATTTTGCTAGTACATTTGCTTGAAAGGAAAAATAAAATGGCAGCAAACTCGCAAAACTTACATAATTGTTAAACCGATTTTGGTGATTGAGGAAACAAAACTCCATCATGACGGGTATCAAATGAAAGAGCTTGATAGGATGATTTCTAATACATGAGCATAATACGGATATATACTTTACAAGATGTATGAAATATGTGAGCAAGCGGGTTTTAACAGTCATACTTTATAAACAAACATATTAATCTGCTTAGTTCCCACTTTTTTTAATTACTTTTTTTCCTGTCCTATACGCAATACTAATATATATACATATATATATATATATATATATATATATATATATATATTATATATATGTAAGAACAAGATTATGGAAAATGCTTAAAGGCTTGCCGGTATAATGATCCATTAGTTTTGGACCCTATACCTGAATAAGCTTATCAAAGGCAGAATTATTTGTCCAAATGGCCGTTAAACTTAACATAACATAAACAAATCCATCATTCTGCAAAAATTATCAGTGGGGAGTTTGTTGCTGTTTGCGTTTTTAAGCCTAGTTTTTGATTCAGTTAATTAAATTCCATTTAATTTTAATAAATATTTTACAAAATCAGCAAAATCTGACTGTTTGTTTTAAATTAATACAGCTCTTAGTAAAAATGGGTTTGATTCCTTTATTGTCACGTATGAGTGCGATGTTTCATAAAGGCTCGTCTTTCTCAAAACGCTTAAATTTTTCGAAATTGATAAAGAGTAACTTTATATCTAAAAAATCGTCTCGGAAAAAATAAGGTTTTCTTTAATCAAATATTTATTTAAATATTTTAACCCAGGTCTCCTTCACCTCCTACCCATTGCTAATTTATGTCGTTTTAAGCACCTTAAGTATCAAGAATAATTATATAAATTTAATTAAGTTACACCAAACGATACCAAAGATATTTCGATAAAATTGTTCTCTCAATTGATGACCAGTTTAGAAGAACATTTTATGACAAATTAACATCATTTTTGATACCTCTATTTGTGTCTAAGAGCCCACATACACCCTGTATATACTTCATGTAAACTCGCGTTAAGTAACACAAAAAAGTTGCTTATGTTGTTTGTAGGATACAAGCAGCTAACAACCTCTAAAGTTTCCGCTCCGGAAAGTGATAAAACTTTTTCAGATACGTTTTTACAAAGTTAATTACCACGCCCTATTTCGACGAAAAATTCACTTTTTTTGTCTCAGGTTAAAATATACTGTAAATTGCATTACGGCTCCCTCTGCGCCTGGAATACGTAATGATTATGGAAAGTTTTCATTTGAATGGCGAAATTTGTTTTTCACCGGTTCTGATGAATATTCTCATCCGGAACGTTCCGCGAGTACAGTAAAAACTCCGTGAAACTTAGTACGGTAATTAATTAAAAACGTGAAAACTATTTATAAATCCAACTTATATGGTTAAGACTTATATATTACGTAGATAGTTTCAGACTATTAAAATTCGCGGCAACTTGAAATAGCACGCTATAAAATATGAATTATTCATGTATGTATAAAACTGTTAATAGGCTCATATTTGAATTACGTTTTCCAAATTTTCCATTACAGTTTTTACATTAAAAAGATTAAAAAATTGATAAGCGACCTCGAGCAAGAATTTTCCGTGTAAGGATTTCTACAGTTAAAATAGTCTATATATACATATAGTGAATTCGTAATATCCTTAAATATATCATATTAATAATAATTAATGATAATTTCTTGAAAAAACAATTTTATTACTAGGCAAGTTCTTAAAAGAACTTCGCCTATTCTTTTACCAAGGAATCCGAAATTTCTTAATATAAATATATATATTTTTTTTCTATATGTATATATATATATATATATATATATATATATATATATAAAAAAATACGCAGTAAAACAATACACTAAATAGTGTTGAAAGGTCTCGACGATCCAGTCGATCATTTAAAAAAAAAATCATGTAAATTGGTGCAGTACAACTCTCTTACAAACTTGCTGAAAAATCTGGCTTAGTATTTTAAATATATAGAATGGATGTGGTTTCACTTTAGATGAAATTTTATAATATACCCAAATATTCCTCTGGGTTGTTGCTTTGAATAGTCCAATGTTTCTTAAAGAAACCTGTATATATTTAACCTTTCTTATTAAAAAAAACATATAATAATATATATATATATATATATATATATATATATATATATATGTATATTCATATATATATACTATTTAATATCCGATTGGCTTCAAATTTTAATCAAAAATTAAGGGTCATATGGGGGTGACAAGGTAATAATGTTAAGTAATGAAACGTTAAGACAATTCCTCAAATTTTGTACAAAATCAAGTGTCACATAAGAATGAACTGGTAACATTTTGGTATGAATATAAGATAGCAAAACAAAATGGCGGCGTAACAAATATTTAAAAAACCGACCCGAAAAAACTCATTGGATTAATTTTATGCAATTGCGTGATATAGAGATCAACTAATAAAGTTGTAGTGCGAATTTAAGATTTGAATGAACGTAAAAAAAATCTAATTGACTTTAAATGTTGCAGTAAAATTAAATTTGATATAGGGACAAACTGGTACGAATTCAACATGACCTAATAAAATCGCGGTTTGTGTGAATGTAAAAACTACTTATTAAATTTATTTTAAATTATGCCCAAAAATGAAGTATGGCATAGATAGAAACTGGTAAAATATTGGTAGGCATCCAATAGATAGAATAAAATGGTGCCCAATAAAAATTTTATAGTATATATTTGTTACTAAATGACGTGTACGGGAGTAAATTGAGTCATACTTCACTATTTCTACTAAAAGGAAAGATTCATATAGGTAGTTAGACGTAGTAGACATACTGCCCCAGTCATTATAAAATTACAATGAAGTAATGATACCACTTGTTTCTGTTGGGATTATTTCTATTAGGATGAACTCCAGGAACGTGACATATTATAAAATTTGTTTAAGTTAATGTTACTAAATAGCTACATATGTGGTAAATTAAACATAGTCAAAAATTTTGTTTAACCTGAGTTTTGTTATTTTCTTTTTGATTTTTTTTTGTTTATTTTAATTTTATTAAATTTCTCACTTTTTATTTCCTAATAATTTTATTTTAATAATTTTCAACATATTTTTTATCATTTTTTATCTGTCATTTGTATTATTTTTGATGTCATTTGTTTGCGTTGACTTATGAAAATTATTTCACAATGGTGGTTTGGTACCGTAAATTTACATTTTTTATTATCATCATATCTTAGTTAGAAAATGTTATTATTTATTAGGTAAATTTTGGTAATATATTAGTACTTTTTAATTTTAGTTATTATTAGTTATTAGTTAGTTATTAACTTTTTTAACGTTACTAACAATAGTAAACATTATTGGAATAGGTGATGGTGCGAGAGTACTTTTACTGTTGATCAAATATTTCTAAAAAATATTTCACATATTAAAAAAATTGACAAAACACTTTTATTAATGATAAAATTGTTGATTTCATAAACGATTATTTTTTTTTTAGAAAAAGCTACATGCACTTTATAAAAGTAAACGCAGAACAGGAGAAAGGGGATATATCGTATTCCTCTGGCAGTAGTTAACATTCAAGTACAAGCAGGAAAAAGCAATTTGCCCTTTTAGTTCCGAAAAGCTCACTTTTCCGTGGTAGTTAAGTTTTTACCCACTTTTCTTTCTCTTATATACCACTCATTAACATACCCAACCTTAATAAAACGTTGTTTTCCAATTAGCATGCCCACTTTTCCTCGGAATAAAGATCTTTACGTATATGCTATTTAACGTTGTAAGTATGCCAAAGGATGCGTGTAATAGGCTTAGACCTTTAAATAGGGTAAAACTATAATAATTATAAATATCTAATTAGGCTGACGAATTGTCATGATTTTATTGCTATTAATATTAAATTGCTCAGATCTTAACAGCTATTTTCTAGTACGAAATTCCTTTTTTAAAAGGATGCGCACAAACGTACAAAGGCTAAAGTTTGCTGGAAATTCAATGGAACAGTTTCTGCCTATCCACCTAAAATAACACACTCAATATTATAGTGTTTAGGGCAAATATTTAACTACATATTTAGAGAAAAAAAACTGAATAGTTTCGGTATAATAAAATTTTAGATTTGATGTCAACTTATGCACAGAAAATAATGTGAGCAACTCATCTGCCAGTAGCTATCTAGGAGCACCGTAATGATTCTAAGTTGACCTCTGTTTAGTTTAGAATTCTCGGCACTCTTACCAAAACTAATTCTTGATCCTTCTCGATAGACTCCTCCTGCGACAGAACCTGCTTATCATTTAGACCTTTGTGCTAGATTCGATCTACTTATTAAATGTAGCGTAATGCATCACCAATACGTATAATTACGTTGATTTAAATATAAGTTTAAAATAAATGTGGAAGAAATCTCGTGATACACCCTAGTTAATAGTTACATCGTTATTTGCTATCTTGATGTCACCAAATTTATCTGTGATTTTATAAAAAAATAGATCATAGTCTTGCCTAGAAAGACGTCGATAGTATGCTGATATTCTATAAAAATCGTCGGTTTGCAAAAAAGTGTTTATTTAATTATTACGACTACCGGTGGTATTGGTTACTATCCAAAAAATGACCACCTTTAGAGGGTCATTAACATTTATATATAGAAATACCGCTGAACAATAAAGTAAATTTTTTTCGTTTTGTGGTTCTTGTTCAATTTACGGGATATTTCAGAACGATTTTAAAAATTAATGGGTAAAAAAACATAAAAAAAGTTCATATAAACTCCGCAGAATTCTATTTCTAGTTTTATGGTGTTGAGGAAAACATTTTATAAAACAATTTTTTTTAAAATATCAAAATTATTTCAAGCTTTTGCAGTACAAATTAGTATGTGGAAGAACTGTATTAAAAGACATTTTTATAAGTAACAAATTTTATCTAAATTAAATTATCAATAATTCAACAATCCTTAGTTAAAAAGATACGTTGACTGTTATTCGCCCGATGCTTTGTTTTCCAGGCAAAATATAAATTATTATTAATTAATTAATAATTAAAAACAAAATTAAAAAGTACTATAAGTCATGAAAAAGAACTGAGTAGTTAATATGTCAAATTATTATTTTGAACAATTAACTGACATACACTTCATGTACGGAAAGGCAATAGAAAACCTCTGAAACCAGACGCCTCTATGAGAACACATTACAGTAGCTTGACAAACACATTTATTACAGCTATTCAGTAAAGTTTAAAAGGAACAGGGAAACTTACTTCAAATTCTGCAGACAGTGAGACACCAAAAATTGTACGAATCGTGGAAATGGATGAAAAAAGTTTCGGAGCTGTTTGGATAACATTCTAGATTGAATTTCGATAGCCAGCTAGGGAATATGGATCACTTTATGGTATGGAGAAAACTTAGGGAACAGCTGCAATATTGTCAGTGACTGAGTTACAAAATTGAATTAAATCAGCATTTTATTCACAAATAAAACTTGGTTTACCAGAAATGGTATTTAATTTTTTTATAATGAACATGTTTAGTCAGAAAAATACACAAACAGTATTCATCAGTTAAGGCACCAGCAACAATTTCCAAATAACGTGTCTGCAGGAGTTATAGAAGATCATTTAATTGGATTATCGGTTGTACCAAGAAGAAATGAATGGTTAGGTTTGGATTTCTACAAAAGGTTTGCCTGTTCTTTTAGAGAATGTTCCTCATAACATTGAATCAAATTTATGGTATGTCTATGATCACGTACCTGCATACTTCTATCGCGATACAAGAAACTATATAAACAATACATTTCAAGAAAATTTGTTCAACGTTCTTCTGACTTAAATCTACGTGATTTCTATTTGGAGGGATATTTAAAAGTGATATTCTAATCACACAGAAAATGAAAACATAATAGTTAAAAGAGTTGCTTGTAAAACAATACGTCTAACACCCAGAATATTTCTTAGAATAAAGATAAATTTGGAGAGAAGATGTGGTGATGCATAAGGTAGCTACTTTTACAGCTAATTTAAACAAGGTTAATAGTTACTATGTAAATAGTCAATTTTTATATACATTATAAACAGTATAATAAACTTCTTATTTACTTGTTTGTCTTTTAGCAACATATCAAATCGTAATTTACTTTTTCCCTGGAAAACAAAGTATCGGTCGAAAAAAAGTCAAGTTGTCTTTTTTTTTAAGATTCATTAAATTAATACTTTTTACATCATGTCTTTTATTACTCTTATGCTATCTGTCAAGTTTTATTCTCGAAACTTTTTTATAATATTAAAAAAAATATTTTTCATCACTTTGAAACGAAATGTCTACGAAGCTATATGTTTATATAAACTTTTTTTCATATTTTTTACTCTAGATTTCACCCTTTAACTATTTTATCAACTTTCTCAAACAACCTATATAGATAAGACTGAGATGCTTCGACATCAGCTTGTTAATGTCTCGTTTATTGTAAGATCCGTGATTACTATTATAGCCCACTAAAAATAAACATTTTTCCTTGTTTAGTTGTTAAGTACAACCAACAAAAGAGCAGATAATAAACACTGATTACCATTTTTTCGTTTTGCCCTTAAATCGATAACTTATTAGGTCGATTTTTCAGCCTTTTTGGTAACTAGCGATTTAAGATCACTTAAAATTATTTTATAGTTTGCGAGAAAAATGCAGAAAGTCCACTTTCTCCTATTGGAGCTTTATTAAACCAGTTCAATTAAAATTCACGTCTAGTAATTTAATTAGTTGCCTAATACTTAAAAAAAAACGGTCTGAACAAGAAACAAATATTCGCGAAAATGTATGTATGCAACAAAAAATTGACAAGCAGGCGTTATTATTTGAATCGAAGATTTTTTCACATATGTGATTCGTATTCAAGATAATTCAATACCATATACATCTGGATTACGCAATATGATAAAATCTAGCAACAACATAAGACGATATACGATTTATATTCAGCAACTACCATCCAAATATTGTTACTAATAGTGAATTCCAAATAGTAAAAATATAATCCAACAAATAAATTTATATTTTTCTTAAAAAAAACGCATCTCTTCGTGATTAACTTAAAATGCGTTTTTCAGAAACACGAAATCAGTAAATAGAGAGAAAATCTCTGTTATAAATTGTTCTTCCTAAAAGGATAGAAAAACAGATTATTGTATCATCATAGCATCTTTTATGCGTGTAATTTATAACCGACCACAATTTTAACTATTTCCATTAAGAATAAAAGAATTAAAGAAAACCTATTTTCCTGGATAAGAATGTATAATTTATATTTTGTTTTTATTTATTTGTACAAGTATAATATTCCCACTTATTTCCTTGGTTTTATCTTATCAATATATTTCTTTTTTTCCAACCCCAACCGCTATAATCATTAACAGAAAGGTCTCATAAGACGCATTGTAAAGTTCTTTTTGTTCCTAAAAAGTAAATACAAGGATGTAGTGAAAAGATAAAATGTTACCAAATATGTCCAAAGGTTTATTTACCAGTTTTTAGGGATACTCTTATGCATAAAATTACTACAAACCTCAAAAGGATCCCATATATTTTTGACGTAAAAGTCAAGTTGGCTGCGGCATACGTAAGAGCATTTTCGCACGCAATTTTCATTTTTGTACTGAAATTAGTTCTCCAAAAAGAAAGGAAAAGATACACATTATCTTTTACCCTATCTGTTTATAAATTTAATAGTTTTCAAAAAAAATATTAGCTTCGATGATAGTAATAATACATGTTGGATCGATTACTTTTAAGACCATTCGTCTCTTCTGTTATGCCGAATGGTGAAAATCATGGATTTTTAGAAACGATTGATAACTTGTCGCTAATAGTAATTTGATATAGTCGTAATGATTAATTTTCGCCTTGTTGACGCGGTCTGTTATTCAATTTAATTCTATATTACGACGCGACGTTAAAAAAAATATTGTGATGCCAGTATTTTGTCTTAGGATAAAATCCAAATGACTGAATAACAAATTTGGTGAATTTTTAATTTTCAGTTTTTAGGGATGCGGAAAGTATATTACGCATTAGGCATGCTACAATAATTTGCTAGAAATGTTAAATTACTAAATGCCAATAATGGTTAATTATTAATCATTATTTAATTTAACTTAATATAACAAAACCACACCATAGTCAGGAGCAAAAGCGACATTTGAGAAAATCCGAAAGCTCCGCCGGACTTAATAAATAAATATATGTATATATATATATATATATATATATATATATATATATATAATGTGTTTTCATTCCGGGTGTACATCCGTTCACTACTGTCGTTCTGAAAAGAACAGTTTTGCTGACGTTTCGCCAAAATCACATTTGGCTTTTTCGAAGCTTTCTTTCTCGCGTCCGAATAGAGACTCGAGAAAGAAAGCTTCGAAAATGCCAAATGTGATTTTGGCGAAACGTCAGCAAAACTGTTCTTTTCAGAACGACAGTAGTGAACGGATGTACACCCGGAATGAAAACACATTGTATTTTTCCATCCGTGAAGGAGTAAAAATCAACACATATATATATATATATATATATATATATATATATATATATATATATATATAGATATATCTATATCTATATATATATATATATATATATATATATATATATATATATATATATATATATATATATATATATATATATATATATATATATATTGACTATGATGTGGTTTTGTTGTATTAAGTTTTGGTGCTAGTTGAACTCGTCTCTCAACTAGTTGCCTATACCTATGAAGATCTTAAGTCAAAAACACGTGTCTATAGTCGGCTAAATATCAATAAGGTTTAGCTGTCGTCCAAAAAAATTGAGGTTCTTTTATCTTTGCTGCTCTTCGCATATTTTGCAGTACGTTAGTCTTCCTGCGCAAAGATAGAGGGTCACGTCATGGATGATAATATCAAAGCATTATGGCAAACACTAAACTGCGTAAGAACGGGCGTAGCCCCAGAAAAAACTTCCTGGTCCTAAGAACGATGATAATACTTAGTGCTTAGGGGACAAAACACCCGGTATGTCCCAGTACCTGCAACCATGACTTTGTATTGCTCGACATGCAGCTCGATATTGGGCCCAAAAACTGTAACCATAACTCCAGGCACAAAAAATGTGAGCAAGTTAGACACCTGTTAAAAATCTCTTATTTATAAAAGAGTAAAATAGAAATTATTCAAAGAAATTCAGATTGATGTATTATGGTTTTGGGGTACCAGTACGACTGAAGAAGAGACTTACATGGAAAGTAAAGAAACAGTTTTTACGCATACTTTATCAATTAACTGATTTTTATATGAAAACATGATCCTTCCTAAAATATTAAAAATTTTCTAAAGCGGAAATTTGTTTTATAATAACGATACATTATTTTAAGTTACTGGCATAGTATTCTTGTTCCACGAAACGTAAATTTTTATGGGTCGGAAGTACAGAGACACGGCGAAATTATTACCGCATTTATAAAATATTTGACTGATATAATTTGTACTAATTATTAAATACAAATAGTAACTAAATGAATGAAAGGTTTCTTTGGAATCAGTTAATTCAATCCGGCACAAAAATTATTAATTTCCATTTATTTAGCTGATTATTAATGATACCAATAAAAACAATTTAAGAAAATTTACCATAAATGTCGTAATTTACAGTGATTAAAACTAAGGATTTTAGTGAATATTTAATTTCAGTTCGGGATAACATCCTTTGGGATATTATAGAAATCAACGTTGTTGTTAAGTAAATATCATAAACATATTTATTTCAAATACGTAAAGCTGTTAGTTGTTTTTAGGTTATGCGGTTATGCCCGATTTTAGAAATGTCACTACAACAGAAATTGGTATGTATACTCTAAATTCTACTATTAGTTCTAAATTCAAATATTACAGTGAATGGGTAATATAAACATAATTTACCGTATTTTGATATCTTATTAGATATTTAGTAAAAAGATGACAATTTAAGAAAATGTTTGAGGTACATGTAGTTCTGTTTCACTCACTATACTGGATATTCTTTCTCTCAGTATCCTCGTGCCACATTATACAAATAAGTATAGGGTTTTTCAAAATCTAGTAAGGCAGATATTGTGAATGTAATACTTTAAGACCCCCAAGCCGTGGATTTTCGGTAATAGCTCTTCGGACTGAGGCATAGCAAAATGTAAGTTAGATTAAATTTTTAGTGTAGGAGTTTTGAAATAGTTTTTAAGTTAAAAAATTAGAAAAGTATAAGTAGATAAAAATGAACATTTTACAATTTTCGCAACTAATCATCCATTTATTTACTATAGACAGTATGGCGGGAGTATCCAGACTAATAAGTGAAATAGACAAACATCTAACTGAAACACGAAAAAAATTATTTGAACATTTAAAAATTTATTATTCGAAAATGTTCAACCCTGCATTAAATATTTGAGTGTCCAATATAGTGTGGTGAAACAGACGTACACGTATCTCAAAAACTTTGAAAGAAAAACTACTAGTTTTTAAAAACTTGATTTTGATTTTATCTTATAATAACTTCTACACCTTATATTGTAAATAAGAATGTCCCACACAGTAATGTATACATTGGACCTAAGTTTAATCAAGTTTAACCAAATACTTTTTATTTTTCCTCATGCAATAAAACCTAATGAGTGATTCATGGAGAACTCCATGAAGAGGAAGAAACGACCTTCTCAGCCAATTATTTTTTTAATGTGTTCATTAGTAATGAAAATATGAGGTTTTAAAAATTAATATAAGTTTTAACCAGTGTATTATACCAATGCAAAGGCAGGTACTGATATTACTTACAATGACTATATTTCTGAAAGAAATAGAAACTAAATACCTATTATTACCAACTATTTGAAAAAATAATGTCTGTTTCCAATAATTTGAACAGGAACTTTATAACTTTTTACCACTGACTAATAAATTATGAAAAGATCTTCGTAATAAGGTACAGCGAAGATATTTTATCTCATCTACATTATTAATATTTCCTATTTTTTAACTTGTCGCTATGAACCAATAAACACATTATTTTAGTTTATCCAACAACGTTTTGCCACCAATTAAAAAATATCACTTTAAAACAATGTCGTCTTTAAGATGCAGTTTTTAATGAAACACAGGGTATACTTTTAGACTTCGGGTAGCATAAGATCTTCTTATTTTTAAAAGTTTTTATTTAACTTCACTTGTATGTTTGTGTCAAATCTTGCAAGTAATTTTTGAAGCAGTTACTGTTATCGAAATTGACTGAGATTTGGTATAAATATATAAACTTGATGACCATACAATGTCATGGTGTATACAGGGCACGTAAAAAATAGTGCTTAAAATAAAATAAATGTAAACATTTTTTTTTAACTTTTATTTTTAAACTATTGAGCTGAAAAGTAAAAAATAATTATACTTACACAAATATAAAACTTTTAAAAAATTGAATATTTTCTTAAAAGCTTGAGACTTCAATAGTTTATAAATAAATTTTTTTTCTTAATACTTTTGTTTACATTTATTATATACTAATAAAAAAGTTAGAGTATGCTCCGAATAGACGATCCATCCAATTAAAAATAAAAAACTCCCTAAATGGATTACAATTTTGTATCGTATTCAGTTAGTTGAGATCCATAGAGATATTTTCCCGTGACTCAATGGCCAGACTTGCTAGTAGGGGACGCATGATCTTCGACCTGATAGTTAAATTCGTTTATAGATCGGTTTTGCGCTGGAGAAAAAAAAAATCAGTAAGAAAACATAAAAAAATAAAAAAAACTTATTAGAATTGAGACATAAGTATGCAAGTAAACAAAACAGACAATTAGTACAAAATGAAATGTAAAATAAAAAGTTCGATTAATGTAGCGAATTAGTAAAAGTACCTAATAAACTGTGTATCTAAAGGTTAATCGGCTTATGGTAAACAATACAGTAAATAATTTTATGGCTAAAATTTATTTCAAAAGTTTAAAAACTAAGGAAAAACAATGAAAAAAGAAAACAAAAATATAAAATAATTAAATGTAAAGATATTATATAATATTAAAATTAGTTGTAGAGTATAATGTGAAAAAGAAATGAATTGGATCAAAAAGTAAGAAACAAGTGTATTTAATTACTATGCGTAAAGATTAATCAAGCAAATTTAGGGGACGCTGGTTTAGGTTGCAGTTTTATTAAATTTGTTATAGGTGTTGGATATCTTTTGTGTGTATTTACTACTGAGATATTATTTTGACGAAAACTTTATAAATAAATATTTATAAATGCTTCAAAAAGGAATAAAATACTATTTTAAGTTTTCAGTGTTTTTTTAAGCTAATTTATTTTTTATACACATTTTTATAGCTTGCCAAAATAAGCCGACCTGCGATCAACTTACTGTAATCGTATTACGGGAATATGTTAACCTAAAACATCAAATTCATATTTTATGTCGTTTACGTCTGTTTAAAAATAAAGCAAATAAGGCAGGCACTGTCAAAAACTCTTTGCCAGCTTTTACTGTCGCACATACAAGTTAAGCCAGCAATACCTTCAATGGCACGGTAAAGTCGTTAGAGATGCTCAAGTCTTAATTCCTATTTGATTTCTCCTTGTAAGGTCGCGTAATGTGTCCACTTGTGATCGGGTTATTATCGACCATGACATCATGGGAGAAATCGTGAAAAGAAAGAAACATGTCTTATTTTATTTGGCTTAATACAATTTAATATAAAAATCAAATTTGTATTTAGAGTCGAGCACTATATGGTGAAAACGCGATTGTGATTATTTCTCAAAAAAATAAGTTTGGGAAGCGTTCAATTATTTCTTGCAAAAATCGACAAAAATAGTGAAAATTATATTCCTGACGATGTTCTGAGACAGCAGTCATGAATATATATCCTAAATAATCTCGTACTTCCTACGGTAAAGAGTTCCAAGTTTTTGAAGAGTGGATGCATTCAAAAAATGTAAAATGGATCAATGAAAACACTTGCTGGTTTATTTTCTATATCTATAGAAAAAGTTAGCTCATCCATACTATCAAACTCGAAATAGTTGAAAAAATTCAAGATACTTTCAAGCCATCAAGCAACTATGTCGGCCTGATAGAACCATTCTCGTCATCTACTGGAAACATCGAAGATTTGCCAATATCGAGTACTTCAAAAACTTAGCTTCATTTAATATTAATGGTAATTTAAATAGTAATAATAATAATAATAATAATAAATACACAAGACCCTGAAATTCTATCAGCTGAAGGTGTCTTGGCAAAGTCGGATCAGCCAACCCCTAAATCAGGAAAAGTGAGACAATGTATCAAATGGACTGAATCGATAAACCAGGATGTGATACGATACTACATGAAAAGCACAAAATAGGTGAAATGCATAGACAGTTTTTAGAGATTTATCCAAACTTGCAGCATGATTAACAGAACCAAATCTAACAAACAGAAAAGAGCAATCTACAGCAACAAATTAATACCTCAACAGACACTACAGGAAATCAAAGGAGATGCCAAAGTTGACCTAGGACATGGAGAAACTACTAAAGTAAGTACTGTACTAATTGAAGAAGAAAATTAAGCCAACATACACACAAAAGTAGTCCCAAAAACAGCTAAACTGCTCTCGCGGAGTACTTTGGAACTGACGCATCAATGAGACTCTGGCCCCCAAAAGTGTTTCACACATCGCGAATAACACAAATTCCTCAAATCATAAATGATGAACTTTTACCAAACCAACTAAGTACTTGCATTGATCAGGAAGATCTGCACTTCTTAATTTACTGTACAGAGGTAACTGCAATTAAAATTCTAGAACTGAATGCTAAATTACCATAAAACAATACCAACCTCGTAAAAATAAAAATGAAGCCGTCTAGATAATACGATTGAAAAAAGAATCAAGAAAAGGTTTGGCAGATTTATGCAATATAGGAAAAACTCAAGAACAAAGAAGCTAGTTAAACACGTCGAAAAAATTGTAGCTCCAATGAAGTACAATAACATGCCCAATGAAATCCTAATTGAAATCATTCACAAATTAACGTACATGCAAAGAGGCTATATCGGTATTAAGAGTGTTCTGAGCTGAACCAACAAAACTGCGACTTCCACAGAAACGTAAAGAACTTCTGTAGACATCCAAATAAGGAGAATATCGATTACAAGGAAGAAGTACCGCGTTTAGAGAAGATCACAGACTGTTGGTTAAAATATGAGAAGAATCAAAAATACACATAACAACGAATGACGAGACAAGTGTCTTAAGAAAACAACCAATTTCTGGTATAAGAAGCTACCGGCCTTACATGCCCTTATAGCCAAATTTTTAATGACTTACTTTGAAAGACGAACAATTGCGTAACTTTCTTACAAGGGCAAAACCTTTTTGTTGCCTAAACATAGCAATACTGCAAATCCAGCTAAATACTCTCATCAGCTGTCTGCCAACCATTTTAAAAACTAATTACTACTGCATTTTCGACCAAAATCCAAAAACATTTAAACGACAACTAAATGATGTCAGAAGAGCAGAAAGATTGCCATGAAAATCAAAATGATACAAGGATCAAATTATAATCGACCCAATAGTAGTAGATCAGGTATATAAGTGTGGCTTATATTGATTATAAAAAGGCACTTGACTCGGTACCTCATTCAAACCTTGTAGAAATATTAAAAACTAATAAAACAAGCCCAAATATGCTAAGCTTTCTTCAAAACATAATGTCTAAATGGTCAACCGAGCTGCAGCTTTCCGACGGTCAAAAAATATTCAAATACAGGCCAATTAAAATCAATAAAGGAATACACCAGGGAGATGCCTTAAGTGCATTGTGGTTTTGTATGTATCTAAACTCCCTTAGTCGGCACTAAACTCCACCGAATACGGATTTTTATAAGACACAAGAATGGTACCAATCACACGCCAACAGTGGATGACCTAAGGATATAAGCAAAATCTGGAACACAACTGAACTACCTGCCTAACATTACAAAAAATTTAGCACCCATATCCATATAGGATTAGGTTTCGATAAGTGCAAGATAGTTAATTTAAAAAAGGTAACTTAACAGCCGGCAAAGGATATATTATGAATAACGAACAAATCATTGAAAGCATTTCCAAGAACGAAATCTATAAAAACCTTGAAATCTTGCAACTTAAGGGCATCAACCATAATGATAACAAGAAAAAATTAATGACTAATTAAACAAAGAGGTTACAGGCAATTTGCGGGATACACCTTAGTTATATACACAAAATAAAAGCCATAAATACTTACGCTATACCAACCCTGGCCTATTTATTTTAGTACTATTAAGTAGTCCAACACTTAAAGCTGTTACCGGAGCAACACGAGTTACAATGACAAAGCATCGAATGCATCATCCAAGATATATCACTGCCTCAAAAACTGGGAGATATAAGGGTCCTAGACATACACCAACTCTATCAATGGCCAATTAAATCCCTCAAACAGTACATCCATCAGAAGATCACAGAGAATCCACTTTTTAATCCTTTATGTCAAGCAAATAACAAGAGTACGTATATCTCTACACCTAGCTAAAAGACGGAAAAATCCAGAGGGTGAAGTACACCCATCCAATATCAACTGGAAAGGTAGAAGCAAAAAGAAATCCATGATTCTTACCCATATTAAGTCTAACAAGATACCGTTGACAGTTAAGCCTCAAACAATTATCTCATGCGAGAATATCTACACTCCCAAACAGTGGGATTTACACATGGTATACAAGATAGAGTGAGAAGTACAAGGAACTATCAAAAATACATAATGAAGGAAAGGGATGTGGCCGATAAATGTAGCCGGTGCGGAAAACTTAATTAACATTGAGCATATCACAGGGGGCTATAACTCCCTAGCTGCATGATATTATTGCCAAAATCATACACCAGCAGCTTGCGCAGGACACGAATTTAACTAAAACAGAGAGACCTATCACCACTACTGGAAAATGTGGACTACAGACTATATTGGGATCGTGAAATAACAACGGATGTGAGGGTTAATGCGAACCGACCTGATAAAGCCGTCTACAATAAAAAGAAAAAGGAAGCTATTGACAGCAATTTCATTAACCACTAATTTTCAAAGATCTTTTGACACAAAAATATAAAACAAATGTGGAGGCTACATACAGTAAAAATTCATCGACTCATCATATTAGCCAGAGAAACCGTACTAGTAATATCAAAAACAGATTTTTATAACTCGTCCTAGCATCCCCTTTGGTATATAACCCCGGGATGTGTTGATTCACTAGCCAAGACCGAGAAGTTATATTAATAACAATAATATTAATAAATATATTTTAAAATATTTAAAGATATTATTTTTTTGTAACCCACTAAAGGGTTATAATTTTAATAACTTACTTGTGTTATTACTTAGTTTGCTTGTCTTAAATGACATAACTAAAAACTTTATAACTATCAATTGTTAGATAAATATATTTACTACCTCTCTTCCACGCACATTATATATGCATGTATCGGTGAATCTTATTTTCCTGTGCTCTAGAAATACCAGTATATATGTACCACCTTTCCCAATGGTTAGCCAGCCAACCGAATATGGCCAATTAAAAAAATATAAGTGTGCTACCGGCATTTTTTGAAATTCTGGAGAAAATTAAGATCATTTGCTGGAAAAACTCATATTCTTCATGTAGCTGTTAACAATAACTTAACTGCTTTGATTTTGTTAGATTTCAGAAAGGCCTTTAACATCCTTAGGCATAAAGTATTTCACGCTACATCTAACTATCTTGGCTTTAGGAACAATGCCAGAAATATTGTATTGCCTTATTTATCATATAGAATCCAAAAGGTGGTGTTGAATGATATAGTGCCCCAAAGGAGCATTTTACAAACTTCACAAACAACTAAAATACAAATTAGTTCCTGGAGCAGTCGCTCTCTATGCGACATAGCTAGTAAGCTATTCAATAACGATTTTCATTTGACAAAAATGAACAACACATCGATATCAATAAGGGACGATGTTAAGAATTTAGATTTATGCAATTGATTCTAATTTAGCTACACGTTACTAATAAGTTAAAACTGGTCAACTTGATATTAAAGCGGTGGTGCCCGCATAGGGATTTTATTTCGCAGGATACAAAGAAGCTGTTGTGTGATGCAGATATTATATATCAGTTCAACCATTGTGATAGGGTCTGTGGACATTCTTTGAATGGTAATCACGTAAGGCGCAACCAGAAAGTTCATAATTGCTGTTGACCTCTAATTTATGGAAACTCTATACTTCCTGTTATGCATAACAGACAGCATTTTCGAACCACAATGTTGTTTTCTAAAATACTTAAATATAAAACACCCATATATTTGTATAGAAAACTTCAATTTATTCACATAAAATATTTCTAAAATAATGCATGCAATGCCTTTTCTGATGAACACCAACAAAACACTGTAAAACATATTTAGAAAAAAAATTTGAAAATCACTAGACAAAATCGATATTACTATCTCATATTTTAAGAAAGATTTTCGTAACATACTTATCAACTTTATCCTTATCCTAGTCTCTTTCTCATCTTCTGTTTACTTCTTGATCTTATTGGTCTCACTTTTAGTCCATCCCATTGTTTCCCTTTTCTTTATTCCCTAGTTAAGCGAAATTAAAATATATACAATCGAAAAAAAGTTTACATTACAATTAAAATTTATTTAGCGACTTGAATTAGGCCTAGTGAGTACGTGGATTTGTCCGGGTGGCTTCGTTTGTTTAACTGTTGTATTCTAACACTGATTATTGTACTTTACTTTATTGTAATACACTTATCAGTTGAACAATATATATATATATATATATATATATATATATATATATATATATTTATATATATATATATATATATATATATATATATATATATAAAACTCCAAACGCTTAATTTCGAGATTTAACAGGATATCAAAATAATTAGTTACGCCTATAATAAAAACTTTGCCTTTACCACTATAGGCATTGCTACGCCAAGAAAATACGAAAGAACAAAGTTTTTAATGCTTTTTATGTTATTTGCACCAAATTGTTTGCTATATTGGTTTCTGGGATATAGCGTTGCTTTAAGAAAAATATTATTTTTTATTTAACTAAGTAAAACTGTTTTGGGGAATTTTTTTTAATGATAAGTGTGTTAAATACTTTTGGTTTGTATAAATATATAATTTAAGATGAGATATCAAATGCAGAAAAATATGGTTTTAATTAAAAAAAAACATGTTCCATAATAAGTCATTGAAATTGAAAAAAATTAACACGCTATATCTCAGAAATCCTTATAGTAATAAATTTGATGCAAAAAGCTTAGAAATAGATTTATATTTAAAATTTAGACTAAAGTTTCTACAATTGTTTTGTTTTATTCTGGAGTCGCCACGTCTATATAGATTTGGCCATCGTGTTAATTTGCACAACATCTACCTTTGTAATTTAAGTGAATTGAGATATAAAAGGATCTCAAAGTCAAAGTATTTATTTTATGTTTCAATTACACAAAATAATAAAGAGGATAGGTCAGAAAAGAGGAACAACGTAAAACATGGTTAACAAACTAGGTATATCTAAACATTATAAATTAGAACCAACAGTAGGAAAATATTAAAGCAGCAAGTAACTAGACCGCTAAAGCAATGAAATTTGGTTAATTATAGACACGTGTTTCTGACTTATTAGGCAATATATTATAAAATTTGCATCCAGCAAATATCCGTTATTTCTATGTTTATTTTTAATATGTAAAACAAGAGCTTAAACACATATATATACGTTAGTGTGAGATTTTTTTTTGAACATTTGTCTACAACTTGATCTATATAGAATTCGAAATATTTGCCGAAGAATTCTCTTTTGTAGAATAAAAGTTTGTTAATGTCCATAGATTGCTCCTATTTGACAATATTAAATGAGAGATGAGTGCAGATCACTGCATAATACGAATCAAATAAATTATTTACGTTAAAAGAATTTTTTAACTGTGAAATTGCATAATAACCTTTACATCTCTTAATTCTTAGAATAAGGTAAATTCTTGTACACCTAAAATCCCAACACAAGTTTTGATTCTAGTTCTTTATTTATGATTTTTAATTTTATTTTTGCTTTTATTTCTATAGATGTTATGAGTTTTAATGCAAATAGTTTTATGGTAATTTATAATAAGCATATTCCTTCAACACCAGTCCTCAAAACTATTTAGAACATTAGTAGCTTTAATAATAACTGCTTCTAAATCTACGTCATTAATCACAATTGAGGTGTCATCTGTATATATAAAGACCAAAATATGATGAGGCAGGTCTTTGATATATAATATAATAAATAAATGAACGGTCCAAGTATGCACCCTCGTGTTACATAAAAATTGTTAGGTTCACCATCATTAACTTTAACAAAACTTTCACGCTTGTTCAAAAATAACATAATTAAATTGTTAGCAGTGCTACGAATATCCAATGAGACCAACTTATGAAATAGAAAATTAATATTTATGGTCTCAAATGCCCGTATAAATCGAACAACAGAGTTATAGTACAATTCTATCCATTTTGTTATTGATTAACTGAATATATTCAATCCAGGCTGTTTTAGTGGATTTACCACTACGAAATCCCCGATGTGATACAGAATAAAATTTTAAAGTTTCCAGAAACGTATTTATTCTATTCGTTATAGTACTTTCTATAATTATAGAGAAAATACTAAGAAGAGAAATAGGGCTATAATTTTCCATTTTATGAACTGGTATAATAGTAGACATTTTTAGGCTGTTAGGACCAAGTCCAAAGCATTTATGTATTATGTGTACTTAAGGCTTAAAAAAGATGTCAGCACATCTTTTGACTAACTCAATAGGCATGTTATCAAATCCGCAGGGAGAAGTATTGTGCAAAACTGTCTGCTTTTTGTTGGTTGCTACAAATCTTTTCGCCATTAACTTGAAGTCCACAAACTCTTTAATTTTTTTGCGTTTTACCTAGATTTTCATTGACCATGTTTCATAAATTTTTAGTTTTAAGTTATGGAAACGTTTGTATAAAGCTGCAGAAAAAAAATTTTTGTTACTTTTCGCTGGGAGCCTTTCTTTAAGCGGACAAGAGACTTCAAAGCACCCCAACACAGAATTCATAAAATTATCAAAAAATACGATTATGTCGATACAATTTTGGATGTCGACAATAGAAAAGCTGTTTTTAAATCTAGTGTTAGACACATTAACCTAATCGAGTATTCAAGCTGATCCATATAACACAAATGTTTCCGAAAAAGACGTATTTTTGATATTCTTGCAACTGTTATGTTTTTTCTTGCCTTATCGACTATAAAGTGTCCCAATATAATTTAACTAGACGCGAAGGATGACAAACATTAAAAGTAAGGCTTTGTATAAAGAAAAAGGGTTTTTTTTTACCAAACCCTCATTTGAGGGTCAGATGGCATAGACCTGAAATTGTTTGATGCCAACCTGTATATTTATGGCTTTATTTGGTATGGTTGTTTTTTCCAATTTGAAATCAATTGACAAATACTATTAAAATTGCCATATAAAAATATTTTTATATTGCATAGGAACTAAAGAATCTATATTTTAAAGTCGTTATAAGTAATTACAGCTCAGAATGCATCTTCATCTTACAATTACACAAGTTACTTTCAGAGTATATTTTTTATGTTAAATTGTCAGGAGTTAATTTGAAAATCATTTAATACCGAGATGGACTTTGCTTCGTATTCTGTAAGTCCTAGCAAAGCCTTCAAATTGTTAAACTAATAGCTGAACTGATTAGAAACGAATTTAACTCGTTTCTCGAAAGAAATCATTAAAAATTCGTCGACGTCGCCGTTGTAAATTTATTCTCAATC
Source organism: Kuschelorhynchus macadamiae (assembly GCA_030620095.1). Classification (NCBI taxonomy): domain Eukaryota; kingdom Metazoa; phylum Arthropoda; class Insecta; order Coleoptera; family Curculionidae; genus Kuschelorhynchus; species Kuschelorhynchus macadamiae. The sequence goes on along the minus strand of JAUTXW010000498.1, from coordinate 1,556,182 downwards.
AGCTTTATGTTACTTGAGAAGAAGCCTGGAGAGCTGACATTAATCTTTAGGGGAGTTTAATTCTCAGCCTACTAATTTAAGTCAAATTCGAGACCAAAAATCTAAATTAGATTTTTTTACCGGTTCTATTGTTGATTGAATTTCTATTAAGGCCAATTGAAATAAATTAGTTTCAGTTTTAAAAGCATGCATATGAAATAGTACATCGTCTGTATGCCTGTCGCTCTATCCCTTGGACTATTCTCTGTCGAACTGTCTACATTCCTATCTCTCGTTTGGTCTTTTCGTGGCACAGCTAAAAACGAGTAAGCACAAATTTAATATAACGAAAAATGACATTCTAACAAAATATAAACGTTTTTTAGAATTTTACTATCACAAAATTAAAGAAATGATAAAAATAAACGGAAAAAAGAAAATTTGAGGAATAATAAAATATATTCCATAAAATTGGTAAAATAGAGAAAAGCAAAAGGCGAAAAACTATTAATTTCTTTTTACTAATACGCGAAAAGTTTATAGTTAGTGCATAAGCCGTTTCTGGAAGAAAGTTAAAGGATTTTGGAACAATTCTATTCATTTGAGCTATTTTTATAAGTAAACTTATCAAAATACTTATTGTTTTCTTATAAATTTATTCCTTGGTACTGTTTATATTTTAAATGTTTATATGTTAAAACTTGTTAAGTTCTGTACCTTTTAAAATGATATTGAGGAAAACTCTTTCAGCTAGCGGATTCAACTGAAAGCATTGATAAAAATGAACTTTTCATGTTTTCTCCTGTGATTGTTATATGCTAACAGTACCTTCATCAAATTTTCGTCCGTCAAAGCAATTTTCATCGCACTTTTACTTCGTAAAAAAAACAACAAATATTAAGAATCATATTTTTACACAAAAAATAATTTCGAATGCTCCCAGAAACGGCAATGAAAATAGTAAACAAATATTTTATTTTCAGAGGACTTTACAAACTTTATTTTAATAGGTAGAAAAAAATGTTAGGGTTTTATTTGAACCGGCAGTATTTGTTCAAATAATAAACAAATACCAATCGCAAAGAAAAAATGCGTTTGTCTTGCTATTCTATATATCACAGAGCAGCACCAAAAACATTGAAATCAGTATTCAGACCTTATTGAGTAAAGATCCCTGAAAATGCCTCGTGTAATCGAAGGCAAAACGACCTAATCCCAATAACTATAATTTTTTAATTGACCAAAGCTGTGTACGGCTTTCGTTCTAATTAGTGTTATATGGATCAGCTTGAATACTCGATTAGGTTATTGTGTCTAACACTAGATTTAAAAACAGATTTTCTATTGTCGACATCCAAAATTGTATCGATATAATCGTATTTTTTGATAATTTTAATTTTTTCTGCAGATTTATACAAACGTTTCGATAACTTAAAACTAAAAATGTATGAAACATGGTCAATGAAAATCTAGGCAAAACGCAAAAAATAAGAGCGTTTTGAACTTCAAGTTAATGGCGAAAAGAATTGTAGCAACCAACAAAAAGCAGACAGTTTTGCATAATACTTCTCCCTGCGGATTTGATAATATTCCTGTTGAGTTAGTCAAGATATGTGCTGACATCTTTTTTAAGCCTTAAGTACACATAATACATAAATGCTTTGGACTTGGTCCTAACATCTTAAAAATGTCTACTATTATACCAATTCATAAAATGTAAAATTATAGACCTATCTCTCTTCTTAGTATTTTCTCTAAAATTATAGAAAGAACTATAACGAATAGAATAAATACGTTTCTGGAAACATTAAAATTTTATTCTGTATTATAATAAAATGGATAGAATAGATATATATATATATATATATATATATATATATATATATATTATAAATTTTGTATAAAATGTTATATCCTTTCTCACGAGCAATGTCACCTTCAAGTACGATGCCCTTGGTTCCCGCCGTATCAGATATCGGTTATCTCAAGGAGACGGCGAGTACCGAGAAGCCTCGTCAGCAGAATCTGTCTAGCAAGCAAGTTCCCACTGACGCAGCATTCGTCTTTCATATAAATAGTGTAAATTGTAAATAAAATTATGATTCGGTTTTAAGCTTCTATACTGCTAGTTTAATTTTTGATTTTGTAAATAAAAATATTTTTTAAAAGTGAATTTTAAGTCGAGTGTAATAACAAATTGGCGCAGTCGTGATAGGATCTGGCAACGTTGGCAGACCAAGAGAACTCTAACTGGCAACGGTGGATCCCAACCCTTTATCCAGAAGAACAAAGAAGTCCCATTTTGTGCATTGTGACGTCATCAACTGGCAGAACACGCATCTACGGAAGGAACACATAGTGAAGCCCCTGGTAGAACTAACTGCTAAGAACACGACGAGCGATGTTTCTACTCTGTTTGTAAGTAACGAATCATCACGTTTATTTTAAAAATAATATTTAACTAAATACCTGTTCGACTTTTCAAAATCGATCTCATATTTTAGTAAAATAATCAATTATTCTGTTAATTGATTTTCCGATAAACTAATCAATTATTCTGCTAATTGATTTCTGTATTTCTAAATGTAACATCGTATAATTTGTGTATAATCAGTTATTCTGTTAATTGATTAATTTAAAAATATTTTTTGGAATTATTTTGATCAGTTATTCTGCTAACTGATCTCCCGATTATATTTGTATTTTCATTATAACAAGAAATATTACACAGTTTTAATTTAATTATACTAACTAGTTAATAAGAACTGTTTATTTTTCGTTGGTTGGCATACTACTTTACGTACTGTCTATCAACATAAAATTCCGTAAAATATTTTGCGTTTTATATCCTTTGAATATTATATTGTGCTAGTGTTTATTGTGTTGATATATTGAGCAAATATGACAGAATAACTGCAGGAGCAGCGGTAGCAGTAATCGAACCTTATAAACTTTCCGAGATTTTTTCTATTAACCCCGAATTCGAAGGTGATCAAATATTTTTACAAACCTTCCTAAATGCCTGCGAATGTGCATATAATATGTCTAAGGGTAACCAAAAAGATCTTTTAGTGATTCACATAAAAAATAGGTTGCGAGGGAGAGCAGCGCAGCTGATAAGCTCCCGAAATCCACTTTCTTTCTAGAGATAAAGCAATTACTTAATTTTCACTTCGGAGATACGCGAGATCTATCTTCACTTATTTAGGACTTACAAAGAATGAGACAACTACCAAACGAATCTCCTTTGACTTTCCTTAACAGACTTTAAGTACTAAATGCCAAAATGCATGCCAACATACAAAAATCCATACTCGCACCCAGTCAAAAGGCAGCCCAAATAACAATAATCTAATCCATGTCTCTAAATAGCCTACTTACTGGCCTGGAACCCCGAATTAGCTATATAATACGTGCAGGAAATCCACCTAATCTTTTGGAAGCACAAATTCGCATAAGACGCGAGCTCCAACTATCATAATTCGAATCCCAAAAATCTTCTAGGCCCAATCTGCCTGCTAGACCTATTATTCAAACTAATAAAAGACCTAATATACAATCCCTTAAATATCATAGCTGTGGGCGCAATGGTCACATAGCAAATGAATGCAGATCGCAACAACGTCCCAACGGATATACTTCCCAGAATTTTGGCGATTTTCAAAGGACGAATACCAATCAACAATCAAATTATTCCCAATCAAGCACTTCCTTCCAGTCGAATAAACCAAAAAACGGTTAGCCAAGACCGCAGTATACACCACAACCAATCAAACCAAAACAATTTCCAACGTCAAACACCATTTAACAATTTCCAACGTCCTTCAGTAATGCAAAATAATCCCCAACATCGTGCTCATGTTGTCAATTTCGACAATTACCAATATTCCAACGATAACTTTTCCGAACCCCAATATGACGAGTATTGTAACCAATACGCAGAAATGTATGAAGATAACCCCGATTACGAGTATCAAAATGTTGAAAATATTGATCGACAAAATAAAACGAATTCCGATGAATATCAGGATTTTCTTCCCACTTCGAATCAAAAGCATCCGCCTATTCGAACAATTTCAAATATCAATGCCATGACGGAAATCCAAAACCAAATACAAACCCTGAATTTGGACGACATAAACCTGTCATTGAATTTCCCAGAACAATATTTTCTTTAAATCCCCTTCTTGCTGTTAACCCGAAAAATCTATATTACATAAAAGACACATCTAACACTTTTAAACTACTTATAGATTCCGGAGCAGGAATTACAATATTGAAAGAAAATACAGTAAAACAATTTCCCCAACGTTTTCCCGAAAACGTTACGATTCAAGGCATCACAGACCAAAAACTTCATCACCGAATCAACCCTAGTTCCTTTTTAAGCCGGAAACCCACATAAAGTTTACATATACGATTTAGATATTGATTTCGATGGTATTCTAGGACTCGACTTTTTAGAACACTATGAATGCACCATCGACTTAAAAAATAAACAACTTGTTACAAATTTTAAAACTTTACCACTGTTTAAAGCAGAAGAAAACCTCGAACAAAAAAATAAAATGAAGGTAGGGCCCAACAAATTTTTAAATTACGTTGTGATTTAGTCAACACCGATGCTATCCTATCTAGGCAAGAAATCGAAAAAGTTCACATTCCAAACGCAATTGTCCATGTCAATGAAAAAGGCGAATTTCTAACTTCTGTGGTTAATGCAAACGCCATCCCGAAAACCATTAATTTATCAGATATCGAAATCGAACCTTTTTCTTCTCATTTGCTACTCAATTACAATTTATCTGATAAACAGCTATCTCCTAACCGCATTCCCAACATTAAGTCCCAACTTCATCTAGAGCATCTTAACGAAGAAGAAAAAGAAATAATTACCAATCTTTGCGTAGATTTTGAGGACATATTTTACCTCGAAGGTGACAATCTTACCTTTACCAACAAAATTAAACACGAAATTGACACCAATAGTGCAAAGCCTGAATCATACATTACCCCCAAGACTCAGGTTAATAAAATGTTAGAACAAGGAATCATAAAACCTTCTATTTCACCTTGGTCATCTCCAGTTTGGGTCGTCCCCACGAAACTTGATTCCTCAGGCAAACAAAAATGGAAAGTAGTCATAGATTATCGTAAATTAAATGAATCCACGGTAGTTGATAAGTATCCACGTCCTAATAATTCCGATTTTTTTTGGATCAGCTAGGCAAGTGCCAGTATTTTACAACCCTGGATCTAGCTTCAGGATTTCACCAGATCGAGATAGACCCTAAAGATATTCCAAAAATTGCTTTCTCTGTAGAGAACGGACACTACGAATTTATAAGAATGCCCTTTGGCCTTAAAAACGCCCCGTCCACTTTCCAGAGAGTAATGGACAACATCCTTCTAGGCATTCTCAATGAACGTTGTTTCGTCTATATGGACGACATCATTGTGTACTCACCTACAATCCATGACCACATCACACGCTAACGCGCAGTTTTTAAACGCCTTCGAAAAGCAAATCTCAAAATACAGCCTGACAAATGTGAGTTCCTGAGAAAAGAGCATACCTTGGTCACCTAATCACTCAGGACGGAGTTAAACCTAACCCCTCTAAAATCGATTGTATACAGAAGTTTCCAGAACCAAAAAATCCAAAAGACATAAAATCCTTTCTGGGTTTAGCTGGTTACTATCGTAGGTTTATTCCAAACTTTGCGAAAATATCAAAGCCCCTTACCAGATTGTTGAAAAATGATTTCAAATTTGATTTCGACTCAGATTGTCGTCAAGCTTTCGACGAACTAAAACAATTACTGACTTCTGACCCAATTCTCATCTATCCAAATTTCGATGAGCCTTTCCTACTAACAACGGATGCAAGCGCATTTGCTATAGGCGCTGTACTTTCCCAAGGTCCCATTGGCAAAAATTTACCCATTGGTTATGCCTCCAGAACATTATGTAAAGCCGAAACCAATTACTCGACAATAGAGAGAGAACTACTTGCAATTGTATGGGCCGTGAAATATTTCCGTCCATATTTATTTGGCAGAAAGTTCATTCTTGTCACAGATCATCGATAGTAGGTTAGCACGATGGCGGCTAAAACTAGGAGAATATCAGTACGAAATTGTTTATAGACCGGAAAAAATTAATAAAAACGCTGATGCTTTATCTCGAATAAAAGTAAATCATTTTCCAGAAAGCACAAAACTTCAAACAAAAGTATCTGTTTTTATGTCAAATGAGACAGATTCCGAAGACCCTATCGAAAAACCTAAAACCTATGACGACGATGTAATAGCCGAAGAATACAATAAATTCGTAAGTTTTTACGAAACCAGATCCCTGATCGATTATTCTAAAATCGAAACAACCAACGACCAGCTGTTGGATAAATCACCCAAAAATATTATAACATTCTTTCGATAAAATAAATTAGAAGAATTACATCATACGATTCTTGACGATATTTTCGAGGAAAACATGGAATTTAATCCAAAACAAACAAATATTTTCTGCAGTAAATCAACAAAAAATTGTAAATATTTCATTATTCCTCTCCCGTTTAACCCAGAAACTGTCACACAACTTCTCTTTAACATTCTTTATACCGGACAAGACGAACTTGACATCTCTTGTACTTATTTTGTTGAAAATACACTCGAACTTCCTATCCTTGAATTATTTTTGTATATTTTTGCAGACAAAAATATAAAATTAAGTATTTGCCAAAACATCACAAAAACCCCTAATGAAGACGAAATACCTCAGATCTTAGATCATTACCATCGCGGAAAAACCAACTTACATCGCGGGGTTAACGAGACGTTAAGACGCATACAAGAAAAATACAACTGTCTAGGTATGATAAAAGCCGTAAAAAACTTTATTAAAAGTTGCGAAACTTGCCAAAAAGTAAAAATCTGTCGTAAAAATCTAAGCAGTCCCCTAGTCATAACAGAAACGCCCAAAACACCTATTGAAAGAACAAACAAAGACATATTTGAATACCCAACTCGAAATGACGCCCTAACGGTACGTGACGTAACAAAATTTACACAAACATACCCTATAGAGGATAAGACAGCAAAATCTGTTATTAATACACTTCTTGTATTTTTTCAACATTACGGAACTTCGTTACGTATACATTGTGATTATGGCCGAGAATTCAAAAACACCTTAAGGAATGACCTCTGTGAGCTTTACGATATCAAACTAACTTTCTCTAGCGTAGGACACCCTCAATCAAACGGCTGTGTTCAGAGATTTCACTCTACACTTAGTGAAATGATACGAGCTAATCAGACTGAAAACCCTGACGAACACCCGTTTAATGTTCTTCACGGTTTCACACCTTACGAACTTATTTTTAGACACACCTCATCTAGACCATCCGAAATCCAATATAATGAAAAACGCCTTATTTCCAAATATATGCAATATATCTAAACAATTGCATGCAATACCTTTATAAAACAGCCCGAGCCAGAACATGTCAACAAAAAGAAAAAGCCAAAAAGCGCTTCGACCAAAATGTTTCTGCTCACCCCTGTGAATATAATGTAGGAGATAAGGTATACATTAAAGAATCACAAATCAAGGACAAAAGCCAAAATAAATTTAACGGTCCATTCAAAATAGTCGAAATTTTACAAAATTCAGCAATTCTGATAAACCCCGAAACTAAACAAAAATTTAAAATAAATTTTGACAGACTGAAACCATACTATGAGTAATTTTTCTCTTCTAGGTTCCTGGCACTTTCAACAGCCACTCAGTCCCCACATACTCTAACGCCAATAAAAAACACCTTAAGAATTTTCTTTCATGAAGAAGCGACCATAAAAATCTCAAATGATAAATGGACTCTCCTTGTTTACAAAGTCCTCGGACCAATCAAAGAAACAATCAGTAATAATGACAAAATATTAGAAAGCTTATTAAACACTATAGACGAAGACGTACCGCGAATGAAAGCCTTTAAGCCGCAAGTTCAAACTCATAACTCGTAACTAAATAAATATCAAACGCCTTTAACTAAAAGTACACTAAAATAATGGTCGACACTAAAAAGTACATTTTTAGAGAAAAACGTGGTATTCTTAATGGTATTGGAACCATTTGGAAATCAATAACTGGTAATCTTGACGCCTCCGATGATGAATATTTCAATGAGTGCATCGAAAAGTTAACCCACGATGAATACCAAATAGAAAATCTTTTCAAAAATCAAATATCTGTAACTACCTCTGTTATCAAAAGCTTTAACGAAACCATTCAAAAACTTCAAATTAACGAGGAAACCTTTAATAATGATATTAAAGAAATTCGCGAATCAATTATGGATATTTCCGATCATCTCAAATTTTATCAATCACAACTCGATATCCTAGACTTGTGCGAATCACTTACAGAAGTTATTCATTTATCAAAAATACTTTGAACGATGCTATAAACACTGTTACATTTGCACGTTTAAAAATTTTGCACAGTTCAATTATCACTCCATATGATTTAGTAGACTCATTAAAGCATATATCGCAGTCATTGCAGAAGAATAATCTTCCCTTACCGATATATTATTCAAACGTAGTTCAATATCTCGACATAATAGAATTAAAGGCATATCGATTAGATACTAGAATAATTTTTTGTACTAGAAATACCTTTAGTCGAACTTGAAAAATACACTCTCTATCACTTATATCCTATACCGATTCTGGATAATCGAACAGGCCTTCATCACATTTTGTCAATAACTAATAAACTAATTGCGCGAAATTATGATTCTTTACTTTACACAACCATCCGCAATATGGAGCCCTGCAAACCACTAGGCAACCGTATGTTCATCTGTTCCAAAATCCTGCCATACCCAATTGGTACTGATGCAGTCTGCGAGGCTCAGCTTCTGAAGAGACTTGATCATATACCCAAAACATGCCAAGTTTTAGTAATTCTTTCCAAAGGCTATAACATTCAAGAGATCAGCCAGAATTTATGGTTGATAGCTGTTGCAGACCCTCTGCCCGTCACAATAAAATGTGGATCCAGAGATATAGAGACTCAGATCATCAACACAAATACTTTGATGAAACTTTAACCCGAGTGTAGTGCCTTCGTCGGGAGTACAAGAGTTCGTGCCCAGAAATCAGTCGATGTTCACGACAACGTAATCTACAATTACCACCCAGTCAACATCTCTTTTGACTGCTGTAACCATATGCCAGAGAATATCCACTTACCAGATTTGAAGCCTCTGAAGCTAAACAAAATAGATGTAGAGGACCTGAACATAGCCCAGCACAAGCTAAATCAGTATGCCGATCAGCTGGATCAATTGGTTAATCAACCGTTCGTGAAGAAACACATAAGTTGGTTTACGATCCTTACAATAACACTCATTATCGCACTGATTGCCTTATACATCTTTTGCAAATGTCGAAGACGAACACGTAACATCTAGATTGGAGTAGCCACTAACGACGATGACAATCCACCCTCTCCATCTAAAAGAGGATCTAACGTTATACAATTGAGAAGAATAATTCCCAGAAGGAGACCGAGCGTCCGCTTTGGCGACCCGATTGAAGAAAGTGAAGAGATTGAACTCAACTCCAATAAGCAGAGGACCTGAAAGTTGTCATCACGCGTCAACTTTCATCTTAATGGGGGAGTTGTTATATCCTTTCTCACGAGCAATGTCACCTTCAAGTACGATGCCCTTGGTTCCCACCGTATCAGATGTCGGTTATCTCAAGGAGACAGCGAGTACCGAGAAGCCTTGTCAGCAGAATCTGCCTAGCAAGCAAGTTCCCACTGACGCAGCATTCGTCTTTCATAAATATAGTGTAAATTGTAAATAAAATTATGATTCGTTTTTAAGCTTCTATACTGGTAGTTTAATTTTTGATTTTTTAAATAAAAATATTTTTTTAAAAGTGAATTTTAAGTCGAGTGATATAACTATAATATAATATAATTATTATTTTCCTCCATATAAAAAGATTTTTTTTGTAGAAAATGGAATTTTACTGCCTTTTTAAAGATTAGATTATGACGTCTTTTTGTTTCGCCTTATAGGTTATACCAAATTTTATGGGTTCTAATCTTTTTCACATTTTATTTTTGTGTAAGATTTCAACTTAATTGGATAAATAGTTTTATGATACCCATATTTTAAACAATTAATTAGGCCTCTATTTTGTTTAGCCATAAAGGCTCCTCATCAAAATTTTACCAGTTTATTCGTAGGCCACACTTGATTTTGAGGTAAATATAACATTTTATTAGGCCGTCATTTTGATCCTTCATACTGGAAAATATTACCTTGTCATCCCCATATGACTTTTAATTTTTGACCAAAATTTTAAGTCAATCGGATAAGTAGTTTTTTAGCAATGCCGCAAACAGACAGACAGACCGACGGATGTGAGAATTTCAACATCCCTGAATCGTGAAGGTCTATGAAAATCTCGGAGGGTGATATCTATACGATTCCAATACTTTCCTCTTACAAGGAAAGTAAAAAGGAACTGAAAAATAATTATATCTCCTGCTTTCCGATTTTGAACCCCCAAGTCCGAATTTCAGTCTACGCGTGTGACAGATACTAAAATTGGCAAAAACACATTAAATTGCTTGCTATAAACATATATTAAATCAAAGAGAAACGAACCGCTGCTGGTTCAGTCTCGAGTGAGAGCCAAAAGGGTTGCCATTTTTGGGACTGTCGACGCAGAGGAAGATATATGTTTTCTCTCGCACCCATAGCACGTGAAAAACAATAATAGAGCCAACTTTCGAAACTATTTATAAATGAACTGTGGAGTCTATCCTTTGTTTTATAGTCTAAGGATAGGTTACTTTAAAGGAGAAGTTGCTATAAAGGAAATCCAACAGGTAAAAATATTAAAAGACTTCATAGAAAAGCAAAAATTTGTCCTGTAAGATTATATAAAAAGCTTCTCAGCAGACAGTTTATTCTTAACTCCGAATCCTTCTTAGAACAAACTTCAATCTACTGGATGGTACAAAAAGTGATCAATAGACGAAAATCAAATTTCAAAATGGACCCAGGATGCAGCAAAGAGAATGTGAATTAAGAAGGCAAAAAACACTAACCACTCTAACCGATCAACAGTGGTTAGTAAACGGGCTAAAAGTGTAGTTCAAGAAAATCAACTAATCAAAATCACCGGACATATTAGCCAATCCTTTATTTAACCATATCTTCATAGGTCCTGCTCATTATCCGGATTTGATAAAATGAGAAGCATGCAATATATTAAAACAAACGGTCCATCGACAACTGCTAGCAATATAAGCCGTCTAATATATAATCAATGAAAAACAGACATTTATAGCTTACACACATTTGAATTTTTTGTAGGGAAATAAAATAAAAATACCAATTTTTTCTCTGTGCACTTGTGTCCAGAAGTATGAATTGCTGTTGAATTGTTAAAAAATGTAAAATTTTATTATCAATAAAATTCTTTACTATTGGCAATAATTTAATTTAATCAAGAATTAATCTAGCCGTATACCATTCGATTTACAAATTAACATTGATTAAACTCTCAAAATATGTTTTGCATAATTTTGCTTTTTGGTAAATAGTTTCATGTAAAATAATTTGAAAATTAAAACCCTCGACCACTTCGCGGTGTCGGTTTTTTAGATAGTTTAATCGAGTAAATTTTGTAGGTCTCGTGATAATTTATTATTGTCTTATTTTATGTTCAAAAACTGAGAGATATGTTTCTGGTCTGCTATTCATCGAGAGTCTCTAAAGCTCAATCCATATAGAAACCTCACGTAAGAGTTGTGCAATGTCTGAATTAGGACCTTTTCCCGACTAATCAGTAATGGCCCATAAATAAATTTACGATATTAAACTGAGTCAGCACCAATGATTCAGCTAGTGGAGTTTTCTTGATAACATATGCTCTGTTCGCAGATATGTTTTTAAATTATTTAGCTTGCATGTTTTGTAAACTTCAACTGACCATCGATCAGTACTCCCAGAGACTTTGCTGTCTAAATATTCGGTATTCTCGAATTATCGATGTTTAAATAAAATAGGTGCTCTAGACACATCGGCTGTTTGCTAACGACTTATTCGGATTAAGTATTGTATTTGGATATTTTGAAGCTCCTCATTCAAGAGATATTCTGTACAGTGGCATTCCTGCGGACAAAAATTGAACTGGAGTTAAGTCTCATACTCATACTTCCTATAGGTATACATTTATAAGCTCTTAAAAATATCCGTAGTGTAGATAATAAAAAGAAGTGGCCCCAAAATTGAGTCCCGGGGAGACCTGAAGTTAATGTCCTCGAAGAAGATACCATGCACCAGATACCGCACATTACTGCTTTTCCAACAAATAAGACTGAATACACTTTAGCGCTAAGTCCGAGAGTTGTCGTAGGGTCTTGCCGTTTTTTAAAAGTAATAAGTTCCTAGAACATCTCTATTAAAAAACAGTTTTACCCTGTGTAATATATAATATAAAACATATATATATATATATATATATATATATATATATATATATATATATATATATATATATATATATATATATATATATATATATAATAAATAAATGGAACTTGGGCAAAGTTTAATTTTATCTGTATCTTAAAAACTAGTCATAAGAATATCTTTTGCCCATGACAACTTTTAATCATGATAATGAGAACCGTATTTAACTGCAAATTATATAAATTTATGTCAGTCAGTCAGAGTCATTTTCTACAAAAAGCGTGAGTTGTCTTCCCTTAAAAAAAAATTAAAATTTTAATTTTGGTTTAAGATAGATCCGTTAATCTATAAAATATTGCTTTTGTATGCAACAGAAGAAATTGAATTTCTGCTATTTTACCGTTTTCTTTTAAGATAAAGGTTATGGAAATAAAATATATTTGTATTTTTCCAGGACTCTCGTAACAATCTATAAGCAGGTTGCAGATCCACAATGTAAATAACTTGACTCACAGTTTTTAATGTGTAGTTTCGTGATTTAAATTAGAATTTAACTAATTAAGTTAATTCGTGTATTATAAAAATGTCTGTTTTGGATCCATTGAAATAGGTGAGAAACGCCACCGAAACGTTTGGAAAAATCAAATGAGGAATTTAAAACTAAATCAAACCTTTAAAGTTTAATTATTTTATATATTCCGTATATATATATATATATATATATATATATATATATATATATTTATATATATATATACATATATAATAATTTAAGTGGTTCAAGAAATATATATATATATATATATATATATATATATATATATATATATATATATATATATATATATATATATATATATATATATATATATATATATATATATATATATATATATATATATATATATATATATATATATATATTTCGGTTCGGTACAAACCCTAAAACATTTCCATATGAAACAATAAAGGCTCTAGGTAGGGACGTAAATATAATCAAGGACCCTGTACAATATCTAAAAGTATATTATTAATACAATATCTGGGCTGTTATTTGCAGCAGTAAAAATATTTCCAATAGATCGTCTTAGCTTTCATTATTCAACAACAATGCCAAACGAATCGAGCGAAGTCGATATTTTTTTATGGGTAGTTCCTGAAATATTCAAGAGAATGTCGATTTTAACGATTTTCTATAAAAAGAACAAGCGATTACGCAATAATCGTATAAGAAGAATTCAATGTATTACTGTTTTAAAGGCATTTAATTTGTTGATGCGAAAAAATTCCGAACACGTTTATTTTTATTAGGCTATAAATGTTTCTCAGAGCTTCTAAATTGGGATAATTTAAAATTACGTAAACACAAGTTTTTTTCTTAATTCCCCCTATGCTTTAGACAGTTTTCTAATTAATGTAAACATTTAGGCCTTTTTGCAATTCAACAAAATATCTGCATTCACACTGACTTAAAAATATTTAAGAAAATTACGCACCTCAACATTTAGATTAACCTGTTTAGGGTAATTAATTAACATATGTCAAGTAAATTTATATAGACATCAAGCATAGAGCCATCGATTAAGAACTTTCATCTTTTGGGGTCCCATCAGAAAAAAATATTATTTATAAAAAAAATTTAGTGCAAAATTAAAGTGTGTCAATCTGTTTCACATTTAATCTAGACAAAATAAATGCGAAAGAATGTAGCTATGTACAAAGTTTTTTAATCTTATTTTTTATGGCCTTGAGCGGAGCCCATTTAGCCACGAATTTTCATGTTAGAGGTACATAGTAAAAATGCAGTCGTAAGAGGAGCCAAATCCTAATCTAACTTAACGAGAGCAAAATACGAACGATAGGAAATTTTACACAAGGTCACACACTTCTCGCCCTGGGGTCAATTCAGGGCTTTTTATTAGGTAGGTATAAACACACAAACACAGGTAGGCCCGGATAATTAGATTGAAAAGTTATAATAGAAGAAAAACAGAGGATGCAAAGCTATCTAAACTGCTAATGTATAAATCTGTAAACATTTATTAAACTCTTACGCTGCACCTTTTTAAATACTCTAAAAAAGTTGTTTCCAATTTCCTATCCGAAATGACATTTCTCATTAAATGAAGGTGAGACATGCGGAGTAAATTCAATTTACCCAGTTCAGAAACAAGGTACGACACCGCAAGTAAATTATTGTTGCAAATTAACAACATGGCTAAAATCATCATTGGTCAAATTGTCGCATGTGCAAGATGAGCTATTAGTGAGCTTCATTTTGAAGAGGTGGAAGACATTTGCATGTCCAACCAAAAATCGAAAAGAAGAAACAGATAATTGCCTAAGAAAACTCATTTTGTAAATTAAGGGATTTTGATTAAGTTCTGGGTATAACGTTGTATATACATTTCTTGCATTTTGTTTCCAATTCAAAAGTGATGTTTTTTTAAGTAAGAGAAAAGATCTGAATAGGGAATACTTCAAATATTTGTTTCAGAATTGTACGCCTCCTTTGTTTTGTCAACTTGTTCGTTATTGACTATCTCAGTAATGGACACATCAATTGCAGTAACGAAATTTTTGGTTCAACTTTAAAGTGACACATCTCAGAAAAAAAAATATCGCGATCCGCCTTCTAACTTATTATGGGCGATTTTTTGTAGAATCGACCCAATGGGCTGCGGTTTTTGCGATGCCATACATTTTATTATGGTATCGGTGGTTTTAAAAAACAGATAAAACTTTTGCAAAATTTCGTCTAAGAGACGATCTTAGAAAGAGTGTATATAACTTTTTTTTATCTTATAGCTTGATTTAGAAGGGTATTTAAAAAAACATTTCATGGTTTATTCGATATCTTCTCCATTTTTAGAAATATGATTTTTTTTATTGAAAAGCGTCACTCATTTTACTTTTTACCGTTACGTTATTTTGATGACATTGTCCTGGTGATTATTTGGACCGAATGCATTTACGATATTCAAATAAAAAAGTTTATGCAGGGTAATGAAAAAGTTGACAAAACTTAATTTAAGAAAAAAACATTTGTTAATTTGGAAAATATAAATTTAACGAATTTGACCGTGCGTATGCAAAAAGCAAACCTTCTCCTTCATTTTAGAGTAACTTTTTTCTTCTATGGGTCAGAATCGTGGGACGGTTTGAGCATTTTTTTACAAACTTGGCAAACAAGAGAATTACACTAATAACTTACACTTAATACGGCATAACGCACTTTTAATGATCTTTCTAGCATAACCTTATATACAAATTTTAGTGAATTGATTTATAAGCCGACAAGTATTTATTACCGAAGGCCCAAAGTGGTAACTCTACAGGGTTAGTCAGAAAATCCACTACGTAAGGCAAGACCAGCTTCAATATCAAGTCATTGAGAAGAAAAATATTATTGAGAATTATTTCGAACATTTACGGCTTCATATTACGGGATAAAAAAACTAAATAAAACACAATAATACCGAATTTCTAGTATACCGGTTTCCATGGTAACAAACATCAACTTTATTTTTTATGGAACTTCTTATGTATTTTAACTTGAATTGTGCTTCACATTCTACACACATTTTGTGTTACATTTCCTAAAACTAAATTCAACAGGTTTTTACAAATAGTCGTCTGAAAATTGACATATTTAATATTTTATAAATCTGTAAATGCTAGGCGACTTAGTTTATTACAAAAGGGTTTACACTTCCAATCCGAATTTTTCGCGATCTAGATATTCGCATTAACTGACATTATATCCGGAAATGTAACAATAATTCTGATGATAATATATTATATTATTTTCTAGTTTTATTTTAGATTTGGCAGTTTAACTTGTTAAAACTTTGTTTAAAATGACATAAGACACAATAGTTATTGCATAATAACAACCGAAATTATAATTTACTTATGTTTTATTATCGACGAGACGCTGCACTAATATTTATTAAAGTAAACCAAACAACCCAACGCTTTTATGTATGATTTATTGTTTTATTGAAGTCCAATAAATCATACATAAAGGTTTGGTTTTTTTGGCAGTTGCTCATAAAAAACAAATGAATATTTTTTTTATGAGAATATGGTTATGTGCTGCAGTTGAGGTAAATCCATCAGATAATTGGTGGATTATTTGTATTAGTTCAAAAGGGTAGAGTTAAGTTTGCGACACTCAACTGACTAATTTTATCAATAAGAGCATTATCTAACAATCTCATATTTTTATCGTAAATTTTTCAGGCAGAACTTTTCGACGAATACACAAAGGTGGCTTGTGACACTGTGCTAAGAAAGCCTGAACCGGTGAAGAGCGTATTGCTTCCATCACAAACCTAAGTGCTTTAAACTGCACACAGTCAACGTTTTTGAGTCGCGATTTAGTCGCAGAACCGTAGAATATCAAACCATTATCAAGTACCGATCTAATAAAGGCTTAATACAAATTAGACATGTCTTCTGATCAGATCTCCTTGATAAAGATACCACTGCTCAAAGTATATGCAAACTTCTCTCCGCCTTCTCAGTAACATAATTGATGTGTTCATTCCATGACAATTTTCGATCCAAGATTACCCCAAAATACTTAAAAGACTGAACCCAAGGCACATCGACCCTGTTAGATCTCGTTCTATTGTGTTTAGCAATTATATGTCTTGATAGAATAACCACTGCAGACTTCAGACTAGAAATGGTAAAAGTATTGTCAGGGAAATAGGAATTACATAAGAACATAATATGGTTGAGGTGTATTATACGGTCTTCAATTTTTTTTTACTACTGTATATACAAAAATCGTCCGCAAATTGAAGTACAGTTGATTCTAGGCCAAATTTGCGAAAGTCTGTCGAGTACAATTTAAAAAAAGAGGACGGAGTTCTGAGCCTTGAGGCAAGCCGGACGATACAATTCTGGATTCACTGATCTTTTGGCCTATCCTAATAGATACCTTACGATTTTTGAAAAGCCTAACTAAATTATACACGAAGGCCTCTGGCAAATTAAGTTTTTATATCAAGATGTTAAGGTCAACACTTCCATAGGCGCTTGTAAAGTCTAAAAATAAGGCGGATAAGTAGTAATTTTTTGAGTATGTATTTTGAATGTCAATTATTAAATGAGACAAACAATCAGTTATACCTTTCCCTTTTCTAAAACCAAATTAAAAATCCGGTGATAATCTGCGTGTTTCACATCACCACTCTTAGTTTGGCTTTATTTTTAAATATGAATTTACTTTTGGCTACTTAGTTCATATATTCTAAAAAGTTTTGCATAATTTTTCTATTGCGAAATTCTTTAAGGGCTTCTTTTTGGCGATTTGATATTGACTGGCATTGGTCATCCCACCAGGGTGTATAATATTTAGTGTTACTGATTTTTCGTTTTTTAAACAAAATATTTGCGATATCGCTAATAATTTTTCAAACAAGTTGAATAATTTGATTTGCTTTTTCCGGAATTTCAATAAGAGATTTCTTTGACTTTACATATATAATCGATCCAATTGGCATTTTTCAAGATCCATCATGTATGGTAAATCATGTATGTCAAAAGAATTTTCTGTAGTTTTGTTCAATGTTATTTTAACAGGGAAATGATCTGATCTATAGGTACCTTGTAGCACTTCCCAAGTCGAACTAGAATGCAGATTTGATGATAAGATTGTTAAATATATTGCGGATCTGTTAATACGAGTAGGGTGACCTTCATTTCGAATAATGAGATTTTGAAAATTTTCTAAAGCATTTATTAGTGTAACGCCTGCCAAATCATCTTTAGCACATCCCCATAAGGACTGACGCGTATTCAAATCACCCGCGATTATGCAATAATCATTCACCTGTAAAAAAATATTTTCATAATCTTGAAAATCAAGCTGTACATTGTGAGGCCTGTAAATCGAAAGTAAAGAAATAGACTTAGTATTATAGCATATATTGACACCACAAATTTCAATGTTATTGCTATTTAAATTCATAAAATGTGAAAGGAATATATTTTTTAATAAATATAGGCACACCTCCTTTACCGTTAACTCTATCTTTGTGTATAATATTATACCCTGTTGAAATTATGCTATAGTTTGGTTTATACCAAGTCTCACTTATAAGAATAACATAAAAGTTTGTGTCAGAAGCAAGATTTTTTAAAATATTATGATTGTATTACTGTTAGTTGTTGTTTTACAGTATTTATTTTTGAAAAATGTTTTGTAGCTTTATATCAACAATGTTACCAAAGTTATTTATTATTGTACCCATATTAAAGTCTTCCCCAGGACTCAGGTTATAAAGGACATTATACTTTAGGTCGTCCTGAATTTTATTTTTCAATATAGTGTCTTATTAATAGTTTCATGAGCTTCAATCCATGGCAACCCTGTATAGGACCACTCAAACTCTCTACGCGGTGTTTTATAATTTGGGCTTCTGTCTGCAACTTTTCGTTTTTTATTTTTATCATTTTGGTTGGGTTGAGAATAAGACATCCTTGTTGTTTCTTTAGGTTGTGTTGTGGGTTACTTTGCGTATTATTCTGATAGTGAATATTTCTCATTCATAAGGCTGGGAACTGTGAGTTATCAGAAAGTAGAGGCGTAAACTTATTTTTACTGACAAAACTTGCATAAGAAATTTAAATTAGAAATAATGCAACTCACAGTAATGTAGATCCTTTTCAATTATAAATTAATAATTCAAATTTAGTTTAATACTGCACAAATAAGGAGCTCCGGAACACGCTTAATGCCTTATCCGTAGTCAAGGTCGCTCTTCCAATGCCGATAGCAGGTAAATTCAATCTTTACACTTATTTAATTAAGTATTTTTTGTTCAGTTGTCAAAATTTCAAAAACTTTCTTTTAAAACCATATACAAAAAAATAAATACTTCTAAAAACGTTTCCTTATGTTGAAAAAGTTTAAATTTGATTTTAAAAGGTTTGATTTTTCGAAATATATTTAATATAAATTTTTTTCAGCTATTCTGTTAGTAAAAATTTCCTGGAAATTAAATATAAATGTGAACCTTACCTTACTGTTTAATTATTCTAGCAAAAATAAGTTCAGATGGTATTTCGTGACGGCATTTTACTTAAACACATTCTACAAATAGCTTACACTGACCTAAAAGACATGGTATTTGTAAATGTGCTCTTAATACTTGGATTTCCTCAAGCGCCACTTTAAGTCAAGGACTAAACCAGCAAATTGACGGGTCGTTTTGTGAAAACTATTATCTGACGAACAGAGCAATTTGACGTTAACTTAACTTCACACATACCACATGCTTATCTAGTTCCAAATGAATTTACCTAGAAATAGCTTGCAAGCAGCTAGTGTAACGATATCCACTAAATGATGTAAATGATCTACCTTTAAATTAACGTTTAATTAATTTATTTAGTTTTCTGTGTTTTTCTCTGTCCAGGGAAATTAAAATAAATTTAATTTTAATTATTTATTTTATTCTTCTGTTTACGTACCACACAAAAATGTTGTATGGAATAAAATAAATGTAAAAACATTTTTAAAAAACATTGCTTTTATTTATAAACTGTTGAACTAAAAAGTAAAAAAAAATATTTAAACTTGCATACCTAAACACAGAACTTTTACAAATTTGAGTATTTTCTTTAAACTTGAGGCGTGAGAGTTCATCACACTTGAACATGCTCAAGCTTTTAAGAAAATATTCACAGTTTTAAATGTTTTGTGTTTATGTTTTTTACTTTTAGGTTTAGTAGTTTATAAACAAAAGTTTTTTTATATTGGTTTTATTTTGTACATTTCTTTACGCACCTTGTATAAGGCATTCATGGTTGGACACCATAATATGGTATTGTATCGTTTATATATTTATAACAAATCTTAGAGAATTCCGTTAACGGAAACTGTTTCCTACTTTCTAGCATTATTGTTTTCTCAGCCTGTATAAGACATTCACGATTGAACATCATAATATTGTATTTTCATCGTTTTCATTCCTATAATAGTGCTGGAGCTCACGACCAAGATGTGTATTCATCTCTGAATACAAGAAAATAATTATGATCCTGGACGCCCCTAGATTTGCACGCCCTGAGTTCAGTCGGTGCTATGGTAACTGAGGGGGGAAGTTGCAATAAATGGAATTTTTTTATATAAACTGCTGTCTTACATACGTCTTAAATATTAGATTTGCAAGGATGCTTTTTTTATATTTTTTGACTAAAAACAGAGTTTGTTCACGCAACAACTAGAATCCGTGACTGATGCTGTGGATTTAGCTATATGTACAGGGGCGAATGGGACCACCGGTCTGTCTGATTTATATAAAATAAATCATTTTTTCAATCAGTTGTGTTAAATCGATATTTATTAGGCGTTTTTTCTCTAGCATAGTCGATGCCGAATACGGATCTATAAGGTGCTCAGCTGCTTAGGTGTAATCGACCGTCGCATCGCACCTTCGTAGTCTCTTTGCATTGGCAACGTAGCGTTTTATTGATTTTGTGTGGCGTGTGTGTATTTCTGGGAATAACCGTCTAGTTCTGCTTTCTGTTTACATGTATGCGTCGGACGTCTAGAAATATTGTCACAAAGTGAAAGTGTATATGGTCTATGAGAAGCTTATTAATTATTGGAATATACAGTGGAAAAGGATAAGAGGAAAGGTGCTGCGGAGAAGGAAGGGAAACCCAAGAGAAAGAAGATGCTGGATGAAGCAGCAAAATGCCGCTCATTAAAAATTAACCCAAATAGTCAAGCTTCTACTTCAATCAATCACAATTAGTGTCTCAGACTCAGAAGACAACTATTGTTGTATCGAGAATAACGAGTGTAAATAGCTCAGGAGCAAATGATGATGACAATGAGGTTATTACAGATTCTGGCCAGAACCTCAAAGAACATCAAGAATATTTATTTGTTCGTCAATCTGACCGATTTAAAAAGCCAATGAATAATGAACTGAAAATATTTTTTGTATACTATACACAAGTTCCAGAAAATCAAGGTAGCACACCCTTTGATTTCTATAAAGTGTTAATTAGGCAATCCGGAACATGCTCAGCACAATGCCAAAAGAAATCGATCTCCTACAATGAATATAAGAAAGCCTTATTTTGTTCCGTGTTTATCAACGAATTCAAGAGCATCAATCCTCAATTTAGCATTCTCGGTGTGTGGAATGGCATTTTAATATTTTATGCTTCAGTTTTAGGAAAAATATTTCAAAACAGACAAGTTCTTCATAAAGTAATTGACACTCCTAAGTTAATTGAAAAAAGAGGTTTTTCATATCGGTAAGTTGCAGTTGAATATGGTTTTTTTCAGGTTTTTTTTCGCTAACCTATGAATGTAAAACTATTTGAAACTTTGGTTTCGAATATGTGGCGCATAATAGGGTAATATGTCAAATGTTAATATTGATAATTAGGCCTAGGTTGTATCACTTTCTGCTATTTTAACGGTAGCGGTAGCGTTTTAAAAAAATTTGACTGGCAAGATGTGTATTATATGTCACTTTCTGTTATAATGCTACCGTTAAAATAACAGAAAGTGATATAACATTGGCCAAGAGCCTCGTTGTATCTTTCTGTTGTGAATTTTTAATTTTTATAGAGTGTCTAAAAAGATATCTTTGATATCCTTTAAAGCACTTTCACATTTAGATCTAAGACTATTCCAACAATGATTACAATCCTAATTACTTTAGAGGCAAGATGCATGAAGCTGTCTATATATTAAAAAATGTTAATGACGGTAAAGACCATGGAGATAATTTTGTTACTTCCAAAATACGACATCATTCTTAAAAATCATTTGGATAATGTGATTAAGCGTAGCCAACATTATAAAGATAGAAGTCTTACGAAGAGAGCAAGAGATTTCGTAACATTCATATCAAATCGACTTTAAATGTAATTATCAACATCATAACTGTCTCTATCAAGAAAATAATTTGCAAGCAGATCCTAGAAAGTGGAATGTTCTCTGTGGAAATTGACACTACGCATGTTCTGTAGTTATCAGGTAAGTTATAAAATATTAATATAACAAAAACTAGGCAAAAGCACTAATAAAAATTAATTTACAGTAATTTTTTTTAATTTGCGATATTTGAAAAAGTGTGGTGGTCAAAGGAATACAAGTTAGAAAAAGTCTTTGGAAATTGTATGTTGTACTTAGATATTCTGGAGGCCTTAAGTATTTAAAAAAAATATGGATTTAAATCCTGACATTCGTTCTACTCCTAAATTTTAAAATCTCAATTTCTTAAGTAGGAGATTATTTTCCTTTTTCGAGTATTTTTGAAAATATGATTACTTCAATTATTGAATTAAAAAAGATTCAAAGTGACTTTCAAACATTCGGCCCGAAAAATTATTTATCTTGGATGAGGAAAAACGAGGTATCGATTTTGATATTGAAGATGATTTATGAAATCAGAAAAGTAAAAAAGCATTTTGATCCAAAATGTTCGGATGAGGCTGTTCGTAATACAAAAGAAAAATTCAAAATCGATGTATTTTATGTTATAATGGATAATGCTATTACATCAACTGAGAAACGGTATGAAAAGAAAAATTTCTGGCTTAAAAAACAATAGTGTACCTGAAAATAGCTTAAAAAATATTTGAAGTAAGCTTAGGCATTTTGACGAAGAAATCCAACCATCAAAAACAAAAGAAGATTTAAAGAATTTTATAAGGAATTGACCCATTTATAAAATGAGTTTAAAGGAATCTTTTCAGAAGATACCACTGACTGACGACATAGTAAAGAAACTCTTTGTAAAAACTGCGTACATTGCTGCTATCTCGCCATAGTTAAATACAACATGTTTCAAAATGCATACTCGTACTTATCCTTCGCTTACCAATTTATTTTAACGTTACCTGTTACCCAAGTATCTTGGGAACGTAGTTTTTCAATTTTAAAATATATCAAACACAGATTTCGAAATCTTCGTTCATAATTATGAACATAGAAACAGAGATCCTTAGCAAAAATGATAATGAGGATATTATTAACGAACTAGCTGGTTCAGGTAGCCTTTTGCGCAGGTTGTTAAAGTTACTACCTATTATCGTAACAAACAGAAGTTGTTTTTTCGTTGACAATATATTTCCTACATGAATTTGGATACTTAACACATATTTTTTTTTCTTATCCATTTTTTCCAGGAAGTGCCTATGGGCCATGGGCCGGTTGTCCGGTACTAAAAGACCCCATCCGCCCCTGTACATGTAATCCGTATTTCTTAACGGGCCGCGTTGATTCCAGATCTTCAGACTTTTTTTTGTAGTTGTCAGTTATTTTACGAGAGGTCTTCAAACCCTTGAGCCTATAATTCTGAAATCGGACAATGTTTTTGGTGCTGCAGTTATTTATAATTGGATTATGTACAAGTCTTACCGTGTATACAGGGGACATTTTGTCGAAAATGTCGGGGGGTCAAAATTTGTGGTTACGTTACTGACTCATGGTGTAAAAATCTAGGAGATGTATTAACACATCAACATTAATCACGTATCTATAAACTGATACACGCAGGCTATGCGGGGTATAGCCTAGTTTACAAACTCAAAAATGAGTATTATTCTTGTTACTGAGCTTATTAGATTTGAAATGATGTATAGAAAAATGTGCAATAATTTCAAACCCGCACATAAACAATTTCAAAAGTTATTAATAAATTAAGATAAAAATGAAGTTTAGTTTTTGCAAATAACTCAAAAACTACATTTAAAAAAATTTTAAGACCAGATTCCTAAAGAGGAAGAAATTTCCTATAAAAACGTCCCGACTTCCATTATTAATAATTTGTAATAGTGGATAGATACTATTATCTAGACACTAGGAACAATATCCAGATAAAAAAAATTTATTTCACTGATTTTTGATAAAATGAGCCTACTGTTAACTAACAATTTTTTTTAGAGTTTTCGTTTATATTTCAAGGCAGATAACTGTTAAACAAAAGCCAGTAAAATTATTTCGGTTCCTGGAGACTTTATCACAACTATACTATATGAGATTAAGACATTGCGATGTATTTAATTGTTATGTTGTTGCAAACTATTAGTTATTAATTATTCAATAATCAATAAATAATAGATTATAACAATTTAAAACATAGCAATAATCTCATATAGTACATTTGGGATAAAGTCTAACGAAGCGAAATAATTTTTTCTGGTTTTTGTTTAACAATTATCCGACTTATACGAACGAAAACTCTAAAAAACAATAGGCCCATTTTATAAAGAATCAGTGAATTTTTTTTTCATCCGGATATTATTCTTTCACGTGTCTAGATAATTTTATTATCTAGACACGTGAGATCTTATTATTTTTGTTACAGCCAGTTTTGGAGCATCGTAACGGCTTAGCGCTCACGGTGCTGAGTTCTATTTTGAATATTAAATTAAAATTATTAATAATAGAGATAGAGTTCCGAGAGTAGGGACTTTTTTATTCGACATTTATTTCTCTTCAAGATTTTTTTTTATTTCTTAAATGTTAATTGTTTTAAGGATATTTGCAAAAACTAAACTCCTTTTTTTAAAACTTAATTTGTGAATATCTTACGAAATTTTTTAAGTGCGGGTTTGAAACTTTTGCACATTTTACTAGACATCATTAACACTATCTTGAGGTTGTGAACTAGAATAGCTTTCAGTATTCTTTTATAAAATTTCACTTGTAGTTTCTCAATGGCCCGATCAATAGCTCTCAAGACCAAATGTCAACCCTGCGACTAGTTTTTGTTATAAAAGATATCAAATTTGGCCTAAAATCCTCTACAAAACAGACATGGAGAACAGGTCGACACATAATAAGCTTTGCAAAAAAGGTTACCAAACAACTATATTGTATACGTTGGCTGCCCTATATCTCGTAAACCAGTCGGATTTATGTTCTTAGAAAACTGTATATCAGTATCCTACTAACTTGGTGTTAATATCGATAAGCGGGGACTGAAAAACGAATTTATACCAGATTTTTCTTATATATCTGTATATATATATATATATATATATATATATATATATATATATATATATATATATATATATATATATATATATATATATATATATATATATATATATATATATATATATATATATATATATATATATATATATATATATATATTATGGGAAATAACTTTTAGTAAATTTGTATAAAAATTTGACATGTAGTTCTCAATGTCCCGATTAAAAGCTCTCATGACCAAAAGTCAACCCTGACTAGTTTTTGTTATACAAGATATCAAAGTTGACTCAAGACCCCCTATAAAATACATGTGAAAAACAGGACAACACATAATGAGCTTTCTAAAAAGTTTTACATCAATTATATCGTATACGTTGGTTACACTATATTTCGAAAACAAGTCGGATTTATGTTCATAGAAAACTATATATCAGTATCCTACTAATTTGATGTTAATATCAATATGCGGGTACTGAAAAACGAAATAGTTAAAAGTATGCCCGCTTGCAGTATTTAATACTGAAATAAGACATGTAGGCTTTTATGAAAATATTCTTAAAATAAAATCTTAGAATTTGTACAACGTTTTGCTTACATATAAAAATTGAATTAATGAATACATTTTGAATAGGGCATTTGTTTATACTATCAATTTAAAAATGCACCGAAGATTGTTGCTTTAATTTAAATTAAGAGCTTGTTTCGAATATATTTAGCCATACTATAATATACGTTGAAAACACATTATGTAAAATATATTTTACGTACAATAATTTAAATATATTATTTACTTACATTTTACTTTACGCAAATTCTGCAACTCCGTAAATAAACTTAGGATAATACATACTTACTACAACTTTATTAAACTTAAAAGAATCGAAAAAATTATATATAGTAAAACAATATTGAAATCTTTCTGTACTTATAAATTAATAAACCTTATATTTTGCTAGGTATATTATTCTCTTCCAACAGTGCTAGTGTATATAAATAGCTATTCGTAACTATCTGTTTATACATTTTTTCTTAAACAAACAGGACTATATCGATAAAGTAGAGAGTTTTTGAATTATGATAGCTTTATTACTTTAAATAAAGACCCATGTGTATCCTTTAACAGTAATTTAAAAACACTTTTAACAGAAAATGAACTAATTATAAAATCTTTTAACCAAGGCAAACCAATTATCCCTATGAACCCACTTACCCCTTTCCTTTATGGAATGATCAAAATTCGCAAGACAAACCACCCCATTCGCTCTGTTGTCTCGTTTATCAATTCACCAGCCTATTTCCTTGCGAATTGGTTGAATAATGTTCTGAAAACCGTGTTGCATGTAGACTTTAAATATAGCATCAAAAATTCAGTAGAACTTGTCAATGGATTAAAACGGTTAACACTGCCTTCCAACTATATTCTAGTTTCATTTGATATAGTTAATCTCTTTCCAAGCATCCCTAGACTTCAAAGCCTCAACATTTACGAACATTTGTTAAAAAACTCTCCTAATCTGACAAAAGAGCAAACTTCTTGTCTCTCTCTCCTCTTAAAGAAATGTATGGATTCAGACTTCTGTAAATTCAACAACAAACTATACAAACAAGTGGATGGTCTCCCGATGGGATCTTCACTATCACCCCTAGTTGCAGAAGTCTTTATGAATTTCCTAGAAAACAAATTATTCAATTCCAGTCACCCTCTTGTCAAGAAGGTAGGCTTTTGGTTTAGGTACGTGGACGATACATTGGTTGGATGGTGCGGAAACATGTCCGAGCTAAATTTCTTTTTAGGATACCTCGACGGACTCCACCCTAACATCAAATTCACCATGGACGTAGAACAGTAACAAGAAATTAATTTCCTAGACCTTACTCTAGAAAGAATGCCTCAAAATATCGATTTTAAAATATATAGAAAGTCCACACAAACAGATCACATGATGACCCTGGAATTCATGTCATCATATATCACATAAACTAGCTGCACTTAACAGTATGTTTCGTCGGTTTTTCTCAATTCCCCTAAAAGAAGAGAATTTCATTTTGAAAAAAAACATAATCCACCAAATGGCTGCAAAGAATGGTTTTCCAACACACATAGTCAACAATATATTTGAAAAGAAACAAAGACAAAATCTTTGTCATAACTCTTATATAAAATTTATTCGTCAAGAAAAACTAACCGCGAAACGCTTCGTTTCCATACCATTTCTAGGCAAGATCTCCACTATTATGGGAAGATCTCTAAAACAACTTGGTAACCATATTTTCGTCTGCTACAAATCAGTAAACACTATTGCCAGTTTTTTCTCATCTTTAAAAGACAAAATACCTCCCCTAAATAAAAGCGGGGTTTATTTGCTTTCTTGCGATTCTTGTCCTGCTGAATATGTCGGCCAAACTGGTAGGTCCCTACAAGTACGTATCAAAGAACATCTCAGGTCTAACAGAATAGAAAGTGATAATAAGTCTCCCTTTGGTACACATCTAAAAACTAATAAACATAATTTCGAAAAGGAAAAAAACTCAAAATTATTACAGTCCATAGATAAGGGAAAAAAACTGGATATTCTTGAAAATATCGAGAGAACACTTTCACAAGATTGCTCTCCCCTTATTTTAAATGATCAATTAGGCAACTCATATCGCCAATACATCAGTGCCCTAAAACTATTTAAATAATTAATTATATTTTTATCCCTTTTGAACTGAACACTCCAACTATTCTTCTTTCGTTTTATTTTACCTGCTCGTCCTTGACTCTGACCCGATTTGGCCAACATAAAAATATTAAACTAACTAAATTTTCATTCATAATTTTAAACATTCTTAATTTTTAGTTTGGTACCTAAATCCGTTTCCTCGGATGACAGTCAATATTAACATGTGTTTTGAACAAATAAGAATAAGTATTACAACGTATTTTTACATATTTTTCTTATGTCCTTTGTTATAGTTTTATTTAAATATATGTGGGACTGTTATGTGTAAACGATTATCTCATGCGAAAAGTTTTTTGTCCTGCTTCCTGTAAGTACTGTTTCAACTTTTCAATTTATATAATTTTTTATTTTATATACATCTTAAGTAGAATTTTTCCACACTATTTCGAATTATTTTGTACTTGCAGACAATCAGTTGTCCCCTGATGATGATCCGCTAGGATCGAAACGCGTAGGAATTAGATAAATAAAAAATTCTACTACAAGAAGGCTGATTGGACTTTTACGTTCCTCTTTCCTCATTTTCATTTATAATGTCCCTTCTGGAGAGCAGATTTGATTTTACTAAATTTCAATATAATTTTAAGCTTCTTATAATAAAACGACTTGAGAGACCTCTTACTTATCAAAGTTTTAATAAATGACGTGATGATGAAACTTTTTCTGATTTTAAACAATATCTGAAAACACATATTTAAAAAAAATCATCAAAATTGGAACTGTTCTTGAGTGTTAAGAAGTTTTAACAATTCTACCTCTTTATTGAAACATTTCATTCTCCCGTAAAATCGATCTGTCAAGGATTTTAATCGGAAGCGCCCTCGTAATAAATAATTTACCAGGTTCTCCCTGTCACATTTGATTTTTGAAATTTAAAATCAGTTAAGTAAGTTGTTCCTGCACCGATTGTGTGCACATTTTCAATTCAGGTGAATGACAAGATTTTTTACACTGATTTTTTTAAATCCTTAATTGGCAGTCATTTTGTTTCGCTATACCGGATTCACACATTTATCAATCGAATAAGTAGTTTCTCAGACTAGTTTCTTATTAAGCGGGTTACTTTAGTCGCCATTTCCTTGCGCCATATCTGTCAGTTATATCCCAAAACAGTATCAGTTTATCTCTATATTCACTCGATTCATTTGAAAATTTTTGTACAAACAGTTTTTTACATTAATTTTAAAACATTTTATTAGGCAGCATATTGCATTTGTACCAAAGTTCAAATAAATAGCTTTTTTCACACCGATATTTTAAACATTTTATTGAACCGCCATTGCGTTCCACCATATTAGATTAATACGAACATTTTTCCCTTTCACTCTTGTATCATATTTGATTTTTGAACAAATTTTGAAATTATTCTAATAAATGGGAATTTTTAAAAATTTTATTTAGCCAACATTTTGTTACACCATCTTCTTTGTACCAAAATATTACCCGTTTATTCCCACATCACATTTAATTTTTGTGCAAAATTTGAAATTAACTGAATAAGTGATTTTTTTTTACATTTTGGTCATTTTGTCTCACTCTCCTTGATGCATGTCACTTGGAATACAATCGACAATGATTTTTTTAAACATTTTATTAGACCATCATTTTCTTTTGTGACCCTATGTTGGATTTTTCCAAAATGTTACGGTTTTATCCTCGTGTGACCCTTAATTTTGACCAAAATTTGATGTTAAAAGGTAAGTAGTTTATTGGCTATGCTGCGAACATACAGATATACAGACCGACGGGAATGGGAAAAAATATGAAATAAAACGTGAAGATCTGTAAAAATCGATTTTTCACGATTTCAATACTTTCCTCTTAATGGCGAATAAAACAATTATTTGGTTTAGAGACCTACGTCAACTAAATCTTAAGGGAGTGTATTGACGATTAAAGTGTAGTAGAGGCATTACCGTTTTTCTAAATGCTGTAAAACCCTAAATTAAGTAGGCTGTACTTTCACTGTATCTAAGGAACAAAGTCACTATTTATTAACTTATTTATGCAATGGTATTTACCCAAATTATATATTTTTTAACGTCTGCTTTCCGTCACTATGCCTAACTGGGTCAGCCTACAATTTAATGTGGACACACGGTCCTTGGCCATTCCATCCCCCCAGCCTCATACTCCATCCTCGAAGAGTTAACTCTTAGGCTACGGTACAACCTTCGGTCTTTAACAAGTAGCCCACCGACTAACAAGAATGAATCTGCACCAACTTCGCCTACCCAGCCCACTAACTAACGCAAAGTGGTTGGTGCAGAATGTAAATACATTTCACACTAGCATTTGGGGACTGTTTTAAATTCAACTTTGTGTGCCCAGCTGGTTTCGAACCAGTTATGCGCAGGGGGGTCCCAACACTTTACATGTTCAGCCACTTTACCTGCAAAATTATTTGTAGTCTTAATTCGGTTGACGCATCTTATATATTGTAGACTACTGCTCATGTACCGAGTTCTGAATAGAAGTGAGTTTTAGTGATCCTAAATTACAATAATATTATAGATGTTGCCAGTTGATTAAATGCCGCATTATTTAACTGACTTGAAAAGGAAGAGGTTCTCAATTCGAATTTTTTATGTATTTGCATTTATTACTTCGTGGCCAATTTGGTAACATTTTTAAGGAATTATTCAGAGTAGTGACTGGGTGGTCTCATAAGAAGCATATTAAAACAAATTAAAAAAAAATGACGGAATGGCCAGTTTTGATTCTTTTTATGTGAGAGAGTTACCTTTAATGTGTTTTGACATGTCTTAATATTTGATGTATACGTAACCAAAAAAGTAATTTGGGCTCATTTTCTTTCAAAGTTATAAATCTCATTAGATATTGAAAATACTAATTAGGTTTATTTTTGCCACAAAAAATGCCTTGTGGCAATATAAGTTAAGTGCTCGGCAGTGGTAAAGGGGGAGTCTAATTATGTATATCATTCGAGTTTCATATCGTTTTAGGGGTTTTTACTTCAATTTTATTAATTGTTATAATTTTTGGCAATTTGTATTGCTAATTTGCATAGAGCATATGTATGATTATATAATATTAGTTACAGTGGTTTTTGGTTTTCTATATACCGATTCCTCCCGCAAGATTTGACCAATTTGGATACATTTTTCAAGGAGTGTTTATAGTACCAGGCTTCTTTCATGGTAAGTATTAATTAAAAATTTAAGGTATAGCGTTATTTTAAATCTTTTTTCTCTAGAAAATTTCTGGGCTAACATTGAAATGATTTAATATATTGCTTTAAAATCAAGTGCATACATTATATTTCACCGAAAAAAGTATTTTGGGCAAACCTGGAGGTACACCGCCGGGCTAGGATAAGAGCAAACTTTTGCTCATCAAACTAGTTTGGTTCTCAGTCAAAGTTTCAATTAACTACAACACAGTTGCTGATAATTATTTCCTCAATTGATTTGTACAGACGATAATTTTATTTGTAGGGTTAAGTTTATGGGCACGTACAACCTCTTCAGCATATGGCATGTCGCGTATAAACACCGAAGAACATTTTGACCTACTAGACGGTTAAGAAAATAATACTTTCTCTCCGTAATTATAAATGTAATTTGATATATTTTATCCTCGACTTTAGTAAGTTCTGCCTTTGGCAAAACGGTTTTCATAGATATTTATTTTTAAAGGAACATTTATTTTAAGTGTTGTATTAAAAATGTTTTCTCCCGCAGACAATTCGGACCACATATGAAGTTCTTTATTGTTATTTTTAGTTGTGTTTCCAATTATTCAAAATTTCAATTTTATTGCTGTTTCTGTAGAAACCTTTCTAGAATGAAGAGTATCACCATTGTTTGAAATGTCGGTTGTTGAAGAAGAAGCAACATATTGTTCTATTTGTTTTGTTAATACTATTTCTTGACACCTTATTTTCTTCTCACTGACGTAGCCATGTTCCATGCCACACAAAAATACTGTGCCATAGAATCCGGATCGTACACTTTCGCAAACTTCTCAGACATTTCATCTTTTCGTCTGTCTGCAGTGTTGTCACTAAGGAGGACTAGGGGACGGAAGCGCCCCTCTCCCAATGTTTTGAACACTTGGTTCAGTTTTTGCTGAGTTGGTTCAAGCTAGCCTAAGCTGCCAAATTATGAGACAAATTTATAAACAAGCAGAGCCGACACACGGACCTGCGTTCCAACGCACTATACTGAAATTAATAACGACAAGTCTAATACGAAAAGCATGACCAATAGTGGATTTTGATGATAGTTTTTTATCGATTAGTTGTTTTTTTTTCCGAGCCCCCTCTCAATGGGGTAGGGATGCTTTTGTCTGTATGCAGCGCTTCTTTTAGTAAAAACTCGAGTTTTCTTTAAATTTTTTTTTAAAAATCACCGTATGAAACACAAAAAAAACTCAGTAACTCATTCGGTATTTATCTCTTTAAACTTTTAAGACGCTATTTGTCACTTTTTGCAGTAAATAAAAAAAAGAATATCAACAATTCAAATATTCGTAAAAATAGAATAAATACGTCGTCGCTTTGGTAACAGTGTATCATGGTGCATATGGTAGAGGGGAAGGGGCAAAGCTGCTGGCAACATGTATTTTTTAGTGCCTTAGGGTCTCAAGTATTCGGATCTGTTGACATATCCCATTTCTCCTATTTTGCAAACTCAAATAACTACAGCGCCTGCACTATAAGTCATGTTCCAGAATGCATGACTCGGAAAATAGACAATTAAACCCATTCATGAAATAAAACGTCTAAATATTTGCCGTTTTTATAGAACTAGGGTTATTTTATAGCCATTAGGTGTACAAGAAAAGGAAACGATGGATGGTTGGCTTAATATCTGATCAGGAATAAATCACTGGGAAACGAATTTTGTCCTCTTAGGAATAGTCGTAAATCCAAGGAGAGCTAGAAGTTGATCTAATTTAATCTAGTTTGTGGGCAATAAAACGATTTTAGTTTTTGAATAATGTATGTATCAATATAAGAAAATACACAGCTGTCTATTATTATTATCCCAATTTTAATACATGATAAGGCTATGGATTTAATAATGGTAATTGGGTTAATAAGTATTTTCTTCTTGAATTAAATTTTATTTTAAGCAACATTTGCTTAAGTACTCAACTGACAGCGCTATCTTTGATTCATAGAGTAAGGGTGCCGTATAATAAACCAATAGCCCTGATTAGGTTTTTGTATTATTTTTGAATATGTACAGGGTGGGCTGTTTATCTTTGTACATCCCCTTATATCAGAAACGGTGGGTTTTAGGAAAAAAAATTTAAATACAAAAGTTTCTTGGCTTCACTTATGTTTATCATTTTTTTCAATTTTTATATATACAGGGTGTTTCACTTTGCGTGGAGAGGTATCAACTTTTTTATTTTGAATGCAACACCCTGTATATTAATAGCTAATAATAATAGCTCTCCCAAAGACCATCTAAATGATATATAATAGTATGGGTCTGTGACGCACCGTTTCGGACTTATTGACGTTCTTCTTCAGTTTTTGAAATATTTTCAACCCCGTATAAGAATCTTATCTATTAACTTTTTCAATTGGTTCATATGCAGCAGGAAAGAAACATTGATGAATTATCTTTTCTGTATTCGAGAAGCTATAATATTTTAAAATTATTAAAGTGTTGCCAAATTTGGCGTACCATTAGTTTTCTCAACTATTTTAAATGCAACACCCTATATATTATATCGCATTTGAATAAGGTATTAAAAGATCATTCTAAGGATCATTAATACTATGGGTCTGAGATTCACCGTTTTCGGACTTATCGAGAATGGTCGACAGAAACAAAAACTAAATTAAATTTTTGTTTCACATAATATTTAGTACCCATCTCAAAATAGGTAACAAGTTCAAATAAAAAAAAAACAAAGAAAATAAACAAAATATAGCTATATAACCCCCATTTTGGGCAATGCACGTAGTGTAAAGAGTTTCGATATTGCTAAATTTTGTAAATAGTTATTTTTCTCAATATATGATAATTATATTAAAAAGAATGCGAATAACTATTTAACTATACATCATGGGTCATCGGTTCATCTTTTTGGATGTATAGACAAGTATCTTCGGTATTCTTGAGTAAATATTATTAACAAATAACAAAAAATCAGTTAATAGAATTCACAAAGAAAAACTAATTATCTCAGCAAGTTTAGACAAATAGCAAACAAGTGCACCAGTGAATGTTCACGTTGCTTAGGTCTACTCATCTCTCAATAACAACCACCCAACTGCCTCAGTTTTTTGTGACTATGCGAAAGCCTTTGATTGTGTTAGTCATGCATATTGAAATAACGGATAACAATGTATATCTAATTATAGTAACAAGTTCAAATAAAAAAAAAACAAAGAAAATAAACAAAATATAGCTAACTATTACAAGAATTGTTCTATATAACCCCCATTTTGGGCAATGCTTTTTGTACGTAGTCATCGTAAAGAGTGTTTTACGATCATTTTAAAAAAAAAAAAAGCACTGTGTTTATTTTCGATTAATGTTTTGATATGTCTTATTTTTAGGTATATTTTGCTTTGTCCATAAAATTGTAGAATAAAGCATACTTTTGTTTGTTTGTTTTGTTTGTTTGTCATTTCTGACACTTTCTGTTCTATTCAGAATTTTTATTGAACTCCATCCCGAATGCGAATTTTCAATTATTTTGCTATTGTAGGCTTTTTTTATAAACTAGCTCTTTCAGTGTACCCCAGAGAAAATAATGCAGAGAAGTGAGGCCGTGGCTCCTCGGGGGCCGGGCGTAACTTCCATTTTTCCCAATCCATTTCCGATATTAAGTATTTAAATAATTTCTAATGTCTCGACTTCTGTGGAATGGAGCACCATCCTGTTGCTTTATTAAATTAGCACGATCCCTTAAAAGAATTTCGTTTTCCGCCAGTGGCTGAATGTCTATTAACGGGTCTAGGTACCATCGGGAGTTGAGAGAATTGTGATCGAAAAATACTGGACCTATAATCCTGGACATCCAAATGGCGCACCATACTTTCACTGATATTTTCCCAGACCTTGAAACTTCCTTAACTTTCCTCTTATTCTCACTGCTCCAATAATGCGTATTTTTCCGTTTGTAGATTTTATTTGGCGTCGTAAATATTGACTCATCAGACCAAATAATATCGGAGAATATATTTTCCACAAAATGTCTGTCCATAAGAGCACTAGAAAAATCTAACCTTGAGTGTTATAGTCCCCTTGATGTAATTTTTGCACTGGTCAATATTTATAGGACTTTTAATGGTTTATTTCAAGGCAGGTTCGAAGCATTTTTCTTTTAACTTATAATTCCATATTGAGTTGCTCTTTATCGGTCAAAATTGTACGACGCCTTCGTTTCTCTTTATTCAAATTTCCATTATTTCTTCTATATTGCTGGTAAATCCTATCGAATATCTTTATTTTCTGAGTGATGCTTTAATGGATATTTAGTGATAACCCCTGAATGCCAGCGTTCGAGTTTTATTGTTGGAGAAATAACTCCAGCATATCAATCTCTTCCTGTATAAGAAACATTTAAAAAAAGGGATAAACTAACTTTAGAAACAAAAATATAATATAAATATACAAGTAAACTAACTTGAAAACGAGAAAGAAGTATATACAAGGGTATATTAATCTTAAGTTAAAATATTGTAACCATGACAGTAAAAAACACACAAATGAAGCATCCATGGCCAACCTCATTGAATTGTCAATATGTCTCATAAAACAAATCCAAGGACTAGTGTTTTTACAACAGAATGTATGATTCCAGAATGATTTAAAACTTGATAGTATCTAAATTTTCATCAAAAAATGAAGTATCTCCTGTAGGATGATCCTAGGTTATGATGATCTAAAAACAGAAAAAATGAATGCTATATATCGTTGGAATGGGCATTTAACGCTCTATTTGAATTCAGTACAATATACACAGGGTCGCATTAAAAAAAAGAGAGAAAGTCGATGATATAAGGATATTCCGTCGGATATTCTTGAAAACAATTCTCGATAAGTCCGAAACGGTGTATCTCAGACCCATAGTATTATACATCGTTAGAAAGGTCTTTTAATACCCTATTCAAAAGCGATATAATATTAGAGTGTTTTTGAAATATTATAACTTTTCGAATACAAAAAAAATAATTCATCAATTGGTCTTTCCTGCTGTACAAGAACAAATTGAATAAGTTAATAGATAACATTGTCATACCGGGTTGAAAACATGTCAAACAGTGAAAATAAAAGTCAATAAGTTCGAAAAGGGGCATTACAGACCCATATTATTATATATCATTGATATGTTCTTTGAGAGGGCTATTTAAAATTTTATCAATATACAAGGTGTTCATACCTCTCCACGCAACTCTATATATAAAATTAGAAAAAATATAGAATACAAGTCAATTTTTTGTATAAAAGTTTTTCCTAAAACCCACCGCTTCTGATATAAGGGGATGTCCCAAGATAAATGGTCAACCCTGTACAAGCTTTGTTTGTTGTTGCTTTGATGATTTTATATCCTGTAAGATAAAGCGAAGTTATGTTTGTCTTATTCCTTCCCGTGAGGACCATGCCTCTTGATCGCACGATCTGCGTGAAATACAGGTACTCTAATATGTATTTTCAAAATTGAAATTTTCATTTTAAGATAAATACCTTTTTGGAACAAATTCTTTCTTAATATGTCTTGTGGATTTCTGCGGGAAGAACTGGTCGTTTCAACCGTATTTTCCAAAAGAAGTTTTGAAGCTTTGAAAATAGTCCCGCAAACTGCATGGCTAATCCAATTAATTATCGTGCGAGTTAGAACTGAATAATAAACAGATTACCGTGCAAAAAATAAGCATTTTCTTTTCGTAAATATCATCTCTTTTATTTGTTGTTCTAATCGTTCTCGTATGAACTAATCTAATTTTACTAGGAAAAATGAATTAATCTGATGTTACTACAAAACGATGATAATGACTTCTGTTACAGTAAACAGTGCTAGCATAGGGTTTAGTTTTTCAAATACCACAAATATGCATCCTGTAATATGGGTCGTGGTCGTTAAAGCAATATAACTATATATTATAGTTAGGACTCGGGCCGTCGCAGTTTGTCCAAAAATAAAAAAATAATTTTGAATTAACAAAGGGTTTATGAAAATGTATTTTCGAATGTATCAGTTACCGATCATATTTTATAAACGGTTGTACCTTATTTTTTATTAAGTAGTATAGCACTTTAAGTCGGTGGTTATCCGGTTATTATGGTTAATTAGTACATAGGAATTAGAGAATAACAAAAATACTGACTTTTGTTTGAATATTACAGTCATTTAGAAAATTTCTTTTTAACTATAAATATAGATAGAAAAGTATACAATATATATGTTTCCAGTGACTGGACAACGGTAATCTTGTTGTTCCTGAAGAAAAAGGTTACTATTAGATTTAGCTAAATTAAGGCAGCATGCCAATGAATCCCCTTTGCAATTTTATACTGGCATACTTAATGTCTAATTTAAATGTTTTACTTAGTCGGATTGTGACTATATCGAATTTTTTGCTGTGTCTGCGAGAATTTTAATCAACAGTCGTTAGATGGTTATGGTGCCTTACTCGTCTGTTGCAAGATCTCTTTTCACTCTCTGAATAGTTCAAAAAGTGGTTAGGTAAGTGAGTTCTGTTACAAGAGAATATGAGTATTAACTATAAATAAACACCTGTTTGTCTAGCTTTTTAGAGAAACGGCATTCTAGCAGAGACAATCGGTAAATTGCCTTTGCGGATCTTTATATATAATTAAATATAATAATTCAAAGCTAAAAGGTAAGTAAAACACAGACACCCACTACATATTTAAAAATAAACACCAAGAGTCTCAAATATCAGATACTTAATGTAATAATCTTAGATTATACTTTTATTAAGTTATATTTTTATTAAAATAAGAACAAAAATATGTAAATAGACCATCAATAAAACTGATCATATTTAAAAGGAGACAGTCATCTACTATATTAATATTCTTAATCTAGGATGCAAGAAGAAATTATAACTTAAAAGTTTTATATCAAGATTATGGAAATATTTATGTAAAAATCTGTGCAAATTGCGTTATACAGCAGTGTTGGATTTCTGTTTCAAAGTAATAATAAAACTTTAAACAAAATAGTCTTATTTAAGTAAAATACGTGTGATTCAGTTAAGTGGCCTTTTAAATAAACTTATTTATACCAGTTATAAGTTAAAAGTATACATTTACGCAATTACAATGGTCAGTTATATTTGTATTCGATCTAGTTGGCAGTAACTTGATGGAAATTGACATTACATCTTAAAACAAAAAAAAATTATTTTCAACATTATTACAAAAAACAGACCTTGGCAATTGTTTCGGTACATCTTCAGACGACATAATGTTATACGAATGCTTTATACTTATTTTTATACGTGGTATAAAACTAAATATCTAGTAGAGGTAAAATAATATTTCTTATCTTAAATTAATTTTAGACGTGCATAAAAGTCGCAATATTTTGAAAATTCCAATATTAATAAAATGAATTACTTTATTCTTAATCTAAATATAGAAAACCAAAATAGTTATCAATATTATTCTAATATAAGTAAGTTTTAGTCAAATAATTAGCCAGAAAAAATGGTAGAAATTAAGAAGAATCATATTTTGAATATATGAAGGATCGTATATAGCCACTATAAATCTATAACCACTTCTCCTAAAAACGAGTAATAAACCATCAACTGTCAAAATGTATCGTATTCAAAACACTTGTTTTTTAATATACCAATAAAGAAATTTCTTTCAATTACTCTGAAAATTCGTCTTGTACAACTAACCAAACATTTTCACAAAATCGAATTGCCCGATATGATATAAAAATAAATTTGTTATTTGACAAAAAAGATCTGTGATTTAAAAAAAATGCTAGCTTGACTTTAAATTTTTATTAATGACACTGGAGGATAAAATGTGTGATTTTATCGTTAAGAATAATGAAAAGCTTCCGATATTCTGTTAATAATTTAATAATAAAAATATTTAAGAAAATTTTATTTATTTTTTCAAATAATACAACGGCTATAAACAAAAAAGCGTTTTTCAAAGTCAACTACACTATTTTATATCTGGCTAAACATCCGGTTCACTTGCTAGACTAATGAGATTTCTGTCGGTGACTTACATTAACCTGCCACACTGCAGATACCATGTGTTTTATGTGTATCAACAGAATTGATAATTAAAATTCACTACAATATACTTTTGCCGATCATATGTGTTTAGAAATATTCGAATACTGTAAATATCTCCCAACAGAAAAAAAATGTCATTTCTTAGCGTCTGAAACTGAAATTGTTTATAGAAAGACAAAAGGTTAAAAATACTAGTAGTAGGGACATCTGATTTTAAAAGCCGAAACAAATATAATTCTATTCATTTAAACAACAGCATATAAGATATCTAGTTTGATAAGAATTAATCAAACAAGATGCTTTCTTAAAGAAAAACAAGTTAAGAAGAGACTATTCTTTTAATGGACAAGGCTATATTTTTTTTGGCAAGTACTTCAAATAATTTTATCTGTTTCATGGATTTTCATTTCTAGTTTTTATAATTTTTATTCAAATACATGAAACTCCTTTCTTTAGTTTCAATTAATTTAAATATAAAATGATCGAACATGTAAAGTTCTTGGTAAGACGTATGGCTGAATTAGCAAAAACTTACACAATGGCTACAATAACATGTAAAGTAAAGCGGTAGTTCTGTGGAAGCTATTGTGGGACGAACAATGTGATTTGATGTTAATTTGGCTTTCTATATGCCCATTAACGCTGCAAGTGAATCTACATATAAATAGCTGGTAAGCAGGTCATCAAATGCCATCGCCGCTAATTGAATTTCTGTGACCAAGATCATGCTAATGTTATAGATAATATTAGATTACAAAATTTTAAATAATTGCCAAATTAAACTTAAAATTTTATTAGCTTATAATGTCTTACCTTCAAAAAGACGATATTTATTTAAAATTATTACTGCAAATTACTTTAATACCATATAACTTTACAACAAATTATATGAAACTATTAAACACACTCAATTTAAGTTTTAATCATCAGAGAAATGAACTATCAAGAAACGAGCAATTAAAATTTTGTAGTAAAGGCAACACGGCGCCGGCGGCCCATTTTATATTTTTGACATCAAATAATCCAGTCTCCTTTCTGTTCACCGTCACCAAAATCAAATACTCAGAAATATTTCCTTTAGATTTTTTTTACTCTATTAGATATTATTAGCCAAATTAAGTTTATCTAAAAAAGTTTTTATAAGCCATCTCTAAGTTCAATTCTCTGCCAGGAGTGAAAAATCCACTCTTAACAGAACTTCTTTAAACTAAGCGCATGTGTTTAAATTACTCCTACAGGAAAAAGCAAGTTTAGGATTGGTTCTTTTGAGTAAATTTTGATGTTTATATATAATAGACGGGCCCCTAACAACAAGTACCCTTTAATAGAGATATTACCTTTTGTTGATTATACGTTCTGTCTATTTTGTCATTGGCACACGACGTTATAATCATCAAGGTTACATCTTTTATTTAGACAGGGATGACTGCACAGAATTCGCTAATTATCGTAAAATGTGAAATTTTCACAGGAAACATGATCCTTATCAGTTTAATATTCTTAATATTACTATTGTCTTTATTCTTAATTGTTATTAATATTATTATCAGTCCAGAGGAAGAATGAGCTAAGTCATCTTTTCAAGTTTTGAGGTAAAATGAAAATGTTTATCTAAAAATCAATGGTAAAAATGTTTTTATTTAGTATCTACATATAAACAATGTTTGAAAATAAATGTTAAAAGAGAGTTTTACTCAAAATAAATAAAGATATTTACACTTGTACTGACTTAGCCCATTTTTACCCCAGTTTGAGAAAAAAATCTCTATGTATTAATTATTTCTAATGTAAAACATTTATATTGAATTAGACAGCATAGATATTATCGTTAAAAAAAAAAGAACTTAGTTAAACGTTGAGTAATACTATTGGAAATTTTCGCCAAAAGTTTTTAAAATTTTCAAAATAAATCTCCTGAAATAAAAAAAAATTGAAATTAGCCAAATAAATATTATTATAAACCTTAAGTTATGATGTAAACATTTTCTGTTCTTATTTTGAAAACAAGCTCACAGACATTTTTGCTGACTCTGATTTTATGCTAATTTTAGGCGATTTCAATATAAATATGCTCGATTTAGGTAGAAAAATGTCTACGTTGCTAAACACTGTTACAGAGCCTTTCAGTCTCAAACAAATCATTAGGATTTCGAATACAGCCGCATCTTTGATCGATTTAATTTTTTGTAATACTTATACATATATATAATGTTACGGATTCGGGTATTAGAGATATCGAAATATCTGACCATATGTTGGTATACTGCCAAGTTAACTTGTCTATGTCAGACTCCTCGCCGAATTACAGTTTTGCCTACAGACAGTTGAATAATATTAACCTAACGAACTTTAATTTGGATATTGAATCACTGCCATGGCACATTATGTATGGCATGACAGATATTGACAGTAAAGTCGATTTTTTTACGTCAAGCATTCTAGAGATTATAAATATGCATGCCCCATTAAAAACAGTTAAAAGTAAAAAAAAAACCGTATCAACCGTTACGAAACAAAGCTTTAAATAAATTTCGACAAACGAAAAGCATAACAAGTTGGGATAATTATAAACAACTCCGAAACTTTACAACTTCTGCTATAAGGTCGGAAAAAAAAGCTTATCTAAATTATAAGTTTAGCGTTTCTAATCAAATATAAAAATGGCACGAGCTAAATAAACCAGATATTATTAAAAGAGAAGAAAATAAGTTGCCAGAATCCCTAAAAAATGTAAATTATTTAAATACATATTTCTCTGGAATTGCTAACAATAATGATATACCTGATCAGAATTTGATTACATTCTATAGTAATAATAGGCTTACTAACTCTACATTAATTTTTCTCCAGTAAGAGAAGATGTGGTGATGAGACTTTTGCAAAATATTAACACTAAAGCCTTTGGGAAGATCAGTTAAATATCACTCTAATTTCGCTAGCTTGTGCCAGTATTTTGCCCCCTCTTACGCATATTTTAAATATTTGTATAGAAAAGTCGTATTTTCCGTTGAAATGGAAACAGGCGAATATTGTACCTCTACCCAAGGTAGGCAATCCCACGCAGTTCAGCCAGTTACGTTCGATGTCCATTTTTTTTGGAAACCAATAAAATACTTCCTAGGAAACCATCTGGATTTCGAGCGAGCCACGGTTGTCCGAGTGCACTCTCAATCGTCACCGACGATATTTTTAGGGCTATGGATACAAGCAAAGCTTGTGTTTTGGTTTTACTTGATTTTACCAAGGCGTTTGACATGGTAAATCATAAAATTTTGATCTCCATTTTGCGGTACGTGGGTTTTAGTGGAAGTGCAGCAAGTTTTGTCTTATCTTTTTTGACACATAGAATGCAGCAAGTTGTTGTTAATGGAAATACCTCCGAACCTCTGAATGTTACAACTGGCATTCCCCAAGGGAGTATACTAGGCCCACAGTTATATATTATATACACTTCACAATCTGAAAGATGTCTAAGATATTGTAACCATTACATGTACGCTGACGATACTCAGATTTATTTTCCTTTTAAGCCCTCTGACGTCGTTAT
Organism: Kuschelorhynchus macadamiae; assembly: GCA_030620095.1. Lineage (NCBI taxonomy): Eukaryota > Metazoa > Arthropoda > Insecta > Coleoptera > Curculionidae > Kuschelorhynchus > Kuschelorhynchus macadamiae. The sequence continues at coordinate 1,513,210 of JAUTXW010000498.1, read as the reverse complement.
TGCTGATAATCGCATAAACTCCGGTTTAGAGAAGATTCTGAATGAAAGTAAAAGACATCTTTTAAAAATAAACATTATGAAATCTGCTGCTATTCTTTTTTGTGGTGATAATATTAGAAATAACTTGCTACAAAATCTTCATCTTACACTTGAAAATAAATCTATCATATTTAAAAATTCTGCGAAAAATGTAGGGATTGTTAACAAATTAACAAATTATATAACAAATTAAGATTCACCGAACATGTTACATCGAAATTAAAAATTGGATATTCTACCTTAAAAATGTTATATTCCCATAAAAATTATCTTAGTTGCGAAACAAAAACAATGCTCTGCGAATCTCTTGTCTTGTCACCATTAAACTTTTGTGATAATATTTATGGACCCTGTTTAAATGCCTTAGACGTAAAAAGAATTCAAACGTTACAAAATTCTTGCTTAAGACTAATATTTGGAATTCGCCGAAGACAACATATATCACATAAACCTAAAACCATGGCTAAAACATGTACAATAGACGCATTTTACATTCGACTTGCTTTTACTATAAAATTTTAAAATATAAATCTCCTCCTTACCTTTTAGATCGTGTTGTTTATCGAACCGATGTACACAACTTAAATATCCGTAGGAAGAACATATTGACAATACCAACACATAATAAAGAGTTATTTAAACGTTCTTTTTCGCACGATATTGCTTTATGTGTCAATAAATTTGAAATTACTGATTTTTCACTTGCGTTTATAGTTTTCAAGAGACATTTGAAAAACGGATTACTTGCTCAACAATTATAATACTTTGCTGAATTGAGTTTTAAATTTTTTTTTAATTGTGCCCGCCTGACTTTTTTTTTAATTCTTGTTTTGATGATTGTTTTGACATTGCAATGGTTTTGTAATTATATGTCCATATAAGCCATTTTTCTCCTTTCCTTTTCCTTTATTCGCTTTTCCTCTTCAATTTCATATTTTTAACAATATTTTTCTTATCTAGACTTTCTACCTCATTATGTAAACCTCATATCTTTAACTGTAGCAATCAATTCCTATTCGACCAGATTTGCATTGGCTATAACAGCACCTAATATGAGCATTTTTTATTTTGTTCGCATGGGAGGCTGAAAACAAGCTATTTAACCCTCTTTAAAATTAATGATTTTTTTTACTGCTACATTGTACATCCTTATTTGCGTTAATAAACGTTTAATTATTATTATTATTATTATTACCGTATTAGTAACGTTTTGGTTTAGAAGCAGGATTACTATTTATGTGTTAATGCAGAAACGTAATCTTGAATCTTTTTTCCGCAAAATCTTTTTAAATTGTGCAAATCAGCCAACTTTTCTGCTGAAATTGGCAAAGCACCTAAGCAAAAAAGGAACAAAATAAATTTAATAATAGAAAGATTTGAAAAACCTTATCTTCATAAGATATTTCTCGAAGAAGGATTTGGTTGTGCCTCTCCAAAAACTGTAGCTTTTTTGATATTACAATCGCACTGTCCCAACTTCCATGACTCACGATACCAGTTTAATCTAGGATGTTTCTTTACCACTTAGAATTGTCTTATTGGCTGAATTATTTATTTAAATATTCGGTCCATCGATGAAAGATATTTTGATTGTCTTCTTTTTTATGCTCTATGCTCTTTTTTTATGTTTTTATCGTTTTCCATATAGGAGTGTTCCCTGATAGGGAAGGTCCCTTTAATATAATCAAATTTATTTTGTTGGTGAACGGCATTATGTAGAAAGCGGAAAAAGTATAATTTTTATTTTGCCCTCCTCGCAAGTCACGAAACAATTCCAAATGACGCACCTTTGGATCAAGGTAGTTGTAAATGAAATGGCTTAGCAAAGATGATACGTCATCACTGTCCTTTTTGCGCATTACCTCCGGATACACATAGAATATGCTAGTTGAGTTGGAAATAATGTGTATATTAAAAAGATAAACAGATAGCTGCCGTTTGTAGTAGACATTGTTAGTGGGAATTTGAGGTACAGGAAAGTTTTTCCCAAAATCAATACAGATTGATTCCTGTAAGACCGACTGTCAGCTGGTTTTTCTTGACATTTTTTTTTATAGTATAAAACGATTTTGCTTTTGCTACGCGTACTTTATGTAATGTGGATAATTGTTTGATCTCCGCAGATATTTCTTTGTCCGTTTTCATGGTTTAAACAGTTTCCCCTTACTTCAGTATTTGCGTTGTTCTCATACTCTAAAGCCCTAATTTTGGTTTCGTATTCATCACGTGAACTGAAAGTATCCGTTCTGGAGTAGCCAAAGGAGATATTAAAATTTGTGACAAAAATCTTCCTTCCTTCAAAAAGCCCACACAAATAGGCATTTTGTTCATTAGTTGAAGTAAACAGGTTAACATTCCGTATAATTGTGTGTTTTAACTCTATAGGAATTTTTTTGTAGCATTGTAAACGTTTATTTACTAATTACATGGCTTTGTATCTTCAGTTTTTTGCTAACATCCCTCCCATATTTCACTATTTTCTTCGCTAACGGACACACTTTCACAACGCACACTAATCGATTATCATGTATCAAACTGCTGCCTGATAACAATATTTTGGAGAACAACAACTCATCGACGAAAACAATATAGCCCGTTTTTGCAAATGCATGCATATTCAGAGCAATATAAAACTAATTTTCAATAGATGGCTTAGTTATAGCAATTTCGTCAGAAACTGAGTTAGCTCGTTCTCACACTGGGCCCTTGCATATATATGCATATATACATATATATATATATATATATATATATATATATATATATATATATATATATATATATATATATATATATATATATATATATATATATATATATATATATATATATATATATATATATATATATATATATATAAAAAACGTAAAAAAAAATCGTTTTTATTAAGATTTGTGCATTATGACGCAAGTTTAGCGATAAAATTAGCCTCGAACTTATTAAATCATAAGATTTCTCTGCATTGCGGCACACCCTTTTTTTGATTTCTTAAAATTTTTTATTTTGTTTTTATTGACCGGTGACTGCGACGTTATTTGAGATTTGAGGTTCAAATCGGTATATCTCACATAAAATCAGTCAAAAAACATAGTAGGCGGCAGGAGCGACTTTCCCTATCCTTTTACACACAAAGGGCTACAAGTGGCGCGGTCGGATCGGCTGGAATATGAGAATTCACTTGACGATGAAATAACTGTTTAATATTCAAGTAAATGAAGATCTTGAAAACAGTCAAAGCTTTCACCATAAAATTATACCATTCTGTTGTTACCCTAAATGTTTTAACTAGATATCATAAGCCCTTCAGGCAAATAGATAAGAGGCAAGTTGAATCGAATTTTTTCAAAACACTGCAACAATAAATGGATGAAATATAAGCCAGTCGACAACTTATATGAGTTCACTGGTTGTATGTATGTGCGAGAATGACAGATGATACTAGAAAACCTTATTTGGGAATTTTATAAGCTCATATACAGGGCAATACGAGAGTCAGGCTTATTTCAAAAATGAAAAGTATTCCTTTCGGAATATGAATCGTAAATACATTATTTCTGAAAGTTTGAGCCAAATCAGACTCATAGATATTTTAACAATTCACAATAGGCTCATATTGACCCAACTCTAAAACCCTTCAAAAAACCTAAACTAAGAGAGTATATATATATATATATATATATATATATATATATATATATATATATATATATATATATATATATATATATATATATATATATATATATATATATATATATATATATATATATATATACAGATATTAAGCTCAAAACCAGAGAGAAAGGAATATTTTATCATAAGCTTTATTTTCAATCCTAGAATGACTTTTTTGGACAACTTCTAATTTTTAAATGAAATTTTTCTAAAAAATTAACTTTCAAATTTCACTCGTAGCGTCTATAAAAATAGTGATAAAAATAAAATTTATTAAGAAAAAATGCGTATTTTCGCAACCTCTTTCGAACTAGACATATCCCCGATTTTTAAAATTTTTTTTGGTTTTTATTTTTATTTTGGGAAATTTTCGATCAAGAGAACAGCTGATAGGTCGGAACTTTTCCAAATTTTAACCTAGCGCGTTCGTTCTCCATTAAAAGATAGGGAAAAATAAATCATTATTTCAAATACTGAACGGAAAAGTTGATTTTGATCAATTTTCATTTTACAGCTATAAACGTGCGTACACCGCACAATAACTCTTTTAAGGTCACGCCAACGATGCCCACCTACAGTATACGTGGAGTAATATTGGATAATATAAAAATCCCCGGGCTAAATAAACCTGCTGATTTTTAACAGAATTTATAAAATCAAATTTATAGAAAAAATCCAGAAAAAAATCGAAGGCATAGATTTTCGTATGTAGAATACGGGAAAAATAATTGCAAGTCTCAAAAACATCAAATTAACTTAAGACAAATAAAATATCAATATCGCGAAGCTCCACAAAGTTGCTGCTGCTTCTACAAGTTCGAGATTAAAAATGACCAACATTCCCAGAATGCCAAGGGTTCAACTTAGCTTTGATTGGTCCAAAGGTGCATTTTGGACCGTTACCGTGAAAAGCTAGCAAAACCAGCACGTATTTTGGTCAGAATTCGCTAAGTTCAAGTCAGTCGTAAAGTTAACGCTTATAGTACCGAAGCCATCGATAAGGAATTTTTCCTTCAACGGGGGATGTACGCCGGAGCTTCTATCTAAAATTTTGCAGATACTTAAAATTACCACGAAGAAAATCACATAGTCAAGCAACCTTGAGTATGATTCTTTGCAACTCCATTCGAAACTATAGTTTACTTTTTGTGCCTAATCATTGGTTTGTCGAAATCATACATACATCATAACCCGGTAGTGCTTTTAACTCCCTTGAAGTGTTTGAAAAATTCTGAGCTTTCAATTCTTAGCCTTCAGCAGTGTTAACTTTAAGGTTCAATTTGTTTAAACAGTGAACTTACTCATAATTATTAAAGCTAGTAATTTTTATTGAATCTTTGAAAACATTTAATAACTTATTTGAACATTTAAGTATTTTGTGTAACTGACTTGTGTAACAATTTGATGTGAGTACATTTTGATAAACTTATGACTTAACTGATCACCACCCCATGTAGGCAATATTAGTGTTTTCTGCTAAAGTCTCTCCAAGTTCGGGACCCTTTTACTTATAATTCTGCTTAATAATATTTTGCTTTTAAATAAATAACTTTTGTTATTTTTTAAGAGTCAATAAACTTAAACGAATTTTGTTCTCCAATTTTTTATCTAAACATTGGCTTATTATTAAAGGTGAGCTATATATTTTAATTCTTAAGTAAATCTTAACTAATTGCTATATAATATAAAGAATACTTTGCTTTAACCCATACCCATTTATTTATGACATACCGAGACTGTGACTAATAAAGGTTCTCTCCTTGATCGGATGGTTCCTAAAAATATTTATCAGATAAAACTTGTAGTAATAAAGCGCATGTACTGAGTGTTTTCCCAAATTAGGGCATGTATAGGTTAGGATAGTATTTAAGGTGTAGCTTCGAAAATTAAGCTTTTAAAGTAATCCCATCAGACTTTTGGCCCGACAGCTACTGAAACTTTACGAGCTCTCTTAATAGTAGAGGCTGGTCTGGAGTAAGTCCATTAGAACAACCGTGCCTTTATTATAAACAAATTATTATTTGAATGTATTTATTATTCATTTAGTGCATGATAATTAATGTGCATGTTGTAGTGGTATACAGTAGAAATTTCGCTTATATTAAGACTAATATTTTCGAGGCGCGTGGAACCCCGTGGTGGAATAAGAAATTATTTATTATTATTGTTGCTAATTTTTTTAACAAAATCTTAATTGTTGCTAACCTCAAAATTTTTTAACCACGTTTATTAATAACTGGTGTGTTTTTTCCGAATGTAAAGTTCTTTTTTTGACATTCTGCAACAAATATATAACAGCTGGTCGCTACCGGACGTAGTGATTAGTCCGTGCGTTGCTTATTCAAAAATCGAAAGAATTATTTGATAACCTCCTACAAGAAAGTTATAGTTTATAACGTTGATGAAAAGAGGAACATTTTTTCACACTAAAAACAATAATAAAATTCAAAATACAAAAAGATCCATTGGATAATGTTAAAGTTAAAAAAATTTTTTTTCTTTAATTGTTTTGTGAAACTTGTAATCATAGAGTTTTATTGTTGTCCTCAGGATATACATTTTTCTAAACATTGTAATTAGCGTAAGGCGATTGTTTTTAAATTTTTCGATCTTGAAAGCCATTGAATATAAACTCTTACTCAGTTAAACAAACTTTGCAGACGTAAAACTGCGAAGTGAAATAAATGATTTAGAAAAAATCAGTGAAGTGTAAACGAACTTTTAAGCAGTATTAAACATAAATTAAACTGCAGCATGATAATGATGTACTTAACATTAGTATCAGTAGTAATAAGCATGAACTAAGTAGTATCAGAAATCAACCTTATGAAGGTGATAAATTAAAGAAAGAAACAGTCTATTAGACATAGCCAATAGCTACTCCCAAAGAGAGAATACAAAAAAATATTTTGACACTACATATTGGGCCGAGTTGGAGGCTTTACATGATGAAAATGACCCTTTTAATTTGCCTAAACTACTGATCAGCAGACGTCGCTGTCCTCTGCGTCAAATTTTTAATGACAGTTCCTTGGAGCTAAACCAAAATTTACAAGGCTCTTCATGCTATAAATCTTTTAGTCAGCATTCTTTAGTGTCTGCCGTAACATCAAAGTATCAATTTTGACACTGGTACCCTAGAGGCACCAAATTTAACTAAACAAGACGAATACAATTAATAAGGATAACGCTACAGGGAAAAATGACAAAATTTCTTAAATTTCCGAAAAAACCGACATTTTGATTGGATATTCTTACCATCATCATCATGGTGCGATTGCACGGTACTTTTAAGAGAAATAAACCCAATGAACCTCAATAAAAAAACGAAAAATACTAACATTCTTTTTTCTGAGTTCACAGGTATCCCAGAGCCTATGGAAGGAGCAAGTTACCCTTATTCTTCAGCCTATAAAGGCGCAACGCTAACTACAAGCCATACTTCTCAAAGACCAATATTAAATTCCGATTTTCTAAATTTTGAAATTAATAATTTCAACGGTTTCGATTCCCAAACATGTCCAATTTCCAAAGTTTAGATCATTCACGCCATTCCACATCAAAACACTAAGTGTCGTGTAAAGTATCATACGAGTGTATGCATGAATTTGTATGCTTAGAAGAATTCAAGCGCAGACTCCGATTATGGAATATGTCTATCCATATGTTAATTCTCAATATTTTAGTAAAATATGTTTTCTACAAATTAAAAAGCAAAATACTGTTTTATACAACAATGTTTTTCAAAAGCTAGACACCTACTAGTTAAATGATAAATCTAAACCGACAGGTTTTTTACAAATATAATTTGTAGGCGTGACACCTGAATTTCCTAACGACTTTTTTTCGTGCGTAAACTAAAGAGTCACGCAAACAATACGTAGCGATAATATGCGTTTGGATCTTTATAACTTATATTTTATAAATCTTAATAATCAAATCTGCTGCCTAATGGTTGTTTTGATTCTTATCCAATAATGTGGCAGAAACGCTATTGTTAGTCTGGATGGGAGTACATGTTATGTAAAAATTTTATTGTATCGTCGACTACCACTATAACATAATAAACACATATCTGTAATAAAGAAAAAAACATTTGTCGTTCTTATTTCGTTGGTTCAATAATTAAAACGCGTAAAAGGTAAGGTTCACCTAAATAATATTTTAATCTTAAGTAATACTAAAACAAAATATAAAATGATGTTAAGACAAAGCGGATTCTCACATTTTGATTAAAAATACACTTCTAGCATTCTGTTTCCATTGCATTTTATCTGAGAGAAGTTATAATAATACTCAAAATCAAGAACAGAATTAAAATTTACAAATTTAAGATATATTTTATTAAAAATAAACGCATAAAAATAAGTTTAAAACTAAAAATAAAAATAAAGATGTAAAAATAATAAAAATTAAAAAACCATAAAAATTAAAAAATGGAAAAAATAAAACCGACTTTCAAAAAAAATGCTAAAAAATAAAAAATAATACTTTAAGTGACTCAAAAATTTGACTATTGAAATCGATCTCAAACTAATATACAGTAATAAATAAATAATAATTTATTGAGGTATTAGATATATTGTCTTAAAAGATTTTCAAGAAAAACAACTAACACCAAATATATGACTCCCTTTAGCACTTTGTTATCAAATACTAGTTTGACACTGATTTCAAGTCAAATAATTAAGCTCCTTTAATTTTTTATATTTTTCTTAATTTTCAGCGCTTAAAGCCGGTTTTATTTTTTTAATGTTCTTAATTATTTTGTTTGTAGTTTTTTAATTTTTTGTTATTTTTATTATTTAACTAATAAAATGTTTTTCTTTATGATTATTATTAATTACATGTTTAAAAACAGCTTTCAAAAAATATATTTGTTCTCAGCTGTGTTGTTCTACTTCTGCCTGAGCAAATTTGCAGTTCTGTTCCTTCACCGTTGTTGAAGCTGAGCTCATATTTTCTACAACACACTCGCATCTCTTTATTGTGTCCAAGTTTCTTATGTCATTTTCTTGTTAAAATTACTTAGGTAGAATAACAATTAAGTTGTAATCTATAAATCACTTATGTAGTATGTAAAACGTATGCAAAGAATACATAAAGTTCGGGAATCTCCCTATAACTATAAAGTCGCAAAACTTTTTACTAAGCCGTTTTCAAATGGAGGTCGATTAAATCAGTTTTGTTTCACCCGCATTTTATTTTCGCTAAATTTTAATGTGCCTTATTTGAAATTGCCATGGTTTCGTCGATTAAACAGTCAACAATGTTGTGCGAATGTCAGGTTTAAATCAGTGATGAAGTTCACAGTTGAAATTCATGCCTAACATATTTTGCGTAAGATAACAATTTTTATTAGGACTATTTTTTTTTTGATTTGTCAGTGACATGTAATAGTAAAGAAATATTAAATAAAAAAATATTAAAGCTTTAAATTACCAAAACCTTGTCTCAAATTATAAAACAGGTTGTGAAAAGATCCGCAAAGCCGAAATTTGCCAATAGCGTCGTGAAAAGATCAGTGAGGCCGAAATTGGCAAATTTCCAGGGGATGTTCAAATTCAGGTCACAGGTTATATGGTGATAAATCCTGAAAATTCTACCACACTTTTGGCTCAAACACGTGTGGTGTCTTAAGGTTATTTGTTAAAAACATTTTAATGAGAAATAATATTTTATTCATAGAAATTCCAAATAGCGCAAGGGATAGTTGCGGGTGATCCAGACAAACGACTTAATTTCTGCCAACTATTGTCTGGCCAATTAATAGCCAACCCTATATTCTAGCTTAAGTAACAAAATTATATTTCTTATAAACAGGCGTATTAAAAAGCAAAAGTGCAGATATTGGAATAAATAAATCGCCACGTAGTTTTAGTAGATCATATTAGACTTTATTTTTGGAAAGAACTTTGAATTGCTTTATTTACCTCGAGTTGCTACGAAGTACAATCAATCTGCTTATTTGGTACGTGTTGCCAAAAATCCACTTCAATTCCAAACTTATTTAAAAAAAGATTTATTGTTCATCAAGGTCTCACAGAATGACCACGGTCTTCAAACCTTAAACCTCCGAATATTTTCTTTGGGGCTACGTTAGTATGAGGGTGTTTTACTGATAAATCCTTCTTGCGTGCACTTCGATAACGGATTTTGGACATCGGCAGTGAAATTTCCCCCAAAATTGTCCATACCGTAAGAGAAAGACGTATGCATGTATAAGATGTTTATTTTAAGGGAATATTTATATCTTTTTCTTGTTTTTTGCTGCTCTGTATTAATCCCAGGTTTTATTTAATTAAGACATATTTGCGTTTGTTTATGTATTATTTACACATTACATATTAAGACAATAGCCATATCAACAATTGTCATATCTACTAAAAAAAAGGGTATGTACCACAATTTGAAAAAAGTTTATTACAATCTTTTGCAATCCCGGGGTTGAATTAAGTTCTTTAAAATGAGGAATTATTGACCCGCTTTTTATAAAAAAATAAAAAATGATGCCCGGTCGCTCTTATATAAATCAAAAATGACATTTTTGGCTTTAAAAGTAGAGCTTCATACACATGCTCAATTTTTTTGCGATATATGGCTTTTTCAAAAGTTTTGCAAATACTTTAAATTATACCAAATCTTATTAATTTGAACAAATTATAAAATAATATTAAAAACCTTTAGTACTTAAGAAGTGGTTGCCGATTTGGAAATCTTACGGGTCATTGGTGTTAAAAGAGATTCAGAAATTATTATATTATGTGGTATTTAAACAACTTTAACATTTAACACGTTGGCCGTTGAGAGTCAGCATAATATTATGAAATAAAAACTTAATCTGAAGTTGACGATGAAAAATATAAAATATGAAAGATGAAAAAAGTGAATTTTTTAAAAATTCAATTGGATTGTATGTAATTGATCAATCGAATTTTGTTTAATCATTTATTATTTGCATCTATATAAATAATTTTAATAATAAATAAAATTAAAAATTATTACAAATAAAAATGCATTTCATAGAGTTATCCTGTATCGTTTAAATACGGCCATCTGAAGCCAAATAGTATATTGATGTCCCATTTTTGTTTTGTACATGTAAACAATTTGCCCAAAGGCCTTAATTATCTGTAGTCATTACAAAAATGGCCGGTCAATGGGAGTTCGAGAGTTGATGGTTGTTTAATTCTCCCTTGAGGAATGATCAAATCTTCAAACTCCCGGGATACTCCCGTGGCCGGTTAATAGACCATTAATCTTTTTGTTATAATGGCCGATTCAACCAGGAATTACTGCGTGTGCTTAAGTATAAACAGACAATTTATCTTAAAGTAAAGCTACATTTATTATTCGGTTTACGAGAAAATTAAAGTAAACGGGAACTGTCATTAAAAAAAAAATAGGGTGGCCAGCGCTCATTGGAAATAAAATTCTCTAATTCTTCCAGGCTTTACAAATATATTTCGTGGTATTATCAGAAAAAAGTCTATATTGGAATCGTAGATTAAACGTCGGTCAATTAACGAATCTTCCTAAATATTTTCAACTAAATATTCTTTATTCTTCAATAATTGTTGTTTTTTGCTGTGTTACCTTAAATAAAATAAATAAAATCCTTAGAAAGAAATACAAAATTGAAAAATCATCATCAAGAAGACTGAATCAGAATTCTTGATATCTCGTATCTGAGTTTTCATAAGATTTTTGTTTTTCACTGGAAACGATTTTATATTTGAGTTCAATGTTAACTGCTTGAACGCAACTTGTAATATTATGAGCTACAATTAGTTCTGCTAAAGTTGAAAACAAATTTTCTCCAATAAAATTGGACAGTTATTCTTGGGTCCAAGTATGTTAATGCTCTTGTTAGTTGAAAGAAAAAAGAACTTTTGTGCATTAAAGGCTTAATACAATGATAATATAGTTTGCAGTCATGTTTAAATAGTAAAATGTCTTGAGGAGAAATATTTTTGTGTCTTCTTTGCTCTATAACTGAGATGAACTAAATTTGATACTTTAAAATGTCTATTTTAAATTAAATCAATGCTAAAAACTGTTTTTGTCTCAAAAACTTTTGGGTTTTCAAGTCTCCTCACAGCATTGAGTACTAAACTAAATAATTCCTTACAGGGTTTTATAGTTATCACTCAGGCAGTATTACCGATTGTGCATTACTCAACGTATTTTTGTAAGTTGGGTAACATATATATTGCCCTTTCAGGTATTTTTTAACCATATAGTCACACAATTTTTTAGAGGAAACGTAAAAAACACCTGTGGCATTAAAAAACGTTTTTAAAGAGGTTATATATTTCTCTTAAAAAGTCTAAAATTGCCGGTGTGTACTTTTTATACCACAAGTCAAAAATAGGTTATCTAGCAGACAGCTACCAATATCCCAAAATGTATTCGTGTCTGGACAAACTTCACTAAGTTCCTGTTTCTATTAAAAAAAAAAAATGTTTTATGAATATTACTTTCGTAAAATTTGTTTCAGTAACCGCGTCTTTAAAAGCTGATAAAATAACCTGATTAATAGTATGTCGCATGCTCTAAAGAAATAAAATCGTGTATTTTCATTGCACTGCTGTTAACAGGAAAATTAAATATGCAATTTGTTGCGTTTTGAAGAATTAACACCGACGCAGTTGTTTTTGCGAGGTCCTCGGTTTTAGAAAAAGTCTTACCAGTTGTCACTGCTTGAAAACCTATTGTTGATATGCATTTTTGTCTAACTACTAAAGGGAACGAAAAAGGTCCTTCTAATTCTTGATTTCGCCGATTGTCATGAACATGAATAGCACGTGCCTGCAGAATTTTTTTTTATTCCCAACCGTATGGTTTAGCGATTGTTGAGCTCTTCCAGTCACCATAACTCTTCAGGGTACTTATATTTGCTACAGTATTGGCCAACATGGTGACATGGATCTCCTGAAACAGCGCTCAGTATAGTTTTCTGGCTTCGGAAGACGCTACTATTACTAGATATTTTCCCCAAATGTCTTTATGCCAACAACTTGCCTCGAGCACTTTCTTTTGTGGTAGGAAAGAAATAACCACTGGTATCATGTATCTGGTGATCACAATGACTTATTTTTTTCTGTAGATATTAATATAACTTACACCGTCTTTATTGGCAGCCCACACTACGAAACTTCTTAAAGGACCATTTTTTGTATATTGAATTTTTACCACCAGTATATCTTCCTTTTTTTCGATGTCGCTCATAAGCAAGTTTCTCAGTTCTGCTCTTCTGCAACCTTCAGCAATACCGAAAATTATTGCTTCCTTATTCATAGACTAAAAATGATCTGGAGTCTCTGTCAAAAATTTCTCGATATCATTCTTCTCTAAAACTTTGGTCTTTTTGACCTGAATCTAACATGTTTTCGTTTAATAAATGACATTCATTGGTAGTATTGGCTTATATCTACGTTCTTATACAATTTTAAAGATAGTTTCAACATTGAAAACTTTCACTATAGCGTGGACGGTAAAAAACTTTTTGAAAGATGAGAAAAATAAGCGAGGAACAACTCTTCTTTTATCGAAGTTTTCTGTTTTACACCGTTCTTCAAAGGCGTCGTCCTCTTTTTCTTACCTTGAGACTTCTCTGGAATAAGTTGCTGGGAGATGCTGCGTCATCGACAATACAATTGGGAAGCTCTAAATCTTTCGAAGACAAACGTGACACAAACAAGACAAACTTAAAAAAAAATACGCTTTATTTGACATGTGTTTTTAGTCCCATAGCCACGACAACAAAATAATGAAAGTAGTCTTAGAAACCAACAGATTGTAATACAATCCATACTAATAATAATATAATATAAAAGTGAAAATAATAATTGGAACAGTTTTAGCCCGCGTAAAAGAACCATATTACTAGATATTTTCCCGAAGATATTTAAGATAACATTTTGTAACTTAATCCAACTGCCACCGCGTGTGGAAAAGTATCACTTAGCTGGTTTTAGGGAAATTTTATTGAATCTTATACCATACCATAAGTTATGAAATAACATATTTTTAAGTTCTTGAATTTCGTACTGTCAGCAATCTAACTACCAGAAAACATCTTTGGGAAAAGTTGTGGTATTTGCAGCACCTCTTAATGAACTTGTGATAAAATTTAAAAGTAATGTCACCGTTTTTCACTTTTCTGGCAAAGCTGTCACCAGTACGTGTCATGAGTAAAAGAAGCTTACGTATAATACATCTAAAGAAAATTTTAAAATATTGCAAAATTCCCTACCTTCTCCCGACTTTTCCACGACCAACCAAATTCCCTGGCTTTTCCAGGTATTTCAGATCGCTCTACATCCTGGATATAATACTCTGAATGTCTTTTGAACGTTCCACCCACTAGTTGAAATAATTTCGGAGCTATTTTCTTGTTAACTAATCAAGGTATTCAGACGTTTTATATTCGTAATATATGCAGGTTAAAACAAGTTACGTTCTTTCCCCAGTGATTGCAAATTTACATAAAGATTAGATATTCCTACTTTTGTAGGCTGAGGTGTCCCCAGAAATTGCTTTTTGGTTCATTGTTGTACGTTGCCCTTATTGGAGGTTACAATGTCTGAAATAATTTTTTTTAAGAATTTTTTGATTTTTGAATGATGAAGAAATTTTAATTTATAAATTTTCGGTGAACATTTTATTTTGTGCCAGTTCGATTCCTGGATATTCGATAAAATCATGTTATTGCACCACCTCTGAACTTAATTAATAACTCGATACGACGTGGCCTTGAATCCTTTTCAAAAGTTTATCAAAGATTTCGGGTTGCTAATGACGTCCAAGAATGTCTCAACAATGTTCTACCAAGTTCACGACATCGGTATAGTATGTGTGTTACGTCATTGTGAAGCATTAATTCCTTCAAAAGGTGGAAGAATAAGACACAAATGTTTATTTTTGTTAATTTATGTTTGTCATACTGTTTAAAGAATTTTAATTTCATTATTAAAAATTCTATATTTGAATAACATTTTCAACAAAATCTAATTTAAGTTGACTTTAGTGTTTATCAGCCGGCGTAAAATAGCTGTAAAGCAAAATATCTTAATTTCTTAAAAAAAAACATTTTTCTTGAGAACCAATAACTTCCAATAGGAACAATAAACCAAGAAGCAAGTTAAAGGGGACAATTCAGCCTACAAAAGCAGTATATATAATATGCACTTACTTTCTGGGAAGTCCCACATAACAATGTCAAACTTTCGAGTTTCAGAAATTGTATCAAGTTTTGAGTCGAACTTTTCAAAACAAGTTCAGTATATTTTTTATATTAAAACAATATAATATAACATACTACTCAACTTGTTTAAAAATAATTTCTTTCGTACTTTTTTTAATATTAATTTGATATGAAACCAAATATTTGAACACAAATATATTTTCTAAACCATAATTAAAGCACTGTTATTTTCTGAAAAACTAGTATATAAAACAAGATAAATATAGTTTGGTGTCTGTATAGTGTATTTAATTATTACTAAACCTGCAATTTTGTCATATCCATTTTCCATATTCACTCTCCACTTTAACGGCTAAAGGATTTAAACTGATAATACGATAAGCATGTGCAAGTAATTGAATTACTGTTACTAGTTATATTATATTCAATCAGTTAGTGGTAAGAAGAATTACTATGATTTTGCAGTAACTTGACAGATTCTTTTCGTATAAAACATAGTTTAATACAAAATAACGTTTAACTTTTATTTTTTGAACTTTAATTTAGATCAAGGAATTATTTCATTTACTATTTACCCTGCAACAAAGTTATTAATCAAATTTTGCATAATAAAATTAATATAATATCACATTACCTAAATAGACCCATACAAAATTTTATTAACTGATCAAGAATAGCAAGTAAACAAATGGATGTCAAATTCTTAATATCAATATGTTATTACGATTTGACTAATGTAACAACTATAAGTGTTAGGTAGCAAAGAAAGATATTTGAGGTTTGTTAAGTTTATCGCCTTTTTTATTAATTATGTAAGTAAATTTTTAAATTTGCGGTTTTACGCACTATTTTTTTTATGTAGCACAACCTTAACAACTGCGCTTTGGTCATAATAGACCGGGGTTTACTTGTTCGTTAGCAAAATTCTAAAGATGCCAGAATATGCACTTTCTATATTCATTATTTGACCAGTTACCTACAAAAAACATTTATAAAAAATATTATACGTCTGAGAATCTATAATACTAATATACGCTTTCAAAACTGTGAAAATTAAATTATACACATTGAAATACTACTCTAGAATTACGTTCGGGGTCGGCAAAAATTAAGTCCAAAACGACTAGTAAAGCGGTTCAACAATTTTTTTTGACGTCTCCTTTCCCATTTTTTTGAGTAAAAAGTTAATAAAACTCCTTATAATTCTCGATGCTCATGCTTAAAAAAAAAGAGAAATCAGATTTGTCTCATTTCGGAGACAGACCGAAAACTGAAATTCACGTTTTGGCTTAAAATTCACGTACGCCCCACTGTATCGACGAGTTGCAAATGTCCACGTGTGCACCGCGACCATTTGTTGCGGTATGACTTATTCCAGTTTTAAAGCTTTCGATTTTTTTTTCAATTTATCCCAGGAAATATTTTTGGACTCGAAAATTAATGAACTATTTTCCCCTGATATTTTTCGGTTGAAAATTGTCGTACGCCTTCAATGAAACCCTTAATGTAGAGTGCGCCAATATAACTCCGTCCCTACTATATAGAGCATAGGTGAGAATTCCCTGATGTTAATCGAGACCATTTGCATTCCATTTTTTTATTGTAAAACCCAACGAATATAATTTTTAGCATCCAAAACCTGGGAATTTGTATTTTTTTTCTATTATGACAAAAACACTAGATTCGATTAGGCAGACTGAAACACCAAAAAGATAAATTATTGCCTTATATAGATGTTATTTTTGTAAACTCTATATAAGAATATTTAATGTTTTTTTTAGTTTTTTAATTTAAAATATTTACCATAAAATTAAGGTAACAGAAATTTTAATTTTTTCTTTTTTATTTTTTTTATCTTAATAATATTTTCCGTTTAACTACTTACTAACTTATTTCGTAATACATTTTCATCAGTTAATATATAGAAATATATTTTCGGCATTTGAATCCGTTAAAATTATATTTTATACCCACACAAACTACATAAAATGGAAGAGAGGAAATTAAATTAATTTCCATTTAAATACACCTACACGACTTACTTGCTCTATGTAGCTGACGAGTAGCAAAAGCAATAGTGTAAGGCAGTATATTAAAATTCACTCATTATATAGGGCTTATTAAAAAAAACATTTGATAGAAGCAATGTAAAACCTTGAAATGTATTTATAATGAGATTTCGTATACAAAGGTTTTAAAAATCTCGGTAAAAGCTAATGTGATTCGTAAAAAGTTCTGAACTTTATGACCCGACACAACTTCGACTTGAATTAGTCGAATTACATAAGTTATGAGCAAATTCAAAACATTTCTCCACGGACATGTCAAGAAAAGTGTGCCTTGTATACTGAACCCCCTTACTACAGTCAGTGGAAGATGAAGGCATAGCACAATTTACCAAAAAAATGCAAATGAAATAAAGAGAATCGGTAATTTCTTTTGATTGGACATTTATTTCACGTATTTTTAAAAAACTAGCAAACAAATTAAATACGACGCGACAGTCGAAATCAATTAAATGGGCTATTTATCAGTCCGTCAGAGACTTTTTAAAACGGAATCAAAAATTCTCGAAAAAAGTGCCAATTGTGATTTTGACAAAACGTCTGCAAACACAAACACAAACACAAACCTACATACCCAAACCCACACACAAACACACACACAGAGCACCATACACCACAATCCCATTTTTATGAAATGGTTAGTTGAATTTTCAGTTTGCTTGCTAATAACAGTTGAAGTTGTTATCTATTAAACTGTCACTTTGATAAATTAATTTGACATGTTACCAGGCGGAAACATTTGTACAATTTGTGTGATGCTTAAAATTGCAGTACAATAAAATTTTATTGTTTGGAAAAACATATTAAAAGATACAATGTTTAATTTATAAATAAATCTTTTTCGTTGCAGTTTAGCCTCGAAGCTCTTAATAGAAATAATTTTCTTTACTACTGTGATTTATATTATAAAACAAAAATCGGAATATTTTCTTTACCCGAAACTTCCCTCGTTATGAATTTTTTCTTTTATTAGGAATAGTAAAGTATGACCCAATTTAGTTCCGTACATAGTCATAGTCACATATTATATGCTATCTTTTCAAATATTTATTGGATTCCTACTAATATTTTATCAGTTTCTACCTATGCCACACTTGATTTTTAGGCATAATTTAAAATAAATCCAATAAGTAGTTTTCACATTGACACACACCGCCATTTTGTTACGTCATGTTGAATTCGTACCGGTTTATCAATATATTCAATTGAATAAGATTCTTTTACGTCGAATTAAAAAAATATATTTTTGGCTGCCAGTTTGTTTCGTCATCTTGAATTCGTACCATAACTTTACCAGTTTATCTCTATACCACACTTATTGCTTGCACAAAATTAATCCAATGAGTAGTTTTATATTTTATTAGGCCGCCATTTTGATTTGCTATCTTATATTCATTCTTAGCAGTTGATTTCTATGTGACAATTGATTTTTATGCAAAATTTGAAGAAATTGGATAATTAGATTTTTCAGAAATAATTTTTTTAACATTTCACTAAGCCGCCATCTTGTTCCGGCATACTGCCTTTATTACCATGTCATCCCCATAGTTTTTGACTAAAAATTGAAATCACTTTGATGAGCAGTTTTAAGCTATGATGCAAACTGATAGACAGACGGACCGACGGAATTGTTAAAAATATTTTTTGGCATCTAAGGACGCTAAAACCTAAAAATATGTAAAACCTGAGAGGGTGATATTTTTTACGATTACAAACTATTTTATTTGACCGCCATCTTGAATTGGTATCACAGTTTTACTAGTTGGTTTATATACCACAATTAGTGATGGCACGCAATTTGAAACCGATCCATTAGGTAGTTTTTTCATGCTGAATTTGTAAATATTTCATTAGGCCGCCATTTAATTCTTCCATCTTGGATTCGTACCAAAATTTTACCAGTATATTCCTACATAATACTTGATTTTTGTGCAAAATTTGAAATAAATTTTATAAGTACATTTAGTAGTATTTTTTTAACATTTTATTAGGCCTTCATTTTGTTTTGCCATATTAAATTTTTACTAAAATATTAGCAGGTTATCCCCACATGTTAATTTTTAACTAAAATTTGTTGAAGTGAATCTGATGAGCAGTTTTTAAGCTATGCCGTGAACAATCGACCAACGGAACGGAGCGGCCGAATCGATAAAACCTATTTTTTGACCCTAGGTGCGCTAAAACCTAGAAATATGTAAAACCTGAAGGGTGATTGTTTTACGATTACAAATATATTACTTGGCTGCCATTTTGTTCCGCCGTCTTGAATTAATAACAAATTTTGACTGGTTCATTTCTATATCACAATTAGTTATGGCACACAATTTAAAATCAGTCCATTAAGTAGTTTTTTCAGGCTGAAGTTTTAAATATTTTATTAAGCCGCCATTTTGTTCCGCCACCTTGGATTCGTATAAAAATTTTACCAGTTGATTCCTACATAATACTTGATTATTGTGCAAAATTTGACGTAAATTGGATAAGCAGTTTTTTAGTCATATTTTTCACACTTCACTACGCCGCCATTTTGTTTTGCCATATATATATGACCCTTA
The DNA here is from genome assembly GCA_030620095.1 of Kuschelorhynchus macadamiae. Taxonomy (NCBI): domain Eukaryota; kingdom Metazoa; phylum Arthropoda; class Insecta; order Coleoptera; family Curculionidae; genus Kuschelorhynchus; species Kuschelorhynchus macadamiae. The sequence continues at coordinate 1,493,666 of JAUTXW010000498.1, read as the reverse complement.
ATTTTTGACTAAAATTTGAAGTCAATCAGATAAGTAGTTTTTTAGCTATGGCACAGACAGGCCGACAGACAGACAAAAAAACAGACGGAATTAAGAAAACATGTTTTCGGCATCTAGGGACCCTGTAACTTAAAGATCTCAAAAAATCTCGGAGGATGATTTTTTCAAGATTACAATACTTCCGTTTTACGAGAGAAGTAATAGTAAATTTATTCATTCGTAATTTGTGCTAATGATAAATTATTTTTAGCCTAAGCACAGAAATAAATATATTCTGAAATGCAGAGTATACTCCATGAACTTTGCGTAAATATACGTATATTTAATTTATCATTGAAGACACTTCAAGTTATGGCAATCCCACTGCAGGCGCAGTTGCAATAAATGTTTTTTTTTTCTAAATATTTAGCGTCCGTATTTTCATGTATTTTTGGAGATATTTTAGTTAAGATAATCACTTTGTGCCAAACTGATTGATTCTATTCGTTTTAACTTGGCAGTTATAAATATTTTGATTAAGTATTAGGTTTCTTATTTTTTTAAAAGTATATATTTTAAAACCATGCATCGATATTTTTTTGAGATCTTTGGAAATAGTTTAAAAACATGGCATTTCGGAATCAGAAATGATACATAATGTGTCTGGTGATTTTTAAAATTATTTTTCATTAGAATAATGGTGTTATCCAATTATTTGGTATAGTATAAATGTATAGTATTTTTTTGGTCATTAGAAATCTGGATTCTTGCATATTACTGTGAATTTATTCATTATTAATTATACTTAGAAGGGCAAATACAACAATGGTACGGACAAATCATAAAAAAATCAATTTAAAATTAATAGCTGTAAATTGGCTAGGGAGGTTTTGAAATATATCTAGCAATGAAACGGTAGTCATCTATCTAGCAATGCCATCAGATTGGAAACTCAAAATCAGAAGGATACTTTAAAGTGAGGCCAACTCTATATAATGAAACATATACCTATAGCTCCAAAAACAGACTTTTTTAAATCCAACTGCAAATGAATATGCTCAACATAAGTTCAGAGTTGAAAAGTAGTCTGCTATTCATGACCACAATAAAACAAAAAAAATGGCAGGCGAACATAGTTTGTAGTTTCCCGGTATACAACTGCACGCTTTTTAAAATTTTTATTCTTTTTTTATTGTATATTATTACTTGTATTGCCATTTGGATTTCGTTAGTTGATCCTGCACAATAAACTGGTTTAAAGCAAATGCCGTAATATTTTAACTACTACATAAACATGTCATCTGTAACGACTATTAGGCATCCGAATGAAAATTAAACGAATGATGTTGCGGATTACGTTTTTCGGGGGATCGTTGCAATAAATCCGTAGTAAATTATTAGAACATAATGTTTAGCGAAATCCAATTACTGCGTAATCTCGTAATCGCCGATGAAAGCATAATTACTTCATTAATTAATTACTTAGCTGAACGATGCTAAACCGATACTTCGTCCAAAAATAAAGCAGGGTTTATATTAAATTTATGAATTGGCTAAAAACAGGAGCAATATATTACTGGGCCGATTTTTAATTTGTTTGATTTTAATGACAAACCCTTTCCTTCTATAATTGATTAATTTAATATTCTTTTATTTATTTGGTCCTTTTACAATATTCTTCATTATGCGGCATTATAAAACCTGAAACTAAAGGATTTTAGGTTATTAGGAAAACATGCGGTGCTCATTGAAAACGTATAACATCAAACATGGATCCGGCATGTGTAAAATCGCGAATGTTGTATCTATTCACTACGGCTAAAATGCATATACGCTATGTAAAAATGCATCCGGGCTACAATATTAAACTAATGATACGAGGGAATAATTATCTTACGAAACAATTCAGGCGGCAGTAAGCACTATTGACTATTTGAGTTAAAATAAAATAAAAGGACTGTCCTTGTTTTTTAATCGTAGTCCAAAACCTAACAAAGAAATGCTTTTTCGTTTTAAGCTTATAACAAGAATTAATAATTATTTATAATCTAGATTTTAAAAATCGGATTGTTAGAATAAAAAATAAGAACAATTTGCCCGTGTTAAATTCGAATTACTATGAGACGTTTCGCCTTCGATTGTATGATGTTTACTCAGGGATCTTTACTCTACGATAAATGAGCTCGGAGATATTCAGGCGAATTTTTATACCAGACTTGTGTTCACCGAACCGGTGTTCCATGTGTGACGTATATCGTAACTCCTCATCTCCATTAACATTTTTAGAATGTTTAAAACTATTATTAAATTCTCAGTTTTGTATTTATAGAACCCTCGAATTGACTCTAGAACCTTGGTTTCCTTTACGTCTATGATACGTTCCATCGTTTTGCTAGTGTTCAGCTAAACCTAAAAATTTGTTTCCTTTTAATACATCGTTCGTGTTTCTTAAGTCTAGGGGATATTGAACGTCCTGTTTTTCCCACAAACACTTCTCCACAGGAACAAGAACTTTTATTTATTCGTTTTGTTTGATTTAACATCTTTAAGGGATCATTTGCTCATCATTGATCATCAACTTTCTCCAGTCTTCAGAGGAATGGTGCTATTTTGTACCATATACCATATTAGAAGCTCTTAGAGCTTTTAATAAGGGAACTGACCGACAATTTTATCCTTTTAATGAGTGCGGTCCAAATTCACACAATCAGCAGATGTACAAATGTCCACGTATGTCTGGCATCCCATACCCGGGGAGGGAAGTTATCTGGCAAAGGATTAAACTTATACAGAGTAATATGGCGATACGAGGCTGTATCCTTTAAGCCATTTAAACACAAATATTTCTTTGTTTGACTAATTATTCAAATGTAAACGAATAGTTAAAAACCGATTGCTTTTGTATTGGTTGGTGATGGAAATGTGTATTAAATTATCTATTAGTATGCGCTGGTCTCCTATATACTAAGTGTTCTAATAGTGGAGCCAATCTACCGGAAATATTTGGCTTAAACTTTGAGTGTATTTCTTCTAATCATAGAAATAAATATTTAAAACATGAAAAAAAAAACCGTTTTTTTTCAGTTTTTTCTTTAATTATGAACAATTTTTTGTGCCATTTTAAAAAGAGTAAAACAGCCTATATTTTAAAAACTAAAACCTTCAATTTCGCCGGTTTGCACAAAAACTACACATAATTCAATTTTTAAGCTGAATTTCGGTTTATAACCGTCCTATTAGATACAAAAACATAAAATTCGGTGTGCATTTTAGTGACGTCCAGAGTTATCTTCTTACATTATTTTATCAAAATTCATTGAACATATAAAAAATCATAAAGAAAATTTGAAAATTCTTTGTTTAATGGTTTATGATGTTCTGTAGGTTATGTATTGGACGTAAACGTTAGAAAGTGATTGAGTTTTGCCGGTAATTCGAAAACGAAAAAAATTTTTTTTGATGGGCCAATAGAAGCCGTTAGACTAATGTTTCTGTCATAACAAAACTGCCGAAAAAACTACAAAGGTAAAAAATAATAGTTCTTTGTGCTATGCAAAACTTAATATAAAAAAGGATTCCGTTCCTGTGGGCCAACCAATATATTTATACAAAAAAAAACGAAGGGAAGAGAAGATCATCCGTTTTCACGAAAAATTGCGGTAAATTGGCTCCACTATAATGTATAATTTTATTTCATTTGAGCAAGTACATTTAGAAGGGAAATCGCTGCATTTTATTCAGTTTACATTGTAAATTTAATATTATGGCGCTGTTGATTTAAGTGGTCCAGAAATATGAGGTGATTGTCCTTTTGGAGAGTGTTAAAGCAATAAATAAGTTAAGATATAGATAACATGGATTTTAGTTTGTTAAATTATGATTTTGGTTTCCGCCGAATGGGATAGGTTGCGGGATTTCTACTGTTCCTTCCCTTGGAAAGATGCTTGTTTTTCTGTCAATAATCTTTCCGAAATTTTTACACAAATCTCGGATGTAATCCAAGGTATAGAAACCATTATACTACACTCTATTAAGAGTTCAAAACCTCTCAACAATAAATCTTGGCTTACAAAATCCGGCGATAATGCCAGACTAGAAAAAATCCGTACTCATAACAATTTCCTTAAGAACCCCACTTCATAAAGTCTACAGGCTAAACAGTGGGCACGAAATCATTACAATCGCATAATTTTTGATGCCAACAATATCTTTAGCTTACGCATTAGAGGCAAAGTTCTTTCTTACCAAAATGGTAGGTAATTCTTTTGGTCGCTTGCCAAATACATTAATCACAACTTCGGCGAAAATTCCTTTCCAACCCTTAAGTTTTGGTGATGAAATCGTCTCCATGTCTTAAACAGAAGTGGAGGTTATGAATTGATAAAATGTTATTGTTTTATGATATTTTATAAAATATTACAGGAATCGTAGTTATTATTTTCGGCTATTAGCTATTTTGTTAAATATATTTTTTTTATGTAATTAAATTAAAATGGTAATATTATAAAGATTATGATACCTAATTTGTAATCTCTGTTACTTGTTTCTAGTTTGTAGTTTAAGATAAAATAATATCACATTTATTGTTTTTTTTTGTATGGATAGGATTCTCTTAGAGTAATGCGTTGTCCTTGTTAATTGTTCGATAGCGATTCATATTAGTTTATCTGATTAATATATATTTTACTGTGAGTTGCTTTTTTTTATTGAACTAGATTTATAAGATGAATAATTAACTGCTTAAGGTAGGCCATTTGAATATACGGTCTATATTTACAGGTTTCCAGGAGTTTGAGACTATAGTTGTAAGGTACGATTTTGATGTTTTGTTTCTTACGGAGACATGGCTTACTGGTGATGACGGCATCAATGTTTTTGACATTCCTGGCTATAGACTGGTTCATAGGGATAGAGTGGGTAGGGGTGGTGAGGTTGCCGCCTATATCAAACAAAATTTACATGCAGAATTAATTACATTTGAATTTAATGTAACAAATTATCTTGAATTTTTGACTCTGAAGCTTATATTAAAAAATAAATATTATGCATTCTGTGTTTTCTATCGTCCGCCAAATACAAATTTTAATGAAATATCAAATGACTTTGACAATATTTTCTCCAGTATTTATCCTACTGTTGATGAAATAATTTGTCTGGGGGACTTTAATATTAATTTGTTGAATCTAGACAACCCCCTCACTACTCTCTTTGAAAACTATAACTTTATTCAAATAATCAATGAGCCCACTAGAAAATCCAAAACATCGGTTTTTCCGCTAGATCCTATATTTTTATAACTAATGAGTCTATGCTTACGAGATCTGAAGTTGTATCTGTGGGGGAAGTTTCAGATCACTGCTTGGTTTATTGTTGTTTAAAGATCGAGAAGTCTCATTCGGAGCCAAAAATTATTACCCATAGGGACTATACTAATTTTAACTTTAATCTATTCTTACAAGACCTCTATTTAATGCAATGGGATGAAAGATTTTATGAAATTTATATAGGCAATAAAATTACACTTTTTAATAACTTTTGCTTTCTCTTTTTAAAGTAGTCAGAGTCACTAAACCTCGGGCCTCGGCTATCTCTAGGATCATTCAATTTATGCTCTGGTAAGCAGCTAGTATTCCCATAAATTTGTCTGATCCAAATGAAATCAGCCGATATTTTGGAAAGTTTCTTCAAGATGTCTCCGAATGTACCGCAAAAAAATGTGTTATGAAAATCATTCTTATTTAAACAATAATACTTTAGTTTAATATAGTTAATAATTTAGTTTTCAATTGACAGAAATATCGGAAGTTCACAAGATAATTTAAGATATTCGTACGGATGCATTAGGCGCGGTAATATTAATATCAAAATGATAAAATACTGCACTCCATTTATAGATAAATATGTCACACATATTATTAACTGCTGCATAGAGTTAAATTATTTTCCAGATCAATGGAAAATTTCCATTGGAAAACCCTTACCAAAGATTAAAAATCCAATGAATTTTAATGATCTTAGAATTATCAGCATTCTACCGGTTCTTTCTAAAATTTTCGAAAAAATTTTGTATAAACAGTTATTTCACTATTGTATTATTAATAATATTGTACCAGAAAGTCAGTGTGGTTTTAGAAAAGATTTCAGTACATCGGAGGCTTTGGTAGGTTTAACAGACGATATAATTTGCGCTATTGATAAAAAACTGTATACTGCATTAATTCTCCTAGACTTTCGAAGGCTTTTGATACGGTTAATCACATACTTTTGTTAGCAAAGTTTAAATAATATAGATTTTCTCAAGCATCGATTGATCTAGTTGAATCATATTTTTTAAATAGATTTCAAAAAAATTGTTTTTCAATGACGCATTTTCAGAACAAGTTCAAATATACTCTGGTGTACCACAGGGCTCCATTCTTGAGCCACTGTTTTTTATTATCTATACAGCTGATATTTTGCGTTCATTGAAACCCTGTAAAGTTCAAGCCTACGCTGCTGATACACAAATATATTTTCACTTTAAACATTCTGATTACGAAGATGCATCCAATTTAATAAATGAATATTTAAACTTATTAAAACAACTTTCTTTGGAGCACAACTTAAAATTAAATCCTTTGAAATCTTCACTAATGCTTTTCGGCCCAAAAAGCAATAAGCAGTTTTTAAATGAGAATCTAAATATTTGTTTCGATGGAGTCAGGCTCCCAATGGTTAACTCTGCCAAAAGCCTGGGTATTATATTGGATACTGAATTGCGTTTTAAGGAATATATTAAATCTCTAATGCAGAAGTCATACTTATCTTTAAAAATATTATACAATAATAGACATATACTTGATTTCTCTTTACGCAAAATGCTTTGTGAATCACTTGTTCTATCTAATTTTAACTACTGTGATTTTGTGTAAGGACCATGTCTTGATTTAACGGACAAAAGTCGAATTCAGAAAGTTCAAAATACCTGTTCACGTCTTATTTTAGATCTAAGAAAATAAGACCATATCTCTCATACATTTAATGAGCTGAATTGGTTAAAAATGGAGAACCGCCGAACACTTCACTTGGGTAATTTGGCCATGAAGATCTTAAAAAACCCTGTATTACCTTTGTCTATAAGAAACAAGTTTATATTTCGTGTAAACGTTCATTCAAGAAATGTCAGATCTATCAATAAGATAACAGTACCCCGGCACCAGACTGCCATGTTTCAGAGGTCATTTACTTACAATGGTATTAAACTTTATAACTCTTTACCAAACGAACTTACTTGTCTTGAAGAAACAGTATTTAAAAAACGATATAAAAGTTATTTATTTACGGCTCAGTGCCAACACCAATAAATATTTTATATTATTTTGCGTTTTCACACCCTTATATAACAAAACCTCGTCGTTCTGGTAAATTATATTATGTACGTATATTCTTATCGTTTTATATAGTGTTTTGTAGAATTAATATAATGACTCCCGGTTTTTTTTTAATTTTGTTTTAAGAAATTAATTTATTGTAACATTGATTGACAACTGCACTCTGTAATAATATATAATTTAGGCAAATATATATTTTTTGTAACCCGGTGAGTTAAGGTTCAGTAGAGTAGCCTCAGGCTAGACTGCGCCTTGGTTCTACCGTAGTTTTTGATATTGTTTTGTAACATAAGTGTTGAATTTATTAATAAAAGACGTTTATTATTATTATTATTATTATTTTCCAGAACAGTTCGTTGCAAAATCTACTCTAATTCCTCCCTTTCATTTTCTCCTTCCATTAGTACTATCTTTGCCATATAACACCAAAAAATCCCCTCACCTTGATGATATTCAAGCCATAATCCTTAAAAAGTTCGCTTTCAAATTGGTTCCTTACTTACCAGGTTATTCCAAGTATCCTATTACAAGGGCATTTTTCGTAAAAGCTGGAAATCTACTCGTGTACAGCCTTTTCTCAAAAGGGAATCCAAAACTCTTCCTTCTAATTATAGACCCGTATCCTTACTCCCAATTATGAGTAAGGCAATTGCAGAGTATATCAATAATGATGTTTTAAATTATCTAGAAAGGTATGGACTTATGCATGACAGGCAATACGGCTTCCGCCACCAAAGATGCACAGCAGATCTTACCTTCGTAAACCACAACTGGAATAAGTCCATCGAATTCCACGAAGAAGCCTAAATTATTGTCCTCGTATCCAAAGTATTTGATTACGTCTGGCATTCCAGTGTAGTTAAGTAACTTCTTAATTAACTTATAGTAAGTAACTGACAAATACCTTGCTTAAAAGTATTTGTATATAAGGCGTTTATTTATTGCTTTTGTCTAAATTTTAAACAAATATTATTTTTTATGCAACAAATTAGAGACAGTGGAGCGCTGAGAAAAAAGTCCATGTTGTTTGCTAGAAATAACTTATTTTAGATAGTTTAACAAATTATTGCAAATTAAGGGCTTAGACAATATAGCGGAAAATCGTAAGAGAGATGCGGCTCTATAATTTTCTACGTTACGTTTATTTTTTTTTACTTAAATACCGAATATTTTTTCATTTTTCCACATTGTTGGAAATACGCCACATGCCAACTCAGATCAAGAATTGATAAGGGAGCCAACAGTTTACTAATGCTTCCTCGGAAAATGCTTTAATTGATGCAGTGAGTTTAAATGATAAGTACGTTAAGAAAAAAATTATTTAAATTAAAAAAAAAATGTTAGCGGATTAGAAGAGATTTAATCTGATTTATGTTTATATTATTGCAACTGCGATACGTTCATATAACCGCTCCCTTCAGCAGCAGCCTGCATTAAATTTTCTACCAGTATGCCCATCAACCATCATACAGACAAAATTATTGTGTATTTAATTGCTATGCTACTAAATTAATTTGAAATGTGGCCTAGCGGGCCACTTGCGTATTTATGCTCTAGTAAATTGTAATAATGTTTCAGTTTAATATCGACAAACATTGCGAACTCCCAGTATCTGTTTTATGCACGAATCCCTGCCATCACTGCTTACGGTCAAAGTTTTTGATATATTTTTTAGCGGCTGAAATATTGTTTAGTGTATGTCGAATACAATTTAAGGTAATATTCATTCTACACACACACAAATTGTTCTAGGAGGACTTTTAACCAAAAATATTTTCTGACTCAAAATTTGTATGCACGAATTTTCAGAGTAATTTTCTAGGCTTATAAAGGTAAACATCTTTACTGTTTACCAATACGATAACATTTTAAGGAACTTCGTTTAGGCTTATCTGTTCGACAAATATTTTAGTTATTTTTAAAATTGGTTTGAATCTCTCTGTTAAGTATGCTTAAAATTGTGGGTTTAATAATAATAATGCAAAAATATCATTTTTCCGTTCTATAAGAGCTATAAGGATGATACAGGCACCTACATACGATATGTAGATGCTGTACATTCTGCTAAAAGTGCCAAGGGTATTTTGTGGCAGTATTATAGAGAGACCGGTGAAATAGAAATCAACAACTTATCCTTAGCAAACTGAGCCTGTACATGACATATTTATTCGGATTCGAGCTCTTCACAATCAAAATCTGAAACCACCCAATTAAGAACGCAGCTGCAAAATGTACACCAAGTAAATAACCGCTCAAATTGTTAGAATCAAATTGCATGAGGATAAACGTAATACCATATAATAATTCTTCTCTCTAACAATGAAGTCAGGTTTTTGTTATCAGATTCTAATAGAGTAAGGATATAGATTTCACCAGGAAATGATGGTCGTTTCGGTACGAAGGCAAAATATAAATGGTATGGGCTCCAGTGGCTAACAACAGTGAAAATGACCACGTTCGTGATCAAAAGCTATGCATATCGTGACAATTCTTCAACCCGTTGTTTTCCCTCAGACACCTCATCAATTTTAAATTAATCTTTATCCTGGGCAAATCTCGCCCACCTGTAGCGAAAACAGTGAATCAGAACATTATCACCCTATTGCCGTGGCCTTCCTTATACCCTAACTTAAATGCCATTGAATACGATATCTTGTCAAAATATGTTATGAGTCGCACAATGGTGTTCCAAACGAAAGCGAGGTTGTGTTTGCAAAAGGGATAGCACCAACTAACCCAAATGCGACAGGTATTCTAATTAGAAGTGTGTCCAACCGATGTTGGACTGTCATAGAGGTGGTCATAGATTGTATTTGATTTCATGTTTTACTTTGTTTTTTTTTGTCTGTAATATATAATATATAATAGCTAATTTTCTTTTTTTTTTTGGACACTGAATTTTTCCTTTTAATTAAGAGTGTATTAAAGTCACTTTAATCGCATAATCATATAGTATAAATTATCTGTATTAAACAAATTAATGATGTGACGTCATAATAATAAATGCAGAAAATATGGCACATAGAATGCACTTTACAATGAATACATTTGTCAACAGTATTCTATAGCTTCATATTCGCCATCTCATGTTGCGTTGAGAACGTGAACTGGATCATTAAGTTAAGCTACCTAGTGCCAAATTGATTTTGTTTTTAAAAAAAGAAAATCAAGTTCTTGTGCCCCGGCATTATGTAAATGTATGAATGTATGAAAAGTATACTAATTCTTAAACTATAAGACCTCCTCCTTTTAAACCCCAAAACAACTCTAGAATATGTCTCCAAAGCTCAAAAAACATTTGGGAAATAATTTTTAAGTTGTTTAAGTACTTTAAAATTAACAAGCCTAATTGATTTTGTTATACGCATTAGCAACAGATATTTTGATCTACGAAGAATTCCACGTTTAAGTACGTGCCGTGCTCTTCGATATAGCAAGCAAGATTTATTGTATCTAGACCTTAAAGACCCATAACTTTTCTTCAAACGTGGTGTGACGTTGGAAAATCCTGGTCAATCCAAAAAAAAAATAAGGATTTTTTTTCAGACTCGAGTGGTTTCTTGTCCAAGAAATGCCATATAGTTGGGCATATTTCTTAACAAAACAGAGAATTGGGCTTACCATATAAAATCCCATATTCATAAACTAAACGACCAAATGCATGCACTGTACCACTCAATAATAGATGCAGATTGCGACGTAGAAGTAGGATTAAAGCAAACTTATACGAGGCGTTTACAAACTCTGTGGTTACGTATGCAATTCCTACTTGAGCTCCAGGTCACTATGCAAAAAACTCTCTAATTTATACCAAGCAGACATTTAAGACTGATATACTATACTTATACTAGACACCAATATTTAAAGTAATATGCATAAATAATTTAATCAATATAAATAGTAATATGTTATAAGAATATTATATACTTGTTCCTTCAGAGTACAAAAAAGAAAAGATTTTATCAATTAGGCTAGCTGAGTTTAGACATTAAATTGATTGATATGAACCACACTAAGTAAGGTACGATCCTTCCGGAACAAATATTAATAAAAAAAAGTACAACGCCCTGATCACTTCTGTAAATTTATCCAAGACATCATGTCAATTCCATCAAAAAAAGTTCTAAATTCTATACAACTAGTAGATAGGAAACCATACCAAACACTGCTAGTAGCTAGTTCCTAGTGACCTTCAAAGGTTCAACTTTGAACAAAAACTCTGAAACAAGAATTACCCCATGTAGAGAAACCTCCACAACAAAGTTTGGAAAAATTATTTCAAACGCGAACGAAACTGCACACAATATATTCAAGAATATAATATAAAATTCTTACCGCAATGTATAGCTACGAAAGAAAAAAAATACTTGATAAGCACCAATATTAATATGACCGATGTTAGTGGCACGTGAAAGTAATTAAGACAAAACAGACTTTTCCCGTGGTAAGAAAAGCTGATTCATTGTAAAAAACTCGGAGCATTTCATTCGAATTATACGAGATATCATCCTTGAAAAAAACGATATCATAGCTAGCCTAGATGTCAAATCGTTATATCCCAGTATTCCCATCGACGAAGCATTGGACAAGATTGCTATGAACGAGGATTTCCAGGCACATATAATACAACTCTCGGAGCAAAATACTTATTTTTCATTCAACGGAAAAATGTATAAACAAATGGATGGTGCTCCAATGGGGTCCTCGCTATCGCCAGTAGTCGCGAATTTATTTATGATATACTTCGAGAAAGAAGCTCTTGAGAAAGCAAGTTTAAAGCCCAAATTATGCATTCGTTATGTGGATGACATATTTATTATATAGCAACATGGTCATGCAGAGCTCGAAAAATTTCTGACTCACGTAAATTCAATCCACCCCAGAATACAATTTACTTTAGAGTTAGAGGAAAACAACAAACTACCATTTTTAGATGTTTTGGTCACAAAACTGCATAACGGACATACAGAAAACCAACACATACAGACAGATATTTAAATGCAAAATCACATCATCACCCAGCACAGAAACACAGACGAGACAAAACGAACTTAAGGTAATATCTAGTGCTTTAAAGAAAAATGGCTACACAAATGCACCATAGAGAAAGCTATTAATGCACAGGTTTCCCGAACAACGAACAACAAAAAATATGGACCGGGAAAGCAACGAGTAGTCTTACCATATGTAAAAGGCACAACAGACAGAATCGGAAGAATTCTTAGGAAACACAACATACAAATAATACACAAGCCACAAATAACTATAGGTAAACTACTTGGAAACTCAAAAGATAAAATCAAACTGGAAAACCACGGAGTATACAGTATTCCATGCCAGGACTGTGAAAAGTTGTACGTGGGGCAAACTAACAGGCGAGTATCAGCAAGAGTGGAAGAGCATAAACTCAGCATCAGAAATAAACAAACAACCTCAGCTTTATTCCTACATCATCAGGAAACCGGCCATAAAATAAATTTCGATGGGTGTAGGGAGATTGCCAATATAGAACATTATAAGACCAGAATAATCCGAGAAGCCATAGACATTGAAAAACAAGGTGATTTGAATAAAAGGGACGAATCATTAAAACTTATAACAGTATGGAAGACAATAATCGACGAATCTAAAATCGCAAAAACTCAAGCGCAATTAGCGCAACAACAACAGTACCATAAGGAAAACATAAATAACGACCAACACCTGTGCAGATATAACCTTCGGCCCCGAGTGGGGGTATAAAAGGAAGCGTCGCAGTCACTAACACTTCAGTCTCATTCATTCATTCATTCATTCGGACGCGAGAAAGAAAGCTTCGAAAATGCCAAATGTGATTTTGGCGAAACGTCAGCAAAACTGTTCTTTTCAGAACGACAGTAGTGAACGGACGTACACCCGGAATGAAAACACATTGTGTAATATTAATTCTTTGTTACTTAACCATATGCATAAATATTAGTATTTTTAAAAATAAAATTTTGATCGCCCTGATTTGCTAATAAAATACCTTTGTTGCTTCAATCTATAGATGCTGTAATTCGATGATCTAACACTATGTTTTTATTTGAAATGGTTCAGCTTTATTTGCTCTATCTCAATTTTTCAAGCACAAATATGTTAAAGGGCGAGCTTGAATTTTAAAACAAAACTAACCCGTTTAAATCTACCCTACACCACAGCTTTTAAACGCTATTCAGAAACATATAAACAGTTTTGTTTTGTTTTTGAGATTACAAAACTGAATCAATGCAGATGAATTAAGATCAACTATGCGTACTGAGTTTTAAAATTTCTTAAAACCCCAATTATTTAGTATTTCTGAACAATACTGCTTATAATTTAACTGCCCATAACTACAACTGTTTAATTTCTGACGTCTGCATCTAAATAGATTACCATGTTCCTTTGAACATTAATGAACACAATTGATTCTCTATTTGCCTTGAGTGTAATTAATATTATCCGTTATCCGGCAAGGCTGATCGGCAATATGATTAGTTCCAATCTCGGACAACACAAATCTAATTGTACACAATGTAAAGACCTTCGGGATATTTCTTTAGTAACACGATTATATGTGGAGTATCTAAGAAGAAAAATCAATTTGTACCCGGTGTCTTGAAACAGACTTAACACTTTTGATTGTTGATATCGTGTTTAAAAAGAAAGCTTGAATACGAGTGCTGTTCTGTTGTTTCTGTAACTTTACGGCCCTCTTTCTTAACTTATAAATTAGGTTATTGTCAGCAAATTTAAAAATAATTTTGTAGTTTTCGATTTAAATTAGAATTTCGGCAGACCGAAAACATCTTTTTTAATAAGTTATGTTTGTCGTTACCATGAGAACTTCCGAAATCATCGCCGGACTAATACTCTAATAATTACCATGGAGCAGCATAACGCCACTGAACAACACAACCCAAGAATAATTAAGTTAAAAGTAGAAAATTATTAACGCGATAAGATTTGTAAAAGCAGAAAAATACATTTTTAGGGATGACCGCTAAATAATAATGAAATTTGTGTTTTTAGTTTAACTATTAGGTATCGGTTTTTACGTTCTTAAAATATATTTTTTTTACGTTTTTATAAACATCTAAGATCTACGCCCATGACTCCCAAAATCTAATCCTTGAGAGATACTTACCTAGCATAAAATCCACCATAAAATTGTATATTTGCGCCTTTTGTTTGTAATTAATTGACTGTATAACTGGCCTGGTTCGGCTAATTCTAACGTTAATAAAACACCAAAGAAGTAAACTAAATACTCAAAACATTTTAATTTTCAAGAAGTAATACAATTTCGAACATATTACAAATATTATGGTGTTGAAAACGAATGCGAGAGAACAAATACGTAAGTTGACGTAAAGAAAATGAAAACAGCTGACGCACATCTACACTTCTGCAAACGTTCTCTCACACTGCTCCTTCTGCTTCGTCGACCGTCGGTCCACGGCGGCGGTAGCGATCCCCCCTTCGGCAGCTCGCGCACAGTCGCGCCGTCTTTCGCGACATTACACTGTTGCCGCGAGTTGTAAAATATATCGAGAACTGAACATCGCGCCCACCTTGAAAGGACGCACTTTCAACCACAAATTGCTATAAGTTTAGTTTATAGGAAGCGGACAAATCTTCGCGAACGAACGCTTAATGTTTCCCTTCTTCGTCCTTATGGTGGCTACTCGAGATATCCCATCTTTTCCTGGATGCAGACATTCGATCCTACCTAATGACCATTTACATGGCGGGAGACCATCTTCTTTAATCACTACCAAGTCGTCGACCTTTATGGTTGCTTGATTGCTGCGCCACTTTATCCGCTGCTGCAGTTCAGAAATGTACTCAAGGGACCACCTTGACCAAAAGTGCTGTTGAAGCTTCTGGATCTGTTGAAAATGTGACAGCTTGTTGTCGGAAATCTTGGTGACGTCTGGATCAGCCACTGACGCTATTGGACGACCAATAAGGAAGTGGGAGGGTGTCAAAGGTGTATAGTCTGAAGGATCACTTGAAAGAGGAGACAAGGGACGTGAATTTAACACAGCCTCGATTTGTACCAATAAAGTATAAAATTTTTCAAACGTTAATGAAGCGTTACTTGCGACGCGTTTGAAATGAAATTTTGTGGCCTTAACGCCGGCCTCCCACAAACCGCCGAAATGTGGGGAGTGGGGAGGAATAAAAGACCAGGCAATACCATCATTTTCAAGGGATTCAGTCAAACTGTCGGCATTTATTTGCAAAAACCTCCCTAATTCCTTCAACTCATGATTAGCTCCCACGAAATTACTTCCGTTGTCGGAATAGATCTGCGAAGGCCTTCCACGGCGAGAAACGAATCGCCTTAACGCTGCCAAAAAAACTTCAGTTGTCAGGTCTGAAACTAATTCGAGATGAATGGCCTTCGTAGTAAAGCAAACAAATAGGCAAATATAGGCTTTGGTTACCTTATAGCCACGACCTTGTCTATCTCGTATTAGAAATGGCCCCGCGTAATCGACTCCAGTTGTAAAAAATGGCGGAGCTGGTGTTACCCGTTTATCAGGTAAATTTCCCGTTATTGGGTTAATTAATTGTGGATTAGTTTTAAAACAATGAACACAATCGTGATAAATTTTGCGAGATAAGTTGCGACCTCCAACAGGCCAAAAACGATTGCGAATACTAGCTAGGAGTAACTGAGGTCCAGCGTGCAGTAACAAGATGTGCTCTCTTTGAAATAAAAGTTTTGTTAATTGATGAAAAGCCGATAGAATTATCGGGTGTTTTTTGTCAAATTTAAAATTTGAATTGTCAAGCCTACCTCCCACTCTAAGAATTCCATCTTTATCCAAAAACGGGTGGAGCTTTGAAAGCTTGCTACATTTATCAATAATTTTATTTTTGTTTAACGAAATGATTTCATTTTTAAAAGTATCGTATTGAGAAATTTTAACAAGATACAAAAACGAGTGCTTAATTTCATGATAAGTTAATGGACCTAAAACTCTAAAATGCAGTGGTTTTAGACAATTGTCTTTAAATCGAAAGCAGTATGCTACTACACGCTGCAGCCTGTTAAGACTTGAGTAATTGCTTATGTCTATAATTGGCGGTGTAGTTTTCGTAGCATGCGCTTGAACAACGGTCTTTCGTAATTCCGGTAAGTTATTTTCCGGTTGCTGACCTTTGGGCCACGCGACTTCGTCAAGTCTTAACCATTCCGGCCCCGACCAGTAAGTTTTTAATGAATTAAGCTCATTCGGTTTAACACCTCGCGATATGTGATCCGCTGGATTATCGAAGGTTGGTACATGCCTCCACTCAGAAACCTCGGTAAGCTCTTGTATGTTCATGACTCGATTGCCAACAAAAACCTGCAGTGAGCTTGGAGACATGTTTAACCATCCCAAGACAATAGTGGAGTCACACCAATAAACAGTTCTATCAATAGGCATTTTTAACGAAAGTTTTACCTTATCCACTAAACGCGCAAGTAATAATGCGGCAGTAAGCTCTAGACGAGGAATGGTTTGTGTCTTTAAAGGCGCAACCTTGGATTTCGCGGAAACAAGTTCTATGTATACCTTGCCATTATTGTCTTGTGACTTTATGAAAACACATGCACCAAATGCCTGGACGGACGCGTCCGAGAATCCGTGAATTTCAGTTCGAACTAAGTTTTTACAAGTTACCTGTCTTTTGATATTAAGTTTGTTTAAGCAAGTTAACTGATCGCGAAATTGTAACCATCTAGTGTGTAAAGCTTGTGGTAAAGAGCTGTCCCAGCCTAAACTTTCAAGCCATATATCGCGTAGAATAATTTTGGCTAATATTACAGTGCCACTAAGCAAACCCAAAGGATCAAAGATTTGTGATATTTCGGATAAGACTGTGCGTTTTGTAATTTGTGTATTAAAATTTACACCGATTTTGTACGAAAGACAGTCAGTTCGTCCATTCCAAAGCAATCCCAAAGTTTTCGTGTTTTCATTTGCGCCCAAATCTATAAAATCGTTTTTATCAGAAGTTTTGATATAGAGTAAAATTTCATTGTTATTGGATATCCACTTACGCAAATGAAAACCCGCTGTTTTAAGAATGCTTGAAACATCGTTTGCTAAAGATACCGCAGATTCAAAATCATTCGTTCCTGTCAATAAATCATCGACATAAAAGTCTTCTAGGATGACACGAGAAGCAGCAGGGTAAAATGATTTTGATTCAATGCCTAATTGGTGAAGACAGCGTATGGCTAAATAAGACGCCGATTTCGTCCCGTATGTTACGGTTTGTAATTCATAAATATCAATTGGTTTAGTGCTGTCTTCACGCCACAAAATTCTTTGCAAACTAGTCTGTTCAGGTTGTACCTTGCACATTCTGTACATTTTTTCGACGTCCGCAGCCATTACAAAGTTGTGCTTTCGAAAACGTATGAGTATTGAAACCAGATCGGACTGAATGGTCGGTCCAGCCATCTGTATATCGTTAAATGAAAGACCGGTTGAACTAGCGCACGAAGCATCGAAAACTGTCCGAAGCTTTGTAGTGAGACTTTCCTCCTTTATAACGCCGTGATGCAGCATGTAATAAGTGGGCTTTGTATCATGGTTTACTTCAACCTTACACATATGTCCTAAAGACTGATATTCGTCGATAAATTTAAAATATTTAAGTTTAAAATCGTGATTGCGCTCGAACTTACGCTCTAAAGAGAAAAAACGCTTTTGCGCATTGTTGTAAGAATCGCCCAGACCTTCAGGACTAGCCAGCAACGGAATGGTTACCAAAAAATGACCATCTGAATCACGAGTAAAAGTTTGTAAAAAATGTTTTTCGCAAGCTTTTTCTTCCAATGACATTGGTTTTACACCAGAAAAATCTTCAATCTCCCAAAATCGACAAAGTTGTTTGTCGATGTCTATGTTTTTAACGAGATTGCATTGCACGGCGTTACCCGAATCGGCCTGTATTGTGCCTGAAATGACCCAACCGAATTTTGTTTTCTGTAAATAAGGCCCCTTTGTTCCTAACTTTATTTGACCTATGCAAATAATATCCCAAAAACAGTCTGCACCAATAAGCAGGTCGATTTCGCCCGGTATATCAAAGTGAGGATCTGCCAATTGTAAGTTGTTTGGTATATTAAGTTCTTGTTTATTGACCCTAAAGTTAGGTAACGTATCGGTTATTTGAGGGACTATTAAACACGAAACTTTGAGGCTGAACTGGTTAATTTTAGATTTTACTAAAGCAAAGCACTTACCTTTACATTCTGAATATGTTTCATTAATACCACTTATTTTTATATCGGCAGAAAATGAGTTAAGCTTTAATTTAGAGGCAAAATGTTCAGTAATAAAGCTGCTTTGTGATCCAGCATCCAATAAGGCCCGGGCTGTACGCGGTTTGTTACTGACATCTAATACATTTATTAAAACAGTCGATAAAAGTACTTGGTTATTTATAACTTTATTACAAGACGTTAAATTAACGCTTTCTTGTTTGTTGTCATCACCATCAGAATGTAAGAGCGTGTGATGCTTACTCTTGCACTTTTTACAAGTACCAGAGAAGCACTGTCGGTATAAATGGCCAGCCTTTAAACAATTTAAGCAAATGCGTTTGGTTTTTAACTGCTCGATCTTGTCATTTAAATTTAATTTAAGAAAATCAGGGCAAGCTGAAATATAATGCTTATTATTATTGCAAAACGAACATTTTGAAGTTTTTTGTAAATTATTGTCATCTTTAGCGACAAAGGATTTTACCCTTTTATCGCGTTTGTTGTGTTGCTCAGTGCTGCCAACATGTTCTTTTGTCTGCTCCATGGACTCCAAAAGGTCCGCTCTTTCCTTTAAAAATTTAGATAAGTTATCCAAAGTAGGCGTTGTAAAGGTAGATTTCAATTGTTCCCATTTTCTGAGAGTAATATTGTCTAATTTTGTCGTTACTAAGTAAATAATTAAGGTATCCCAAAAATCAATGGGTTCATTTAAAGTTTTCAGAGCTCTTAGATGTTTGGCAACACTGTCAACTAGCTTTCGCAAGGTGCTTGACGATTCGGTGGAAATTTTATCGATATTGAAAAGTGATTTAACATGATTTTGTATTAAAATCCTACTATTGTTAAAACGGTCGCAAATTAATGCCCAAGCATTGTCGTAGTTAGAACCTGAAATTTCTAAGCTCGCAATAATTTCAATAACACTGGGGCCTAAATAGGATCGGAGGTAATGAAATTTTTGAATATCTGATAAAATGGAATTTTTATGAATTAATGATTCGTACGTATCTCTGAATTCTAACCATTTATCATACTCGCCATTGTAAGTTATGATTTCAATCACTGGAAGTTTAACTCCACCAGTACCCGCGCTATTGTTTTGTGGAAGTAAAATTTGTGAAATGTTAGCGCTCGACTGGTTAGAGGCTACGCTAGAGGCCGCCAAACTGCCAGCAACCGAACCTCCTGATGCACGGCCACCACCATCGCCGCCATCTGAAAGTGTAAATAACGTGTTTGAAATCAAGAACCGTTTAGACCTGGCAGCAACGCTAAAGAAAGATTTCTCGAAAACTTCGCGCTCTTTATAAATTGTTTCAGCAACGGGCTCTTCGCTTAACGCCTCAATTTGACCTTGCAGATCTTCAAAGTCATCAATAATACGATGAAAGCGCTCATAACGTTGTTCTACCTCAAGAAATAAATTGTGATCTTCGATATTGTAATTAGGATATTTTTGTTCGAGATTTGTAATGAATTTATCGAAATTTGTAAGTTTGGCCTTGACTGAACCCCTTTTTTTGATTAGTACGTCCATGTTAAAATGCTTTTATGTAAAAAAAAAATGCAACAGAAAGAAAGGAAAGAAATGTAAATGTAAATAAATGACGAACAAACGCTTTATTGGTGGTTCAATCAAGCCTGCGCTAAATTGCATGCACTAGGAAGCGATACAAGGAAATCTTATTGGAAAGAACCCACCTGAATGATGTCTTCAACTTGTAAGGAACGGCAGCACCTTCCAATCACATAAAAATCCGGATGAAGGACCATGAATTTGTTTGTAATTAATTGACTGTATAACTGGCCTGGTTCGGCTAATTCTAACGTTAATAAAACACCAAAGAAGTAAACTAAATACTCAAAACATTTTAATTTTCAAGAAGTAATACAATTTCGAACATATTACAAATATTATGGTGTTGAAAACGAATGCGAGAGAACAAATACGTAAGTTGACGTAAAGAAAATGAAAACAGCTCACGCACATCTACACTTCTGCAAACGTTCTCTCACACTGCTCCTTCTGCTTCGTCGACCGTCGGTCCACGGCGGCGGTAGCGATCCCCCCTTCGGCAGCTCGCGCACAGTCGCGCCGTCTTTCGCGACATTACACTGTTGCCGCGAGTTGTAAAATATATCGAGAACTGAACACCTTTAACTGCTCCTTAATAAATTTTGAAACTTCTAAATTTTTGTCAAACTTGCAACAACTTTTCTTTTTCTTAGTTTACCTAATAGCAACAACAGACCTTGAGTGAGTCATCACTGTTAATAACAAATATGAAAAAAATATTATATTCGAAGAATTTAGAAGAAAAAAAGTGTGTGCGTTGTAGATGCATCTTAGAACTACCAGATTTTTTTTAATATTAGGTCCCACAAGTGCCACATCTTTCAAATCTTCTAGGTGCTTAATTTTTACCTCTGTAATTAACAGAATGCTTTCGTTTTGTTACCTATAGTATTTTCATCTTAACATGGTAATATTGAGACAAGAAAAAGATTTAAATCCTTGTAATTAATTTCAGAACTTTTTTATATTGAAAACTAATATAATATAATACTACTTTACTGGAACATTAAGTTTAGAAAATGTTATGTTGTCAAGAAATAACAAATTGCCTGTGTTTCCACACGATCAGGGGACACAAAAAGGTTCATGGCCTGTAAAAATTTCTTTGTACTTGAGTAGATCATCATCGAAACTGCCTTATTAAATCTTGCTGAATATGATTTACAGTTGTGATTTTTAAAATATGTTACTGTCTTTTAAAGTAGAACTTGAGTTGAAGGGGCAAAAAAAGAAGGGTCTATATAGAGATAAATGTCAATATATGACATGCGATTTTATCACAGCGAAAAGTTATACTTGTTACAGAAGATTATTGCAACAAAAGTATTAAAAGTGGTAAGGCAAAGTCTATTCTCAATAAATAGTTAAATAGATTTGCCGCATATGTAATAAACCTAGAATAAAATAGCAACCATTAAAGTCAATCGCGTTAAGTAGTTTTTTAGCCATGCCTCGAACAGACAGACTGACAGACCGACGAAATTGAAAAAACTAAGGATCCTGAAACGTAAAAATCTGAAAAAGTCTCTCAGGGTGATTTTATGGGTTTTTTGAATGATGAGGTAATAAAATAAGTGTTCGTAGAGTTAAAACTGTTATAGTTAAACCTAACTTTAAGGAGACATCGGACTTCCTCCGGTTAGTGGTTCAGGTTATTTGATCATCACGTGCATACTTTTTTATGTTTCGTGGTTCTAACTTAGGGTATTTTTTAAATTATTTAAAAAGTTGCCGGTTCGAAGCAAACTTTGGAGTTCAAATGCAGGACAATACACAAAAATCGGATATATTTTATTTTGGGTTAATATGACGGCAATAACATTAATCGATTGATATAATACTGAGTATAATACGGCCACGCTAATTTAATCGAATTACGTTGATAACTTAATAACAAAATTGTTTTGGTATTATCGATAAATAAACTTCAGATTTTAATTAAAAAGGGATTTCTACAAATCAAACAGGTAGATTTTAATTAATATAAGTTTAAATATTTTATATTTTATTTAATTTGAAACATATTAGTTTTGAATAGGTACCCTTTAATTTTTATCATGGTCAAAATCTTCACTTTAGCATTGTAGATTAAAACAGAGAAATATCCTGGAACTTTTTGTTCATTTTTAAGTTAAATATAATTTCAATGCATGTCTGGTACTTTTAAAGATTCATTAAAATTTAAGAAAACTTTTTGTAAAGACATCAAGCCATCATCACAAAAACCAAGACTCAGACTAAACAAAGCTTCAAATACAAAGGGAGTTTATCCAGTAAACTTTTTGGTTAACTTTTTCAATAAAGTTTCTCTACGTTTTGTTTCCTTGTCAATAAATCTGATATCTTTTCGAATCATTTACTAACTCGGTTTAATCTTTTGTTAACGGTAAGAAAGCAAAATAGTTCATGTGCTTTGTGCAAGGCATTTCTTTTTCGCGTGCTGGTAACATTTTCTTAGAACGTAAGATATTATTGACATTTTAGTAGTTAGTCTGTTCTGTGTTTATAGCTAGTGTCAAATTTACATTTGCAAATTTACCTCTTCATTCAAATATAGAAGTTTATTTCGTTGTTAAAGTTCATTATGTAACATTCGTCCGTTTTATTTTACAGTGAAGAGCAGTGGCCAATTCTAGCATATGCTCGTCTCTAAGCGATAACATGGCTCTTATTGATAAGCCCTAGTTACAAGTACCTATTCAATAATCACCTATTCAATAATCATCTATTCAATAATAGTCTTTGGAGATAAAAATATATGCAGGGTGGTCTATTAGTGATGTCAAACTCAAAATATTCTTTGTTATAAGGTCTAGACAAATTGTTAAATCCGAACATTCTAAGAAATGAGTGGTTCCGTTCTAAAAATATTATAGGTGTACAGTATGATTCAAAAAAGTGTGGCCAAACCAACATATATTATCTTATTGAAACACTCGGTAGAATTTTACAATTTATAAAAGTTTAGGTATAATAGATCTAGCTTATAACTGATCTAGCATAGTCATAAGTTTTACATCCATGGTACCAAATCAAAATCGGCCTTTTATATTTTTATCGGCGCAGAAAAAAAACAATTGAGATAGAGACAAATTAACTGCACTATCTAAGTAGTTATGTATTAGTAAGTGCTAGATAGGAACCTTCCATTGTCTTCCTAGTTCACTTTAGTTTTGGAAAATTTTATGATAGGATAGAATGATCTGATTAGACCCTACAGGACTGATTTCCTTTGTCCTTAAAAATATACGAGAAATGGAGAATTACTTCACCATAAGACAGATGTTGTGAAGGAAGAAAGTAAATCTTTTTCATACACATTAGTTTTATGAAACATTTTTTATAGTTAGTTTATAAACATTCAATTTTTAGAATCCATTTTTAGATGCCAGAAGATATCCCTCTTTTCGGGTACCTATTTAATTTAAAAAAATCAGAGTTATATTAATTACATATATATATATATATATATATATATATATATATATATATATATATATATATATATATATATATATATATACAGTGTGTCCGAAATTGGTTATGACAGTATTGGGATCTCGGAAACCGTGATAGTTACAAAAACGTTTAAATGGAGAAAGTTTTAGACAATTATGTTTGTAATTTAACGCCGTTTTGCTCGCGATTCTATCTTTTTTAGTTTTTGAGATATTTTGAAAAAACCAAAAAACTGCATTTTCGAAAAAGTCCTATAATTTATTTATTTATGAAAATTTTCAAAATCTGTAAGAACATTATTAAGGCAACTTTTTACGTAGAGTGCACCTATTAAGTCAGATTTTACATACGACGTTTCGATTTTCTAGAACCATCATCAATTTTGTTTTTTCTTATGGCCGCTGTGTTCGATTTTAACAGTTTTGAAAAGAATATTTCTTTAGCTTTTCAACGGTGTATCACACTTTGTAATTAGGTTATTACTAAAGGTGCAAAAAGTGCGTAGAGGAAATATTTAAACGTTTTTTGGAATTATCAAAGTAAAAAGTTAAAAATTAATAGTGTTAAATAGCAATATATTGTAATTTAACATCCAGTTCTACAAAAAATTAGTAAAAACTACTTAATAACATAATTGATTCGTGCACAATGTTCACACATGTTCAAACTACCACCCGCATATAACACTAACATCTTTGCCCAAGTAGGCTTTGCGTTTGAAATAAGACTGTTTAAACATTTTTTCGAATTATCGATATAAATTAAAATTTAATAGTTTCAAATAGCAATATTTTTAAATTGGACATTAAATTCTGCATAAAATCAGTAAGTTCTACTCAGTAACATTAATACTATGTGCACTGCACATAATGTACCCCGAAGAACGACTGTCGACAGAACTTCTTTTCAAGCGCTGCACTGATTAGAAGCTTGCTAGGGTTAGCCAATTTTAAGAATCGCAACAGAAAGTATGCAAGCATGACAAGGAATGGAATAGGCAAATATTAGAATATTTTAATGAAAATCTGGTTTTTTCCATATGAAGAATTGAAACAGAACTTCACATTCTGAAGTCAACCGTTCATGGCGATTTAAAAGTACTAACCTTACAAGAATTAACAGAAAATCAGTATGAACTACCTACTCAATAAAATGAATAAAAAAATGCTACATAATACTAGGATTAAAAATGTTGACCGTTTTTTTCTATGCAGTGTCCCCATTTCCTTTCAACTGTTCTGATTACCCGTTGAATGGTATTTCTATTTATATTTTCTAGAATATTTCGGGTTCGCTGCTCAAGAACTTGCCTATTTTCTGGGGGGTCAAATTCGTATATTTCATTTTTCGCACATCCCCATAAATAAAAATCCAACGGCGTGATATCCGGGGATCTAGCTGGCCAGCGGACAGGACCACTGCTGGAAAGTTTTCACCAAAAGTTGTTGTTAAAAAGGTTTGTACATCCCTGCTGTTATGTGCAGGACAACCGTCTTGCTGAAACCACAAGCTATTAAACTGATCATCTGGCACAGCTTCTCGAATGGCAGGAACTATTTGATTCTGTAACATGGCAAGGTATCTTGGGCCTGTCAGTGTCTGATCAAAAATAAAGGGACCAATGAGACGATTTCCTAAAAAGTAATGGAAAATATTGAATTATAAGCAATTCAATTAGACTATGTTTATCTTACCAAGCATCCCGCACCACACATTAAAACCAAATCGCTCTTGCAGCCTGCGTGGATCGCGTAGTTGCGGATTTTCAATAGCCCAATAATGGTGATTTTTTTTATTAAAAATGCCACAGTTTGTAAAATGAGTCTCATCTGACCAAATGACTTTATTGCAAAAAGCGGGATTTTCTCGACATCTATTGATATACCAATTACAAAAAACAGTTCTTCTTTCGAAATCACCTGCTTGAAGTCCTTGCACAATTGTTGGCTTGTAAGGACGATATTTAGTTACTTTTAAGACGCCATGAACGGTAGATTTTGGAATTTGAAGTTCTGTTTCGCTTCTTCTTGTAGATGAAGTCGGATTTTCATTAAAATATTCTAGGATTTGCCTATTGCGTTGCTCGTTGTCTTCTGCATACTTCTTTGTGAGAATCTTATTAAAACTGCCAAACTCAAGCAAGTTTCTAATCAGCGTTTGAAAATAAGTTCTGCCAGGCTGCCGTCTTTCGGGGTACGTGTCAAAATACACATCCATGGCCCTGTTTGCATTTTTTTCATTTTTAATATAACACACTAACATATCAAACATTTTTTCATTAGAAAAGTTTAACGCCATTGTAATCCTTATTAAAACAGCGATGAATGTTAAATAAAACTTAAACGTTGCATTTTTGACAGATTAAAAGCATTCTATTATTTCAAAACCAAAGCCTACTTGAGCAAAGATGTTAGTGTTATCTGCGGCTGGTCATTTGAACATTTGTGAACATTGTGCAATGTTATTGAGTAGTTTTTACTAATTTTTTGTAGAACTGGATGTTGAATTACATATTGCCTTTTAACACTATTAATTTTTAATTTTTTACTTTGATAATTCCAAAAAACGTTTAAATATTTTCTCTACGCACTTTTTGCACGTTTAGTAATAACCTAAAAGTGTGATACACCGTTGAAAAGCTAAAGAAATACTCTTTTCAAAACTGTTAAAATCGAACACAGCAACCATAAGAAAAAACAAAATTGATGATGGTTCTAGAAAATAGAAACGTCGTATGTAAAATCTTACTTAAAAGGTGCACTCTACGTAAAAAGTTGCCTTAATAATGTTCTTACAGATTTTGAAAATTTTCATAAATAAATAAATTATAGGACTTTTTCGAAAATGCAGTTTTTTGGTTTTTTCAAAATATCTCAAAAACTAAAAAAGATAGAATCGCGAGCAAAACGGCGTTAAATTACAAACATAATTATCTAAAACTTTCTCCATTTAAACGTTTTTGTAACTATCACGGTTTCCGAGATCCCAATACTGTCATAACCAATTTCGGACACACTATATATATATATATATATATATATATATATATATATATATATATATATATATATATATATATATATATATATATATATATATATATATATATATATATATATATATATATATATATATATATATATATATATATATATATACAGGGTGATTCACTTTGAGTGTCCTATTAAAAGTTCTGGAGAACTATAAAAGGGATTTTTTTCCAAATTCGGCATACGGACATAATAGGTAATAATCTATATTTTAAAAATATTTTCGCAAGTGAAGCGTTGCCACATCTCTCCGAAACCAATAGCAACATTGAAATTTCAAATAGAAGACCCTATATTTTATTGCAGTTTCTGATTTTACGCACGATTTTAAGTAACTTTTGTTAACATCTTCCTATACTTATCTCCTACCATTTTCTCTAAAAAAATTAATTTATGATTTTTTTTTAGAAAATCACCACGTTAATAAAATTTCATATTTACCTGCGTAAGCGAGATAATTACTAGATTTTTTTCTGGGTTAGAGAGTGCATATATTTAAAATAACTATATGTTAGAATAGCGATATATCATACAGGGTGTCGTCGGCATTTTTATCGAAATTTAGTAATGGTGAAAACTCATTTATTTTAAATACAACACCCTGTATTTTATGGTATCTTCGAATAAACCAATACCTTACATACAATATTTCCATATATGTTCCTATACCCATCTCCCACCATTTTTTAGATACGAGCCAACTTTGAATATCTTCCTCTTTTCGAAGACCATCCACAACAAAAGCACCCGCCTCGGCACCTGCTTAGCGAATCACTTAACTAGTTAGGCCATGTAAGGTTTTATTTACCTCGTACTGACAAATATTTGAAATAAACAGACAGTTTTAAATACGGTGAATAATCCAAAATGTATTTTTTTAAATACAATTTGTAACCTAAAGGTGTTAGATATTATAAGTGATAAATAAACAAAGAAATAATACATAATCGTTAATTTTTAGCAAAAGAAAGATAACTAATTGTTAAATTGCTTAAAATGGCCACCATTCGCATTAAGGCATTCGTGCATGTTAATTGGTTTCTTGTTGTTGCTCTTCGTATTTCCTCAGGATTTAATTCGTCAAAAGCTCGACGTACTCGATTTTCCAGATCCTGGAGATTTTGTATTGGATTTCCTATATACACTCGCTCTTTGATGGTTCCCCAAAGGTAAGAATCTAGGGGAGTTAGGTCCGGAGACCGAGGTGGCCAATCCCATGGTTCCAAACGTCTGAACCACCTATCTTCGAACATTCCATATAATTCTTGACTCACTTCATTGCTGCAATGTGCAGGAGCCCCATCCAATTGGTACCAGCAAGAAATCAATAATTATAGTGGTAATTCATCCAAAAACTCATTAACTGTAGTTCTTAAAATATCCAGATATTTATTCGAAGTTAAATTTTCATCGTAGATACAATAAGCAAATTTATTGTCCATCAGTAAGCAAAAAACATTAAACCCGAATTGAAACTGAAATCTTCGTTCTATAACCAATTTTAGGTTTTCAGCCGCCCAAAAATGACTATTTCGTCTATTAAATATTCCTTCTCTCGTAAATTTCGACTCGTCAGTCCAGACAATTTTTTTCAAAAATAGTGGGTCTTCCTCAATTTTAGTTAGAACTATTTCACAAAATTCAGTACGTCTCTGAAAATCTTCTGGTAAAAGGCCTTGCTGGGTGATAAATTTAAATGGTTGAATGTTATGTTTGCTTAGAATACGTTGAATTGTTGAATATGAAAGTCCTAGATCTATTTCAGCACTTCTAATTGATGCTTGAGGGTAAACGTTAAAATATCCAAGTACATTTATTTCATTGCCTTCATTATCAGTTTGTAGTTTTGTGTATGATCTATGTTTTATATAACGTGTATAATCAAATATGAAGGCAAAACAAATCCTAAAATGGATCATCATCAAAATATTATCAAAATATTATGTTATGCACGTTAATACTGACAACCTCCTGTTGTTTCAGCAACATAAATTGATTTTTAAGGAAATAAAAACTATTATTGCATTTAGTACCTTCTAAATTTTTTCCTGTGCATAGGAGGTAAATGAGGATACATCTCGTTAAATTTTCTGCAGGTTCGTGAAATAACTTTGTTACACTCTCCATGAATGTAAAATAAATTTAAAATATCAATATTGGAATATTCAATTGCATTTTCCATTTTTACGAAGCATCAATTGAAAACTATCTGTTAATGTCAAAAAGATGTCAGGAAGAAGTAAACAAAACCTTCCATGGCCTACCAAGCTAAGTTATTCGTTAATCGGGTGGTTTTGTTATGGTAGTCTTTGAAAACAGGAAAATATTCAAAGTTGGCTCATATCTAAAAAATGGTGGGAGATGGGTATAGGAACATATACGGAAATATTGTAGGTAAGGTATTGGTTTATTCGAAGATACCATAAAATACGGGGTGTTGTATTTCAAATAAATGAGTTTTCACCATTACTAAATTTCGATAAAAATCCCTTTTTATACGACACCCTGTATGATATATCGCTATTCTAACATATAGTTATTTTAAATAGATGCATTCTCTAACCCAGAAAAAAAAATCTAGTAATTATCTCGCTTACGCAGGTAAATATGGAATTATATTAACGTGGTGATTTTCCAAAAAAAAATCATAAATTAAATTTTTTAGAGAAAATGGTAGGAGATAAGTATAGGAAGATGTTAACAAAAGTTACTTAAAATCGTGCGTAGAATCAGAAACTGCAATAAAATATAGGGTGTTCTATTTGAAATTTCAATTGCGAAAATATTTTTAAAATATAGATTATTACCTATTATGTCCGTATGCCGAATTTGAAAAAAATCCCTTTTATAGTTCTCCAGAACTCTTAATAGGACACTCAACGTGAATCACCCTGTATATATATATATATATATATATATATATATATATATATATATATATATATATAAATATAGATATATATATATATATATATATATATATATATATATATATATATATATATATATATATATATATATATATATATATATATATATATATATATATATATATATATATATATATATATATATATATATATATATATATATAAATATATATTTAGAACATTTCCTGTCCTTTTTTATCTCTTTTCGACGTTTTACCTTCAACTGCACGAGGTTCTTTATTCCACGATATCGGGACACAACGTTATGATCTTATGAAGTAACGATCTCTGAAGATGCCTCGTGAAATGGTGATGAAATGTGGGAAAGTGATCTCATTTTGACACAGTGCTACCCTTGAAGCCATATTTTTTTAATCATTTTGTATATAATAATTATTGTAGATTTTCTCTAGGGTTGTTTATTTCGTAACTATTCTTTTAAAGTTTCAGTCCCTAATTGCACTATCCTTACATAAAAAGAAAAACGAATAAAAACTTGAAAATTTATACCATCTAAATACATATATGGCTGTTTAAACATTAATAGGAAGTATTCTTATTCGATAAGAGTTGTGGTTTGTGGAAACGCTAATGTTTTGCTCGATTGGATTAGTTGAATATAGTAGGATTAGAAGCACCTTATCTGAAATTCAAAATAAACCACGAGTCCCGCCATTATCAATGGATTTCGGCAGATTTCGTGCCGTTTGCTTTACACGTCCTTTCGTAGTCTACAAGTAACATTCAACAAGCGGGGTTACTGTACTAATTTTTTGTGTACACACTGATATTCCTGTTTGCCTGTTGCATTATAATAAATCGCTAGGTTTTGCTTAAAAACTACTTAATACCTGATAATTGTATACAATGGAATATTCCGATTAATATTTATTAATTTATCGGATTTGAATTGTTTTTACTGAAATCTAAAAAGCGTTTGGTCAACGACGTATCTTTAATAGGTAAGTTGTAAGTTTACACTTGATAACAATTATTGCTGATCGAAATGTTGTGAATAATGTAAAATAAAGACAGTGCAAGTGCAACAGGTGGGTTTTACCTAAATATTTGTTTATTAAGTTATCCTGTGTCAACATGCTAGTACTAAGACAAATAAAAACTATAAACTGCTAAACATTAATATTTTCGTAACGAGAAGACATATTAGGATTAACCTTATTAAAATTGCAATTCCAAATTATTTAGTTTATATTACCTGCAGTCTGCATAGAATATACTGGATGTCCAGAAATTAATTTAATATTAGTGGGTACAGATGATACTATACGTTTATTCTAGCGCCCTGTAGAATGAAAAACAATTATATTATAAGTTTTTAGTAATATGGAATATATTGCCAGAATGGTTTTCTTAGTGGCGGTAAATGTTGTATAACAGCTCTGAAGCATCACACAGCATGTTTTAAAACTGATATGTTGAAAATTTGACACACTTCACAATCAAATCACCGGTTTGTCAAATTTCTCTACTGGGTAGTTCAAAACTTTCATTTGAATATCAACTTCTAATCATTTAAATATCAACTTCTTTATTTTTCTCATTAAACAATAATTGGTAGATAGGGTGTTTTAAAGGCTTTTGCAAAGATGCGACAGACAGTGTTTGCGATATGAATACAGGGTGGAGCGAAAAGTATTACTTTTGAAATTGAATATGCTACACATGAGCTCATTTTTAAATTTTAGAATTTAACTAGGAAATTGGACAGAAAGTAGGTAAATCAGTTAAAAGAAACTTTTCATACACTCTACAGCACTGACACTGATTTTTGTAAAAGTTCAACATCTTACGGGACAATTATTATTGTTTAACAAGAAAAATGAAAGAGTTGATATTATAATGATATAGAATTTTTGGGATACCAGGTATTCAAAATATAAAAAAATTAATATTGCGGAATATCTAATGTTTTCGCTTACAGAAATGCATGCACTTTTCAAGGCGTGCTAAAGAGTCGTTATAATAATTTTTGTCCCCTAAGAACACATCTGAATTTTCGTACCTAACAAAACAGGAGAAAACATTTAAAAACCCTTTTGAAAATTTTTCCGTATTACCAAAAACTGGTTTTCATTCTACGGGGCGGTATATGGTGTCATATGTAGTTAATTACTCCTAGATTAGTTTCTGAGTACCCTGTATATTCTATACAGACCATACCAACATAAAGACTAAGCGACAATTTACTAAAAACTTAATCACCGAATCATTAATTGATATTTCATAAGAAAAATCAAATAAAGTAGCACAAAAAAAAATAAAACCATTTCTGTATATTTTCGGTGCAACCGAAATTTGAGTGCTTTAGCTCTACAATTTGTACTCTAAACATATAGATGTTCCTCTAAAGCTCTCTCTTTTTAATAAGATTTGCAACATACCTGCGAAAAGCACATATTATCTATTTTCATTACAAAAATATTCACTTTAATAAATCCACTAAAAATTTTGGTTATCCGTTCCATCTGTCTAGGAGTTGATTGGCTTCCAAAAAAAAGCTTACATGTGGTTCTGTATTATCGCGCTTTTAAAACAAAATTAAGTATGGAATTTTCCTGAATAATTTGGTGATGTGTGCATCAAGAAGAAATAATATTTTAGGAGCTTAGTTCATTACAAATGTCAAATTTAAGTTTTTTACTGTGATGGGCAATATAATATCCTATATATTTCAAGAATATTTTTGTCAAAACCCAAGCACTACTTACAATATAATGGCAATATCATAAAAAAGAGGGATAGGTGTTAATTAATATTTCATCAATAACTATTTTTACTAAATTTTGGGAATTTACATTTTAATACTAAGCAAGAAAAACTTTAAGAATCTAATTATCATCTCCATCAAAAAAATAATTATTACCACAATATACCTGGCAATCATTTTTTATTCCTAATGATGTGGCCTATGAGTTTCTTTAGATAGAGGTAAAACCGAAAACCTCTTTCATAACCATTAAAATCCCAAAATATAAAGATTAACAACTAAAGAAAAGATTGGCTAAATAGATATTTATTTCCTTGAATGACCATCTAATGAATTTTTGAAGACATGCGATAGAAACCAAGTAACTTCTTCAGTTAAGCGTTAGGTAGGTTCACACTATGGTTTTCCTAAAATAACAAACCAATGGTTTTCATGCTTAAATTGGTTTTATCTTAAGTTCTCTTTTTATTCAACTGAATGACAATTCTTCTACCAGGGATACCTGGTGTAATTTGCGTACATAATGCTCTTTATTAGCCTTATTTTTTTTAACTTTTAGAAATTAAGTATAAGAAGGGTAAACAGATACAAATAAAATTAACCAAATATCTGCGAAGGTTGAAGAATTATATGGCCTTGCTTTGCCAGTTTCCTATCGGTTATAGCTTAAGCGGTAGAGCGATGTCCCGATATGACACAGATTGTGGATATAGTTTTTGCTCTGATTCGTTTATATTTAAAAATTTATTTATGTACTTAGGCTAAGTTTTCAGTGTACGTTTTTAAAGTTAAAGATATTTGATTTGAGGTTTTATTTATGTTCTATTAATTTTAGATATGGTGAGATAATTTTAGTTGACGGAGAAGGATAAAAATTAAAATATATTTAAGGAGTGCTCATATTGCTATATTTTTACTAATGTTGTTTCAGAAAATCTTAAGATTTTTTAAATTAAATATTATTATTTAATATAATATATCCAACATAACGTGTATAACAAAACAAACCCACTCTATTTGACATTAAAATAGTTCAAAACATTTTTATACTTACGCCACTGTAAGCAATTCTTTGAACTAATGCAAACGATTTGATTTTCTTCATTATTTATATAGGACAGACGCATAAAGAACCGATCAAAAGCAAACAGCATTTTCTTTTTCGATATGCTTTTAGACTTATATTATATTACACACAAGGCCGTCACATTGATGGTCTTTTTGAAAGACTCGTTATTCCTTTGTGTTTTCTATTACGGACAAAGAACATTTTTTATTTCGTGAAGAATCCCCGAACTCTTTGATTATTTATCTTGCTTTGAAAAATCAGCATTTCTATTGTGCACTGACTAATAATGTTTCTTAATACGTCATTCGTCAACAGCATAGATGGATCACACGTTTGCTCTATTTATGATTACTTCTAATTACAAAAAGGCACTATTTTGGCAGTAGATTAATTAGCATCTTATCTCAATTGTAATACATTGTTATTACTAAGTTTTAAAAAACTAGTAATATGAGTCCACACAGTTAAAACAGTTTAAATATTTACAGGCATAGAGCTTTATTATAGACAATAACGGGGTATTTTTTTGATCCCGTATTTTTTCCTTTTCAGAAAATATTTAATTCTATAGTATTTGATCTACTATAACACTCTTACTCCGCTAATTTTAGGTAACATTTTAAGGATACTTAGAGGACAAAAACATCTAGGTAGGTATAAGGTTTTTATTTATTTTTAAAAAATCATGATGTCCTCAATTAGACCTTAAATATGTATATTTTTAATATAATAGGATAACTTTAATTTTTGACAACTTGTACTAGTGATTTTCTTTACACATTTAGTGAGACCGTTTATATACAAGGTTAGTGCTAGTTTCTTGAAAAAAAAATTATAACAAAAGTGGCCAGAGCAATTGACAGAAAATATTTTTAAGTTTCTAAATTCACCGAATGGGGGCGTTAGGTGAATAAATTTCAAAAATTGTACAAACATTCCCAAAACTAGATATAACTTGTATTACTTCATTGGAAAGTTGAGTTAATTTCCTATCACTTTGGTTCCATATTTTTTATTATACCCCCCTTAATAAGGATGGCGAGAGCTGTTTATTTTTTTAATTTTCTTAAAATTTGTAAATATAAGATTATACTTCTGTTACGCTAGTTATAAAGAGTAATAAAAGACCGATGTTTTGTGAAGTGAATTAATAGGTATTCCTCGGACGAAATGAATAATAACAAGGATATCAAAAAGAAATTAAAGTGAAGGGACGCCCCTAGACGCTCAATGTTGAGGGGAGGGGGACAAAAACCAACTGGCAAAAAATTATTGCTTTTGTATTACAGTAATTTCCGTATAGATGCTGGTTCTGCTTGTTTTATGTTTGTAATTGTGTCTCGTAATTTATCAACTCTAACTTCACCAAAATTTAACCAACTGCTTAATATCCTATATATATCAAGCACAGTCTCCCCTGCCCTCTTACTGACCCCCTTGAAAATCTCGATTCTGCGCTGCACACAAAATCACATGATATCTGCTGTGTGACAGATCGAGGTGGGCCTCTGAGAGTTTTACGGACCAAAGATCAGCCAAATACAAGATACGGTGGTTGACCTTAAATGTGCGACAAATTTCTTAAAGTCTTATTTTTCGACAAAGCAAAAAAATACTAACTTTCCGATAATATTAACGAAAATAACCTACCTCGAACATCTTCGCTCGTTTTAGAGTTACTACGATATCCTTGTAAAAATGACATTAAACAACTATTAGGTTTGCTCGAACGGAATATGAAAACAATATTATTTTTGAATACTGCCCAGAATATTATTTAGAGCTTAATTAAATTGTCTATAATTAGGTAACAATAATGCAATATTATTTGTTACTTGTGGCTTTCTTCCCTTTACATTTTGTCTAGATTTAGAGCTAGTCCAAATTCTGACAGAACAGTTTTGAACTTATTTAAAGGCCAACGAGCCAAAACAATAACAACATAACAGTAAAAGAAATGCGAAAACATAAGTAAGCAGCAAAAACAGCACTTTGTAAGCAACCAGATAATAAAGAAAACTAAAAATTATAATCTACAAAATGTTTTTCATCATCTACATTTAGGATGCATCGATTTAGACTTCAGAGGATGAGTGAAAAAGCAATTTCAATTTCCGCCTTGATATTCCGTTTATAGCAATTTTGAACCTTTCAATAATGTTTTGTCAAGTCGTTGATCGATTTTTATAAATAAAAGTCCTAACAAATTAAATCCGGAAACCTTGCTGATCAAGGAAATGAACTTCCCTTTCCAACTCAACAATGCTAATCGAGATACTTCTGGACATCTTTTTTAAAATTGGCGAGACAACCATCACGTTGATACTACATGTTCGTTCTAGTAGCGATCGTTACGTCTTGTAGCAGTTTTGCTAAATCGTTAATGAACAAATTGCGATAAACAAAGGCAGAAATTTCAACTGCTGTTTCATTCACTATCTGAAGGCTAAATCGATACGTCCTAAATGTCCCTAAAACATTTTAAAAATTAGAGTTTTTAGTTTTTTTTGTTATCTAACCTAAAGAGTGATGTTTTTGTTATTTACTTGTGTTTTCGCATTACTTTTCCTGTTATATTGTTGTTGCTTTCGCGTTGCTCTCTACACACCAAACTTCGGTTTCGACCAAATCTAAGCCTAGATAAAGTGTAAAGGGAGGAAAGCCAAAAGTAACAAATAATATTGGATTATTGGTAATTTTAAATAATTTAAAAAAATTGTAAATAATAATCCCAGAATTCAAAAATATTATTGATTTCATAGTCCTTTCGACTAAACCTAACAGTTGTTTAATTCTGTTTTAAGAAGGATATCGGAGTAATTCTAAAATGTCCTCGACTAAAATAAATGTTCCTAGTAAGTTTTTTTTATTTCATTTTTATCCATCTCAAAAATGTTTGTTTTTATTTGCTGAAAAATTGTAGACTTTCCGATAATCTTAACGAAAAAACAACCTATCTTTATTCGCGTTATTTTTTTCTTCGTCGAAAAATTAAACCTTGAAAATTCCACGCATTTTTAAGGTCAACCACCAGATCTTGTATTTGGCTGATCTTTTAGTTCGACTAGACTAATGAGGTTTCTCTGAGAGGCCAACATCGATGTGTCACACCGCATATATCATGGGATTTGGGTGCAGCAGAATCGAGACTTTCAAGAGCGTCACTATGAAGAGGGCAGAGAAGGCTATGCCCCCTAATATATTGAGCAGTTGGCTAAATTGCAGTTGACTAGGTAAGTTGGCAAATTAGGAGACGTAATTACCAACAAGCAGAACCGGCATCTATACCGAAATTACTGTAATAAAGAAAGCATGACTTTTTTAATCAGTTGTTTTTTTTCATGCCCTCCTTCTCAAAAGCAAGTGTCTCAGGACACCCCTGAATATTTTAATTTCACTACGATATCGACATTTATTAATCAGTTCGTCCGAAGATTACCTATTAATTTACTAGTTTGGCAATAGCTTAAAAACTAATAAAGATACCGACGTGCGGTTTTAACCAAAACTTCGGTCTTTTATTACTCTTTGTAACTAGTGTAAAAGAAGTATAACCTTTACAATTACAATTTACAATTTTTAGGAAAATTGGAAAATCCGAATCCGAAAATAGCTTGAAATTCGCTTAAGTAAGCCTTAAATAAGTCGAAGCTGGTTAAAATTTGAATAAGGGATTCAGAAGATATAGCGATTTAAATTTTTCGTACGTCAACAGCTCCCCTCACCATTATTAGGGGTGATATGACAAGAAGCTTAGAGGCAAATTGATAGGAAATTAGGAATAGAAAAAAACTTAACTTGCTCTTGGCCATTTTGTTAATATAATCATTTTTTTGAAGGATTTAAGAGATATCGATATTAAACTTCCTTAAATAAACTGTATATATATTTATAGTTATTGTGGTTCTAGTAAAATGTTGTACTTGCTTTCTTTCTTTGAGGTTACTTAAAAAATCAAGTGTTTCTTACAAAACCCAACGAATTACCTAATCTACAGCAAAAAATTACCTATTTTTAATTAGTGTGATGAATTGGAAAGAAAACGTTATAATTGGAAATTTTGTTTCTATCAAGTTTTAGAACAAAGACATATCTAATAATATGATCCAAGAAATTTTAAAATATAGTTTTAAGGAAAAAGTAGGGGAGGGGGCAAAAAACGGTATCTTTAAAAAATACTGAAATGTTCTCTTTAAATTTTCGATTCCCCTAAACATTAAAATAACTTTTTGCAGGTGGGAAATTTTTTTATTGTGATTTATAAGTATTGCACGAAATATTTATACAATCACGTAACACTGTTAAATGTTTTTAATAGTTTTGTTGGGTCTGATTATTCAGTCGAATTAAAACTTATGTGTAAGATCTTAAAACAAGAATAAATAAAATAATAAAAATGCAACAGATGCCTACACTTTAGGTTAATTTATCCTTTGGGAAA
The DNA here is from genome assembly GCA_030620095.1 of Kuschelorhynchus macadamiae. Taxonomy (NCBI): domain Eukaryota; kingdom Metazoa; phylum Arthropoda; class Insecta; order Coleoptera; family Curculionidae; genus Kuschelorhynchus; species Kuschelorhynchus macadamiae. The sequence goes on along the minus strand of JAUTXW010000498.1, from coordinate 1,455,789 downwards.
GAGTAAGCTATAAATGAGCACTAATATTTCTCGCAAATATGTCTCTTGAAATAAGTTAATCAATAAAAACATTGTAGTAAAATAATCGTTATATCTTAGCAACCAGTATAAGAATCATGACTGTTTAGATAATTAGGAACTCCTACAAATGACGCATGTTTAAAAAGTTTGATCAAATGGTTTGTTTTGTTTGTTTTATTTGGCTTTGCGACTGGTGTTGGAGTCCATTATCCACTAGCCTTTCGCCTTGTCAAATGACCGACTTTAATGTACATACATATATATATATATATATATATATATATATATATATATATATATATATATATATATATATATATATATATATATATATATATATATATATATATATATATATATAAAAATAATAATAAGAAGAATTTGTTAGGACAAACTTAAACTTACAAGATGTAGGAATAATTATTTAGATTTGTTTGCGTTAAGCAACAGTAACTAGGGGCGCTAGTGGAATACGATTTCTAAATCCAATGAATTTGAGGCTTTAACACTGCACCAACATTAAATATAACTCTAAAGTAAAAAAAGTTTTGCATGTCCATCTTCAAAATGATGATGTCATTATTAATGTTCTAAAAAGGTAGTTTTGTAGACCCTCGCAGGCGTAAAAGGCACACACCTAGCTTTTACTTTTAGAGACGATGTTGTGTATACGAATTATACCGCTTTTAGAATATATTCACAAATTTACATAGTATCAAAGTATCATTAAAGATTTATATGAGAACATCGACAGAATTAACAGTTTCTTTTTAACATAACAGACTTTTTATATTTTACAATCATATAGAGGTATTTTTGATACGTAACCTAGTTAAATGCACCATTCCCAGGGAAACCGCTGACATAACGAATTCCCAGATAGACGATTTCAAGAAGCGACGATGTTTTGCTGATGCAATTCGTTTTCATCATTATTGTATAAATCATTCCCATTCTGTATTTCTTACTGTTAATACATATACTTCAAACAAAATATTTTTTAAAAAGAAAGTATAAAATTCAAAGTATTTAATTGGCGCAGTCGGTAGGATAGGGAAGTGATAATGATTTCGAATCGTCGGGAAGAAGTCGCAACATGTGGCTTCAACCCTTTGGCGCTATCCAAATAAACCTCCAGAAGAGGATTGGAAAGGGAGAAGAAAATACAATATTATAAGTGCTTTTCTTTTTTGCCCTTCTAAACCCTCTGTATAAGGATTTTTGGTTGGGGATAATTGTAGGGACAGTGCATTGGACATAGTGGTAATTTATAATTCCTGTCTATTGAAGACGCTAAAAATTTGAATTATAGTTTTTCAATTTTTACCTGATATTTATTTAAAAAAAAGAGTGTTTGATACACCAAAGTAAACGAAGTAGATTTATTAATTTCAAATCAATATATGAATGAATTAGAAGAAATAATAAATACTTTAAATTCTATTACATTAAGCTCCGAAACACAAAAGCCAAATCCAACAAAAAATGGAAGGCAGTGTTTCAGGCCAGACCAAAATTAATTGGGAAATTTTTAAAAGTAAACTAGAAAATATTAAACCGTTCGACGATCCAATATCCGAGCAAATAACACAATTTGAAGTACTAGTCCAACCAGCAAAAGAAGAAAGAATATTTTCAAAATGCAGAACCGATTAATACATCGAAATTGACCACCCTATCCTTCTTAAATCTTCTAAATCTTCTCAATTCCAAATCTAAGTACATTTACAAACGATATACGTATAGGGCAAGGAAAACTACTCTTACTGCAATAAATCCAAATCCCGAATTTAAGAATTAGAAATATCTATCAAACACCGAATCTTACCAAAATAAATTTCGAAGAGATCTATCGTCTAAAGGAAATGTCTAATAAGGTATCGCCAATGGAATAAAGAAAGTCAATCGATGTTTCTCCAGTGATTAGTACTTCCACAATATTGACTATCATTATTTATGCCGGACTACTGATATGGAGAAGAAAATCACTGACTAACTACCTCAGGACCGTCTGCCAAAAAGGAAACCCAAAAATCAAGAAATCGAATAGACCAACATCGAAGCTTCAAAAATCAACTCCGTTATTTGATCAGCTTAGCGTGGGAGGATTTACATGCATCGTTTCCAGGGAAACCGCTGACATAACGAATTTCCAGACAGACGATTTAAAAAAGCGACGACGTTTTGTTGATGCAGATTCCCAGGCCCACAATCTTCATTCGTTTTCATCATTATTGTATAAATCATTCTCATTTTGTATTATACTGTTAACACATATACTTGAAACAAAATATTTTTTAGAATGAAATTTTATATTTTAAAGTATTTAATGCTCTCTTTTAGACACTATTTTTTCCTTGAGAAAGCTGGCAATGGTCTCCTAGAATTTGAAACCAGTCACGTCTCAAAATTGAGTAACAAGATAATAGTTTTTTATGTAGTGCGCAAAATGTGTAAAGTTGGTTTCACAATAGTTTGCAACCAACACCTCTTGCGTAATGACTGTATATCCTACAGCTTTCAACAAGAGGTAACTTGTACATCTTTTCGAAATAATATGAAAACATTCTGTACACTAAAAAAAGAATATCCCCAATGAAATGGAATGAAAATATTTATCCGTTAACTAATTATAAATAATTGAACCGTATTCGCGGTTGTCGTAACCGTTTTTTTTTTACTTTAAGTCGTAATATATGTAAAATGACTGAGAATAAATAGTTGACATTTGGCATAATTTTGGGTTAGACTTGCGGCATTCAACCGATACAAAAAAATACTTATGTACTATTTCCGCTTCGGGAGATATGGGTGATAAGGTCGTGTCGTAAAAAAAATCCACTACACTGCTGATAACTGTGATAACTGACGAAAAAAAAACTAACCGGTATTGATAAAATTCTAACAAAACGTTCTCCTTTACAATCTTCTGAATCCTATTTAGAATGGACGGATCAAAAGTTGGCACAAATATTTTTTTTAATGGGGAATTTGCATGGTATATTGTAGGCAATATTGCAAGAAGTGTATTCCAAAAAAGCTCTTTAGAGCACGTTCGGAATTGTTTTCTGATAAAATTTTAAATTTAAGTCCATTTAAAAGATTTATCAGAAAATATACAAATTATTTAACCGTGTATAAAACTGGTTTTATACATCTTGCATTGTTACAAAAATGTAGCTACTATTCGCAGTTTTATGATACTGCTAAAAATACGTATATTAATTTAATATGTGTTTTGTGTTTTTAATAAAGACAGACTAAACATATAATAATAAATACTACATATAAATATGGGAGAAAAAAATAATAAACGGCATTTATTACAAAAAAAAAACTCCCAGCGAAACCAAAATCCAAGAATACAAACTATAAACTAAAATAATATAGAATCCTACTGCATCAAAATTTCAAAGAATTCGAAGCACTTTCGTCGTAACTGCTAGAGTCTGATGAATCTGGATCTATGTATGTATAGTAACTGGGAGGATATCTAAAGAGTCCAAATAGCGATCTCTTTTACTGGCTAAGCGAATAAGATTATTCATACGGCGGCAATAATGGGCCCATTTGTCAGAGGTCACCTATAAAAGGTAATATTTTTAATTTAAAAAAACTTTTTCGAGTGCTTTATTCCATAAGCTTAAGACCACATTGACAGTAACCGGATTGACTGAAAATAATCGCGAATTATAGTACCCCTTGCACTCAGACCATACCATTTCTCTGGGACAAAACTGCCAATGGTTAGGTGGAAGCCTTAGTACTCGGTGACCATATTGTAACGCTAGCTCATGAAGTCATAATGGGCAAATAATAACGTATTCTGATAAAAAATATAACCTACTGCTTAAACATATTTCTTTTAGTAGAGAATTTAAACTATATTCCGTGAATCTATTTTCATTGCTGCAATTGGATATTCGATATTTCTATCTTGTAGCCATCTTAGGAATAGATGCTTAGACCAACTTGAGTTTGGAATCTTCTCTAATAGCTTCGAATGTTAGAATGCCTTATCCATCACTACGAGGGAAGTCTCTTCAAAATTTGGGAGTAATTATTCCTGAAACAATTTTTCAGCATTCATAGTGCCACGCTAATCACCGGACTTGAGCCCAGATTTAAAAACAAGTCTTGTATTACCCATAAAACTGGTCTCTGACGCCTTCTAAACTGTTCGTTTAGACAGTTTTAATTGAACCATCTTGCCAACTATTTATAAACGCTCCCTTGTAATATAATAAAACCGCCCTACATACCTGTATATTCACGATTCATAAAAAAAATAAAAACAAGTTTTATAGCAAAATTAGAGGTAAAATTATACGTATATCTCCTTAAAAACCTCACTGTTTTCTCAACGACGTATGTCTGTTACATTAAATATTTTCTATTGGATATAGTATCTTTTTGACATTTAAACTTTAGTGCTATCAATCCTCTACATAAGGAAGGTTTTAAAATTTCCGCATAATCAAGATTCAGCAAATTTATTCGGATTGAAACTAAAGTGACATATTCTCCTATATAAGAAAATATTTTATTTAAATTTGTTGAATAAAATTAAGTTTACTTAAAATACCTGCAGCAAACATTGCGTAAATACTATGTTGTTCTCATGAACCCTATAAGAGAGCGTCCACGCTATTGCTATTGTTGTGGCTGCCTTATAATCCTCATCGTTTTTAGTCCCATGCGAACTAGTATTTTTAACTGTGGTAATTTGAACTCTCAGGGCATCGGATACTCTCTACAAAAGTCAAAGAAATAGAATCATACATTATATTTTAATACGGATACAAATAACAAATCTCTAAAAAAAACTTACCTTTGAAGTGGGGATTTTCCTGCACCTCTGTTACATTTTACAGTTTCGATTTCATAGTTTCTTTACCTTCTGAATACCGCCAAAGCATTTTACACAATAAAAATAGAAAAAGGAAATGAAATCGGACGTGTCTTTTGACAAAACAATTTTTTTGAAAATTTGAAAAAGATACTTTTCGTAAACCACATTTTAAGTTATTATTATTCAAGATCAAAAAAATCAGCTGTTGAACGGCTTTTTAGAAACGAACAAAGTTTATGACGTCACTAATTTGTTTCAGTTTTATTTTGAACTTTTCTATTTGTTAAAAAAGATAAGGCAATTTATGACGTGAATACAAACCCTCAAGAAACGAATTTTATAAAGTACTCGTTTTTAAGACATTTACCCTCTCGCCTACCCTATCCTTACTTAGGGCTCGGGCTATAAAATCATGCCTTGTGGAACTAGTGTTTTTTGTATACTATTTTGTCACATCTAGCTTTTATTTCTATAAACTATATTGTGTACATATAATGAACCACCAATTTTTAAACTGCAAATACACATGTTACTAAAACAAAACATATTAGGAAATCGACATAATGCTTCCTCCTCGCATATTTGGATAGACCACGAAGACTTTAGGCCTAAGTATAGTATATCCTTAAATTATATCCTGGTTGTCTTAATGACTCCACCCCCTTTATTACAAGCGTAAAATTATACCCTTATATAAATACCCTATAATACTGCCGCGGTCGTAATTGCATCTCTACTACAATAACTACCAAAGACCTATTTCATTCCAAATAGACGATCCAACAAAAGGAAATTAAATGGATCCCAACTTTGCCGTCTTTCTGTAAAGTTGGGATCCATCGAGAGGTTCCTGCGGAACTTAACTCATATCATGGTTAGAATTACGGATCCGAGGCGGCCTCCGACCTATAATCAGCAACTTATTTGTCTCTTTTGTCTTGCGTTTTAATTTCCAATAGCCTTGAGATACTTCCTTCTTAGCAAGTAGAAGCAAATCGCGCCACGGGCAATACCGTGAGAAATCTTGCTGCATGACAACTAATATTAGGAACAAATGGCGATACGACCGATTGATGTGGAGAATTCAGGAAATTTCCTGATGTAACGTCTTTGCAAAATTTAATGGATCTTTGCTACCACCTATTGTCAGCACCTCGTCACACGACAGTGCTCGACCATCCGAGGTGGGTACCCATGACAGTAATAGTCGCATTTAACAATAGGTACTTTTCCTTAATTATCGTCCCAACTCATCTTTAAAGAAAATTGTAATTCTATAATTTTGTGTGAAATATCAATATCTGTGCCGCTACCTATTGTATAAACTAATTTATTAGATTTTCAGAAACATACATTTTCGCCCGTGAAAATTTCTCTACTATTTACGAAAACAAAATTTTCTTTTATATTAATAAACAAAAAATACTTTTAATTGCTTTTCGTAATTTTTATGATTCAACGTGTAATGTATTGTTAACGAGTTACTAAATAACGTAAAAAAGGTTTCTTGGTTTTTTCTTAATTTTAGTCAAAAAGAATATTAAATTGTGTCACGTCCCTCAGCTTTTATAGATATCCAACTATCTATAAAAAAATTATGGTACACAACACAACTTAATTTGCTTAAAATGCATGTTCATATATATTGTATAGACAGATCACATGCTTGCTGAAACCTGTAATTTTCTCAATGATTTTACAGTAAAAATACTGTAAACTGTCAAAAAGTCAAAAAACTTCTTTTTAGTTTAATATGCAATAAATAAACTAAATATAAAAAAATAAAAACTAGATATGATAATAGAAAGAGATCCCAAATTACGTTCACAAATTTTTATTTTAACTTAATATGCTGAGGTATTAAGTTCTCAATATCACTATGAAAAGAGACCTTAAATTACTTTTAGTAGCGTCCATAACATAATTTGTTAAAGCGCCAAGTTAATATATTTTAGATATCACCAATAATAAATATGATATTCTGTAAATCCAAGAATATAAATCGTCGGCTTTTCAGAGAGGACAAATCAAATTATAAGAATCGATCTTTTATTCATGCACAAAGATGCGGTGGCCAGCGGATGCCAATACTGATATATAAATCATGGTCCCGTTTCAATGGCCCGTCGCCTCTGCATTGATACACACACCAACAGTATATAGACCAGGACCTGAATTAAACAGACAAGAGGTTTTCCAAACGAAAGCTGAAAGCTTCGGGTGATTTATTTCTGACTAAAGATACATTTTTAACAATAAAATATAACTGATTTTATTGCACATAAGAAATATTTTTTATTTTATAATGTAAGCACATTTTAATACTCGTAGAATCGTAAGTGTTTTAAAGTTTTATGCTACCTAGTTTCCGGTAATGTCGTGCTTATATATAATAATATGCTGACATGTTCTAAGTAACCAAAAAATATAATAAATATAAAATAGGCAAATTTGTATACTATTGTCTAAAAAATGTAAAACAATAGAAATTGAAAAATTGTACTAATATCAAAACATATTACCTGTATCGACTAGTTCTAAAGAATATCTATAATAGGCAAACAAATAAGGGCAAACAAACAAAGTTTTCCTAATTTGTGGATAGTTTTCAATAGCTAGTGAGTGTTTGATATTATATAACAAAACGACAAATATGCATATCCTCTCTGTTTGAAGAGGCAGCAAAAAGTTTGATAAAAAAGTGGTATTATATAGTAAAAAAACGAAATACCTTCTTTTAGTGTGGTATTTTTTTATTTATAGAAGCTGTCTTAAAAAACGGAAACACATTTAAAGGGCACCTTTTTATTTTTAACCGACTTCAAAAAAGAAAACGTTTATTAATTCGACCCAATGTATATTTTATGTATATACATCGTTTATTCCGCGATGGTTTGACCAAATTGGATCGAATCTTCAAGAGGTATTCAGGATACTCTTACAATTTTTTAAGATACTTTCGTTTTTCTGAAACAAGGGTGATAAATGGATAGTCAGCAACCCTGGACATAGTATTACTTTAAAAGAAATCCTGGACTTGCACTGGGTTATTTCCATATAACCCAGATGTTTTTAGTGAATCAGATTTTGCTCCATCTGAGGTCACAGATAGACTGTAACCAGGGCTGATCCAAAAAACTCAAATCGATGATAAAAGAAGAAATTGATTGAAGAAAAGCAAACTAGAACACAAGTACACAAAGTCCATGCTTTACTAAAAGACATTCCATTTCAAGGCTGCCTCTGCAGAACTAAGTGAACCCGGTTAGAGTTGTTGTATCACACCTAAAATGATGTTGCCGTTATCAAAATCTACCCATGAACACGTAAAAAAAACCAAATCTAAGAATCCCGAAATCTACCCCTCACTAAGTTATTTGAACGTAAGAAAGGGTGAAAGAAGACAGTGATTCTGGGGAAAATCGTCACCCAGTACTAGTGCAGGAGAAAAGAAAACTTGGCACTGAAAAAGGTGACACATTTTGTCCCGGATGTTCTGAACACTATTTCACATCGGATTGGATTATGTGGTATTTGCATCAAAGTCGATGGCATGATGACTGTTCAAATTACTTAGGAAGTGGTTTATTTTGTTATGACTTATGTAAATTAAAGAAGTAGTTTAATCATGGCTAATTAGGCTTTACCTTCTTTCGCGTACGTTTTGGCTTATACGCGTACTCTTTGAGGTATAATTGAGTACTCTTAAGGAACCGGTAGCTTAAGAGTATGCGTTTTGTAGTTTTTGTTTAAATTTTTATATTTATGTTAAATGATAAAATTTATAATATATAACAATTATGTTATACGTTTAGATTGGTATATAAGTTAAGACATTTCCATTACAGTTTATGTTTAAAACATGTCAAAGAGTTTTTGTAGATGCAAATTGGTTTAGTGCGTACTCTTGAGCGTTCCTACACTGGTCTTCAAAAGAAATAAAATTACACTTGTTTCATTATTTTTGATAATTAATCTTCTAATGGAGTGAAGGGAGGTGGCAAAACCGTACCATGACTGACGACTGACTGACCGACCCAATAACACACAGCTTAAACTGGTAGACCTAGAAATTTGAAATTTGAAGGAAATATTCTAGGGGTATACTAAGGAGAGATAAGGAGATTTTACAAAATTCCATTCGTAAAAGGGTGGTAACGTTTTTATGAAGAAAATAAATTGAAGGTAGGGCAAAGATGCTTTATAAATAGAGTCTTCGAAATAAACAAAATAATAGATGGTTTATTTATTTTTGAAAATTCATCCATATGGAGTAACATTAATTTTGTCATATCGATCTGAAACAAAAAGAAATATACCAACTGGATGTAGTTAAAGTCCTTCCTGTGATCATACATATCATCCATTTGTTTAGTTGGACAAGCACTTACCGACTGTTCTGAAGACAATATGCATAGACACCATCAACTCAGTAATTGGCAGAGATCAAAAAGCTGTATTCTTGTCAAAGTTCAGTAATATTAGAAAAAGTTTTGGCCAGCGAGTAACCCGTTGGTTCTAAAACCTCGGACACTAAAGGGAGCTCCCCGTCAAAAGGTGATTAACAAAACAAAAACAGTAATAATAGATAAATTAAAAACTTAAAAAAAAACTAATTAAACTACAGATTTCTTTAAAATTATTACTAAAAATTACATGCATAAATAGAGTGTGTGTTATAAGTAGTTGAGGGAACTTGTGGGTAAAAGTGAATTTACCTTTTTTTTGAAATTTAGTTAAGCAGGTATATATATCATCATACTTTTTTTACAAAGAAAGTATATTGTCTTATATGAAGATTTATATGATTTATTATCATATAACTTCTTAATATCTCAAATGCAGTAATTTTTATTGATAAAATACACTATTTAATTGGTATTTAACGTTTGCAAAGCTACAGCTCAATATAAGAACAATTTAAAAGAAATAGAACAAGATCTTTAAAAAAACAGCAAATTAATTAGTAATTGATACATTTTTTTTTGAAAGTATGCCTATTTTCAAATTCTTTCTGATCAACGGCCGTGGCAGACTCATCAAGTGAAGAAAAATCACCATAAATGTGCTTTTTTGCCAATAAAAATTACAATTTTTTTTTTAAAGGGCACAGTTTTTGTAAAAAGTACTTATGGAAATCTGTTAAATCACTATAGTTTGCAAAGAAAATGTATATATTAAAGCAGCTAAAATCACATTTTTTGACGCTTTTCAGAAATATATAATAGTTTTAGTTGGCTGCAGTGAAAAACGAAAGCTTTTATTGACAACTATTATTGCCTTCTTTTTGAACCGATTCCGTAATCTGGTTGTTTTGCGGTGCTTTACATAATATTTTATTGTTTAAATAAGGGCTAATTTATGTTGGTTTGTTTTAAATGTGGTTTTAAATCTAATGAAAACGTAGATAAAGCTTCTGAATTACATTTAAATAGGTGAATCCTAAGCTGCTGTTACTATTTTTTAAAACAATGTTTACGTTTTATTTTAATAGATACCTGGTAATATTTTTTAAAGAAAGAGAAAACATTTACAAGAGTATGGAGCTTTTCTGCGTCCGCGACCAAAATTATGTAACAAAGAAAACTAGGAAATACATGATGTTAATATTTTGGCTTCTGTAGCGAAAAAGCCTTCAAGTTCATGTCGTGTCGTAAAAAAACAAGTTGAGTACAGAGAATATTGACGAAATACAAATATCGACCTTATAAAATAAAAATCGTACACTATTTGCATCCTGGCGATGCGGATCGACCGACGCCGCGACCTTACAATTTTGCAATTGGTATATTGAACAAATTCGAAAAAACAATAATTTTTCAAGCTCAATAGTATGGTCCCAAGAAAACAATCGTGTCATTTTTGAAGGAAAAAACAAAGACGTTTTTGTTTAGTTTTTATTGTAGGAAGACAAATAGTATATCCAATCTATGACGAAAGTCTTAATTTTGGAATTCTTGAAGATGTACCTGAATTAATTAACAACGTGCCTTTAAATCCATTAGATAGTATCTACTTTCTTCAACAAGATGAGACACGTGACAAAGTGCTCCCATATTATTCGCCCTTTTCTGAAGAATGATTTTCCCGAAAGATGGATTGGTACGTGTGGACCCACAAGAGGACCATCACGATTACCGGATCTTTTTGTCTTAGATTTATTTTTAAGGGTTTTTTCCAAAAAAAGATTTACAAGACTCGACATCGTTCTACAGAAGAACTTTGTGAAGTTACACATTTGGCTTTTCAGTTTTTGCAAAATTTCGTCGTTAAATATTTATTCTGAATGGATTAAAAAAATTACAGATTTGTGTGAATATGTCATTAAAAAAAAAACGGCAGTCATTTTGAAAAAATTATATAATTTAATAAAGGTTTTTAATATTCAGTGCAGCCAACTTGTAAAATTATTATTATTTTGTTAATAATTCCAAATTGCGGGTTTATTTTAAAGCGTGAAACGAAGTGCTTTTAGTTGTTTTAAAATATACAGGGTGTTCCATATAAAAGAAATAGAACTTTGGCCTGCAAATCAATATTTGAGGTCTTTAGAGAAAAAAAACTAACTACGCCATTGCATTCTACGTAAAAAACTTTATAATATTCCGTATTTGCGACCATTCACCATTTTTTAACCGATTTGAAAAACGGAGTTGGTTATCAATTCGACCCTATGTATTTTTTTATGTGTGTACATCGATTATTCGTCGATGGTTTGACCAATATGGATGAAATTTTAAACGAATATTCCCATAGCTAGCCATTTTAGACATGTTTACGGGAGCGTCGGAGATTATATATTTCGTTCACCATATCATCAAAAACAAAAGTATCTAATGTTAATATCATGTTTTATATGGTTTCTCGAGATTTTCAATGGCTCGAAGTTCAATTTTACTCATCATTTTAAATTTTGAAAATGTGTATTGCTAATTTTCTACAAATGTGTATAGATGGCCCATTTTATATAATATTAGTACGATATTCTGGCAAAATCCATATACACTGGACCAGTGGCTATTTATTTAATATATTAGGGACGTCCAAATTTTTATTTTTGGCTTTATATCTTGAAACTTGATATAAACACAACTAAAAAGATTGAAATAAAAAAAATAGAAAGGCCTTAATAAAAAAACACTAAAACATAGAAAATAATATTACATTCTGCGTTAAAAGTTTTACTTTGTGAAGTCAGTTACAAACTTGCAAACAGCGTATTTATGTGCTATATATAGATACTTATTACATAAATGTGTGTTTGTAAGAATTAGTTTGACGTCAAATTTATAATTCAAATTTGAATACTTCATTATTTTTTACTTTTAGTGCTTTTTTTAAGTCGATTCTATTTTTATTTACGTTAGGTGCTCTTTTTCTAGTTAACATTATTTCATTCCAATGAAATGTATCTGTTTCTACGGCGAAACACACAGCACATTTAATTGAGGCAAATGATTATTGAACAACGTTCCTTGCGGTGGCACACACTCGAACAATCTATTTCTGGAAAGTTAGTGAGTAGTATTAGGTTTTGCAATTGCGATATAATGAACATAATTTGATTATATTGTACTCATTATGAATACTACTGGCGCAGCGCCGACGAGGATAAGTAACGAACAATGTAGAGTGACAATTACTGCAAAATTTGAACTGGTGTAATTTGAGCAACAGCAAGGTTTTAATTAGATATTATTGTGCTTTAAGAGGTGCTTTGAAAATATATAGATCATAACGAAATTTGTATATTCGTAATTATTAAAAGTATTTAAGTTATCGTCGGAATGTCGGAAGTTGTGAGGCTTAAATAACAAATTATATTTTAGTGTTTAAGCAAAAAAGTAAGATTTTAGAATGATAGTATATTAAACGAATGGGGAAGGCAAGCAACACACTGCTTGAAAGCTCTAAGTATGTATATTTATTTAAACTAAAACTAAATGTTTTAAAACTGCCAGCTATTTATAAATGGCATCGCCCTTCTGCAAAATTAGAAAGCCCTCGAGCTTTTGAGAATGCTTATTCCCTTTTTCAGAACTTTTCTGAATTTAAAATAGAAAAATATATAACTGATAAATTGCTTGCAATTTATAATATTAATCTTGCCAATGTGAGTTAAAAGTAAACACGTCCATTGCATAACCCAGATGCGGTTTTGTAGAACACACATTTTTGAAAATATGAACGGCACAATAATAAACTAAGGTACATATGTATTTATGATTATATGATTGATTACATTATTTAAATCTCCAGTTATTTGGTATCGATCGATGCTATGGTTAGCTACGACTTAAAATGTGGGTAACTGTCAAGGTCAGGTATGACGTCGACGGTGCGCGGGTGCGGTAAAAGACTTAAAGTTGGCTGGAAAAATGTTCTAAATACTAACTGGATCAGTCTCAAACAGTACCAAACAACTATATTTAATTTCTATGTGTGAGGTAGAATCAAATAAAATTTAGATGACGTTAATATAACTTCCACTTCTAGTATTTTGAATAATTTGTATATAAGGATATTTGCTGTTTGTTAATTAGCACTAATTGCAAATAAGTTAGAATATTATGTAACATTGTTCTATACCCAACTAAAACAATTAAAAAAAAACAGAAAACCTACTAATAATAAATTGGCGACAGTATATTTGTTGTTAAAGTAACCTATTAAATTACGGGAAATTTGAACAATGATTTTATATGAAGAAGTACGAGAGAGATGATTGTACAGTACATTTAAAAGGCATCTTCTGCTTGGCAGAACATCTGCTGAATTTACTGATTGTTATATCTGTTGTTCCTTAGTTTTAAAAAAAGATTTTTTTTTAAGATAGATGATCTCTGAGAAAGATCTTTACACCTTGCCAAAATTGCATAAGCTTACTTTATCGATAAGAGCCATCGTTTTTTTTATTTACAGCCCGAATGAAACTTTATCTGAATATATCACTAATATTTTAACAATTGCTTATGACACGTAAAATGCCTTACATTAAGGATTCTTTTTCTTTTAGTGAATATATAAATAATTACCAACTTCCTAACAATTATATTATAGTCAGTTCTGACATAGTATCTCATTTTACAAACCTGTCACTCAATGCTTAATAAATCAAGGGAAAGAAATTTCTGACCATTGTTTTTTAAATTTCGGTACTTTTGAGGGTGAACAAAGCATATCCTTTCTCGATATGTGAGTTATTAGTACCAATATAAATATATTAAAAACACATGAGTACTTAGCATGTCTGTTTAATAGAGTTACTCATTTTTATCCTTTCCATACAATAAATATGAAAATAATTCTATTATTGGATATGAAAATAACAGCAGTCAAGTTAACCCAAACTTTACAGAGAGCAGTTTTAAACTACTAAAAGATATCCTGATAGAAAATTCTTATCCTGAAAATATGATTAATGCACTTCTTTATAACACTAAATATAACATACTTAAAAATATTCTCCAAAGTCAATCTCATGGCAAATATTACCCTCTAAGGATGCTTTGTCACAGCCGACTATTATCTGAAACCAAACAGAAATTGTACAATCCTGTTTTTGCTCATTTCATTACCTTTATTAAAGATTTAACTTATAAAATCAAAAGCATATTCATTAGTCAGACAGATATCAAATTTGCATTTAAACAAACAAAAAACTATATCCACATTCTATACAAGAACTAAAACTCCTCTAATCATTAATGAAAATTGGTATAAAATCCCCTGTTCAAATAGCAATAAAATACAATAGTACATAAAATTCCATGTTTAAATTGCAATAAAATATCATGTTTAAACTGCAATAAAATACAATAATACGTAAAATTTGATGTTTAAATTGCAATACAATACAATAGTACATAAAATCCCATGTCTAAATTACAATAAAATGTATGTAGGTCAAACTAACAGAAATATTATAGTCCGCATCATTTCACATAGTAGCTATTGTAACACAGACAAAACTTTCGTGCGCCTTTTCTGAACATGTCAATAGAGAGACACTTGATGAATTGATGAGACCATCTGTCGCGTAAAAAAATCATCTTTCTAGAAATGGTGCACATAAATAAATAAATAAATAAATAAAAAATAAACAAATAAATAAATAAATAAATAAATAAATAAATAAATAAATAAATAAATAAATAAATAAATAAATAAATAAATAAATAAATAAATAAATAAATAAATAAATAAATATATAAATAAATAAATAAGCCTTTATCTTGTACATATTCAAACCCACCAGTATCATAACCATTATTGGTCCTGCCAAATATTCTGTGCTTCTGACTGGTCGTCAAATCTGACATCGCAATTAGGTTCCGCTAATATTAGTAAATTTATACCCCGTATTCACTAAAAAAGTTTAGGATTTAAACCAGGTCTAGTTGCCATGGTACTAAAAGCTCTTAATTCGCCAGTTATGTTTCGCTTATGTCACTGTCATTTTGTAATTGTGACATTTAGAATAATTATTTGTTCAATTGTTAAAAATGTAATCTTAAACCTATAACTGTCAAATTAGACCTGGTCTCGATTTAAACCTCTTTAGTAAATACAAATTTTTAATAGAAGTATTTTATCAGTTTTTTAAATTGCGAAATAACATTTTTTTTTAAATACTATCAACTGACTACTGATCAAATCTTTCTAAAAAAATATCACAGTTTAAAAAGCTGTTAAAATAATATTATCAATGATCAACTATGAACGCCGCGATATACAAAATCTCAGATCTATTTTAAATGTAGAGAACAACATATATAACAATCTGAAATTTCAACAGATGTCCTACCAAGCACAAGGTTGTGTTTAATCATTTCTCTCATAATTTTCTATATAAAATCATTGTTTAGATTTTAGGTGTTTTGTCTAACAAATAGATTACTTTTTAACAACAAATATACACTCGCCAATGTGTCAACAATTTATTGAATGTAACCTTTTATTATTGATTGATTTTTAAATATAAAAAAGATGCGCTTTTACCACTTTTATTTTAATATAAATTCAAATTACCGTAGTGTATTACACAATATTCCTACAATTGTCTACGTAGTGAAAAAAATGTCTTTTCGTAATTTATTGGCATTATGTATTTCTTTTTGAAAATCAAAGTTTTTTTATTTTGTTTTTGTTGAAATTTGAGTTGTTCCTTCATATACATATTGTGGAATTTATTAAAATTAGATTTTAACCCTGCAAAAAACCTCTAATCTACTAAAAAAATAGTACCT
The DNA here is from genome assembly GCA_030620095.1 of Kuschelorhynchus macadamiae. Classification (NCBI taxonomy): domain Eukaryota; kingdom Metazoa; phylum Arthropoda; class Insecta; order Coleoptera; family Curculionidae; genus Kuschelorhynchus; species Kuschelorhynchus macadamiae. The sequence continues at coordinate 1,439,667 of JAUTXW010000498.1, read as the reverse complement.
AATTAGGTATAATTAATCACATCTTCTAATAAATATTTAAATAATATGTATAAATCTTATAAGATAGGAATCTACATTGTGTGTGTGTGTGTGGTCGCTAGACCGCGAATAAATGATACGAGGCTGCACGAAATGCATTGAACTTAAAATTATTTAAACAGCCCAGAAAATACCAAATATTTAATGGAAATTGAGACGAGATTAACCAAATTCCCACTGGAATCAAAACTTTTGACTTTATTTATATAGAAGCAACTACTATCGCTGAACATGAATGACTTCTAACCATAACACAGTATATTTCTCTGTCAATATTGTTAAGCAAAAACGCCCAGATTTCATTTATCTATTATTAAATGGTTCGGATAACGAAATTAGTCCTAATATTAGAATATATTAAACATATTTATAATCTTATTGACTTTTTCTAATCTTCATTATTTCGATTCGCACGGATGTCTCAAAATATATGTAATCAAATCCACCCATATGAATCAATTTCCACATTAGGGTAAATCTGGTAAAAATTGAATCACACCCTCTTTAGAACTAATAGAAAATTACAATTCAAGATAATGGAGCGTATCAAAATATAGTGTGCCAGAACTGTTTTAGTTCAATTTATTCGCATCATTAATCTCCTGCATAATAAATTATGATCAAATGACTTAAGTAGGTTCTAGTTGCCATATGTTTTTGGCTATCTACCAACAATTAAATAATATACAGACAAGATAAAGGTTTTATAATGTCTGCCCGAAATATAGTATTATCTAAAATAGTTTTTGTTTAACTATTTAAATTTTTAGGATAGTTTTTACCTTTACTTCTAATGGGCTCTGGCGGGCATGACTGTGTGCCTGCCTCTGGAGCTGAAGGTCCTCGGCTGAATTTGCGGCCAAGGCAAATTTTGATAGATTTAAAATGAACTCACTATTTCTGATGGGTAGGTGGTTGCACGTTCTAAGAGCACGTATTAGAGAAAAAGGCTGATGAAGATGATAATTAATTATACTTTACCCCATCAAATAAACACTTTTTACCAAATTTTGATATTCCCGAGAAAACACCGTTTATCGTTTTAAGTGAAACACTCTATATATTAGAGGCAAATAAAAATGATTGGGCCATAATATAGATCTTGCTGATATAAAACAAAAAATATGGTATTGAATTTATTGACAGTTGTAAATATAATTTTCTACGAATAAATCATTCTACCATCAAGTTTCTCAGAGCATATAATTTTTTTAAAATAACCTTAAATCTCTTAGCAATAAAAAATTATGAACAAATAACTAAACTCTTGAGCGATAACTTATATTAAATACTGTTTTAATAATACGGTTCATATTTTTGTAGATCTAAATATCCCTATTATTGTCGCTAAATTGGTTTAACAAAATTTTAATTGTTACTAACCTTTTCTAAAAATTTTAACCACGTCTGTTGACAACTGATGTTTTTCCGAGTGTAAAATTTTTTTGATAAGCAATTTCAAGTAAGGTTTAGTCAAAAAGTGAATTTTTGGACTTTTGGAAAGCTTTGCGAAAACATTATAAACCTATAATTGCTACCCGACGTAGTGATTAGGCCGAACGTTGTTTACTAGTAAATTAAAACAATTATTTGATAACCCCAGGGAAGAAGTTTGATGAAAAAAGGAACATTTTTCTACCAAAAAACAAGAAATAAAAAATCAAAAACACCACAAGATCCATTTGGATAAATGTTAAAGTTTCAAAATTTTGAATAACTGTTGTTGTAGACTTCTAATTGTAAGTTGTATTGTTTGTAAAATATTTTAATTTAATGCAAAGCGACTGTTACTAAGTTTTGCTTTTCTCAAAGACATTGAATATAAACTCTTTATCAGCTGACCAAACTTTTGGGACTTAAACTGTGAAGTGAAAAAACTTAACAAAAAGTCAGCGAAGTGCAAATGAACTTTCAAAAAGTATTAAACATAAACTAAACTGCAGGTCCTTGAAAGACTTTACTTTTCAGAAAGTAAGCCAGTCCAGGTTGGTAAAAATTGAGGCGTCCAGGTTGGTAAAAATTGAGTAAATCGTACTTAAATTTTAGGATAGATGAATTAGTGATATTATTTAAAAAAACTGAAAAAGAATTAAAAAATATTAAATAGCATATTTGGGCAGAGACCACCTTCAGGTTTTGTTTTCTAATAAATATGACTATATTCACGCCCAGCGACTTTCCTTTCTCCTTAAAGTCAATGGCACTCCCAATTTTCTTTGAGGCAGGTGCCCACATTCCTGAGGGTTGTCGGATAAATGGTGGCGAGACCTCGGCTAATCCTTCGTAGTTAGCCCCAATAAATAATTACTCTAATAATAATAACTCCGTATCTGTGACTAACATAAAGCATAAGAATGATGTAACTAATCTTAGTACCATTAGTAAAAAGCATGAACTTTGTAGTATTAGAAGCCAACCATATGAATGTGAGAACCCGAAAAAAGAAAGTAACAGGTTATTAGACATAGACATAGCTACTCCCGCAGAGAGAGTTTTTTTTACAAATTTTGACACTTCGTGTGGGCTTTACATGATAAAAATGACCCTTTTGAATTGCCTAACCTGCTGGTCAGCCGACGTCGCTGTCCTCAGCGTTAAATTTGTAGTGATAGTTCCTTAGAAATTAATCAGAACTTGATAGGAACTCCATGTTATATATCTTCTAGCCAACATTCTTTAGTATCTGCTGAGTGCAGTACTAAGTTTCAAACTTTTAATCACACCACCAATATTGACAGTGGAATCCTAGAGGTACAAAACTTAACTTAAATTAATATAAAGCCACTATGTCAAAATTGTAATCATATATATAATTAACAAAATCATCAAATTACTATGCATAAGTTATGCAAAATACTCGAAATTATAGAGGTGTTTGATAAAGAACTTAATACACCCTCCAATCGCCCCCAATACGTATCTAACCCTCTATATATATATATATATATATATATATATATATATATATATATATATATATATATATATTGTATACATATATATATATATATATATATATATATATATATACATATTTACTTTAATTTTATTAGAACAATTATTATAAAAAAAGTATTCCTGACGAATTTCATAAAGAGTCACGATCTGTAGCGGTACAAGGAATAATAGATAACAAAAAGCATATTATAAAAATTTATAAACAGTATTATAACAAAAAATATAAGATATATAAAAATAAACAAAAAAAAATTGAAACCAAATAATTCATCATTCGAACATGTTTTGTAAAAAGCTATGACATGCCGTCGCTGGAAATACAAAGTGGCGCAACGTAATTGGATTAAGCTATTTTTCATTTTAAAGTTTTGGTGTATATTGTATTGGCAATGCACTGTATGTAGTTTGTTATAACATTACAATTTTTTTTTCAAAAATTCACAAAATTCGGTAGTTTTTTTGAGAAAATAGATTTTGACCAAAGAAGTGTATTTAAAAAAATATAGAGTTTTGAAAAAGATACGCCTCTTTGTTTTTTCTTGTTTTTGCCTATTATTATAAATGCATGACTTGCGCCTATTTGTCTAGTGACCACAACGCAATGTGTTGTTAACAAAAACCCAATTTTATAAAAATGTTTATCGAATAAAACAGTAAGTGACTAATTTTACAAAATATTAGAATATCTAAAATAACTTTAAGAGATACGCCACTTTGTTTTTGTCTATTATTATAAATGCATGAGTTAGGCCTGCTGGTCTAGTGGCCACAAAGTGATGTATTGTTAACAATTGAATAAAACAGTAAGTAACTAATTTTACGAAATATTAAAGTGAATAATTTTAAGAAATACGTCTCTTTGTTTTTTTTTTTATATTTTTGTCTATTAATATAGGTAATTTCATTACAAACACTTACTTGTCAAGTAGTCACGGCAAGACGTATTATCAGGGAAGAGAGAGAGAGAGACAAAGAAATTTTTAATTTTAGGTGCGTCAACATCATCGCCCATTTAGCACCTTTCTGTATGTTTTGATTTATATCTTGTTATATATATTTATGTCTCCAAGATATCCCAGAATTGCTCCGAAGTTACTTTTAGTTAATAAGTTAGAGAAATCTCTATTTAACTTCCATTTAGTTCTAATATTATTAAAGAGAGGACAATCTGATGCTATATGTTTTATGGATAAATTAGTGTTGCAGGGAATAGGTGGTTCTTCTTTCTTCAGTAAGTATTCATGTGTAATTTGAATGCCCTATTTGTATTCTGTGAATTCTGTCGAATCTTTTTTATTTCCCGTATACATGTTTTCATGTAATTTGTTGTTATTTTCCATCATATCCCAATTCATTTGAATTAAACTTCTAATTATGTTTATGATAGTTGTTGATATCTATTTTATAGCATATATTTGAATAATCTGTTCCCGATAAAATTGCATCGTTAGCCAACAGATCAACTTTTTAATGACAACATGACTAGGAATTCATAGAAAAACTACTTGCGTTCCAGATCTGTGGCTTTCAATGATAAGTTTATGAATATTAGAAGAGGTGGATGATTGTGATTATAACATAAGTTCAGCCCTAAAGATGCTGGTATATTTGTGTATATATATATATATATATATATATATATATATATATGTGTGATTTTTATATTTAGAGTTAATTATTTCATAAAATGTATTAATACATGAATGGTTTATATATTTTTTATCTAATGATTCTAGTGATAAATCAATTGAGATTTCCGGTCTAATCCAAGGACGAACATTGTGTTGGCTTGAATTAAATCGTGGAGGAAGAATATAATTGTTTTCTCTTGCGAATTTTAGAAATCTAATATTGGAGCTGAAAGTTTATTTGGAATCAGTGTAAGTCTCAATGGGAATTGTAGGTTGAAAATAATTTTCATGTGATGGAATAAATGGTTTGTACCATAAGTTGGTAGCATATTTTAGTAGTAGATAAAGTCTTCTGAAAGAAAGAGACATCGTTTTTGAGAGACATTGCATACTTTTGATTGGGCTAGTTGGTAATGTTCCTAGTGAAATTCTTAGGCTTCTGTTTTGTATAGTATGATAGTTTTAATGTAAGAGGGTCGAGCTGATGTATAAACAATACCTCCATAATTTATTTTTGATCTAATTATTGTTTTGTATATTTTTAGTAATGTAAGAGTATCTATCTGTATTGAATCTTGTATTTGTATATATATAGTATAGTATATATCTGTATTGAATCTTGCTTTGATAAAATTGAAATGTTTAATCCAATTTAGTCTGTTGTCAAAGAACATGCCTAAAAATTTTGCTGATTCCTCCAGAGGGATATTTAGATTATTTAGAGAAAAGTTGGATAATTTAGGGCAATTTCGGTTACGACAAAAATGAAACCCAGTTGATTCTAGTGGTCAAAAGATAAATCCATAGTTTTCAGACCATTTGTGTAAGGAGTTAAAAAATTTGTAGTTGTGATGAGTGGTATATAACTAGGTCGTATGTATAGAGTCGATATTTTATTTGAAGTCTTTGATAGAATTTATTGCAATAAGAAAAAGGGATGGACTTAATACCGATCCTTGAGGAATTCCGTTAAGAAGACTATATGTCAGAGTAGGATGATTGAATTTTCACCCTAATGGTCCCTTTTGATAATAATTAAGTTATACATTTAGGATTCTCCAATCATGTAAGGTTTTAAGAATGTTGTGTCGCCAAGCAATATCAAAAGCGTGTGAAAGAACTAGAAAAACTGCAACTAAGTGGTGTTATTTCTTAAAGGCTTCCTGATTGTCGTTTTCTAGACCAACCAGATAGTCCAAAGTGGAGCTACACTTCCTAAACCCAAGTTGAAATTGATTTAATAGATATTTTTTTCTACAAACCACATTAAACGAAAATTTACTATTCTTTCCAGTATCTTAATTAAGTGGTCAGAGAGCGAGATCGGTCGGTGAGATTCTGCAAAAGAACAGTTCTCTTTGGTTTGTGAATGGGAATAAGAGCAGAATATCTCCAGACTTCTGGAGTTCTAAGTGATTTAAACCATTACATGGGAGGTGATTTATCATAGGGATAAGTAAACCGTCAGGTCCGGGTATTCCTGCTTAAGGCCAAAGCATTATTTTACTATTTCATAGTTATGGGAAGAATGTAAGAGTAATGTTCATATGAATCAAAGTTGATGGGTAGAGACTCTTTTTGCAGTTTGGAGATTTGGAAGGAGTTATTGAAGGGTGGATTGTTTGATACCTTTGCAAAATACTTTGCAAATAAATTGGAAATACTATTGTCATCTGTAATCCATTCGTGGTTGTCCAAAAGACCAGGGATGAGTCTTGGAGGTCTTTCTTTAATGCGTCCAATCTTATTCCAAACTTCTTTACTGGAGGTGTTTAAGTTAATGCTGTCTACAAATCTTGTCCAGAATTCTTGTTTTGATAGTTTAATTACTCTTTTGGCTACAGCTCTCATTTTTTTAAAAGTAATGAAGTTTTCTGGGGATGGGTTGTGTCGAAGACGATTTAGTGCGGATTTTCGGTTTCTGATGGCTTCCTTACATTGCTCTGACCACTAAGGTTCTATCAGGAAGTATTTGAAAGGTTGGAATTGCATTAGATGCATCTGTTTGTATGGATTTAACAAAGTCTTTTACTGATATATTAATGTCACTAGAGAGATAGGGGGGAGCAGTATAGTTAGCTTGATAAAGATTCCAGTCAGCTTTATAAATATTATAATGTATTACGGGATCAGCCGGTTCTCTTAAAGAACCACATGTTAGTAGTAAGGGAAAATGATCACCGCCATATGTTTCATCCAAAACTTGCCATTTTAGGGTAGTGGACAGATTGGGACTTCAAGAGAGAGGTCTATGGATGAAAATGTGCTTAAGGAGGAGGAAACAAACGTCTGTTCTTGAGTATTTAAAACGTTTATGTTGTTGTTATATAGAAGGTTTCTAACATGGAGCCTCTAGTATTTATTTTAGATGATATCCATAGAGGATTGTAAGCGTTGCAGTCACCCAATAACACAAAAGGGTGTGGCAGTTAATTTAAGATGTTTACGATTTGATTTTCGTCAATATTTAACGATGGTGGGATGTAGATGCTGCAGATTATAATTTGTTCATGAAGGTAAGTTTGTATTGCACAAACCTCAAGTTCTGAGGTGATGTTGATTTGTTTGTAATTAAAAGCTTTGTGAATAAGGTTTGCGACTCTTCCAGAGGCTTTAATGTAGTTTGTTCTGTCTTTCCTGATGATGTTGAAGTTTTTACATTGAATTGTTATGTTTGGCTTAAAATTAGTTTCTTGTAAAGTTATAATATTTGGTTTGTTTCTAGATATGAGAACACTCAAACTCTAATTGACTGTTGTAACTGTTCAAGTTCCATTGTATATGGAGGTTGTCATTTTTTATTGTTTGTTTTCTTTTTGTTTGTGTTTAGTTTGGTTTTACTAGTTTCACTAATGTCGCTTTTTGAAGAGATGGAGGAGTAGGGGAGTTAATTTAGGTTGGCTTAAAATGAGTTTTCTAACTAAAGTAATATTTTTGTTTGTAAAAGGGTCTGATAATAGGGAGGGTGAGGGAGGATCGGATGGGGGTTGTAAAGGAGTGATGTATGAAGAGGGAGAGATTTGAGAATTGGTAAAAGGGGGATTTTTACAGGAGTTAGAGAAGGGTTCGAGATTGTATTGAGTGCTTGTCGATGTGGTCTTTCTGCTTGTGGTTACTTTAGAGTAGGAATTATTTATGGGGTGGAGGTTTGATAATTTAGATTTTCTTTTCGCTTCGAAGTAAGGTATTTTTTCGTTGATTTTAATTTTATTAATCTCAAACTCCATTTTGTACATAGGGCACCCTTTGTATCTCAGTGAGTGTTTATCACCACAGTTCACGCAAATTTAAGGTTGGATACATTCATCATTCATGAGAGAAGGTTTGCCACATGATGGACAAATTTGTTCATTTTTACAGGTTGAGGAAATGTAACCAAATTTCTGACAGTTAACCCGCAACCGCTATGGCAAAAAATTGTGACATTTAGACTATGTGTCGGTATATGATACCGCTAATTATTTATTAACTTATTTTTAAAGGAAAAAAATATATACCATTAATTTTGCATTAATTTTTCTTCCAGACATTACACGATTTAAAAAAAATACTACATTACAAAAATATTTATAAACACATAACAAAATAAACACTTCATTTTCTTACAGATATTTATTGTGTTCGTTTCTGAAGGCAAGAGTACTAAATTTTTTTTGTGTGTTCCAAACAAATTGGCAAGAATGTGGAATTCTCGACAACAATAAAAAAATCTTTTTAATTTGTAGGAACACTGATAGCCTGTTTTTTTGATAGCCATTCTTTCATCATTTATTTCCTGATGGTGTTGATCGGAATCATTATTGTCGCTAATTTGTAAAATACCTTTTCTAACCTAAATTCTCGAATAAAGTTTTTTAGGTAAACTTCTGCCATTTAAGAATCTTTGGTGTATATAGGGTGTAGTTAGACTTTTAGCTAAACTTTTTAAAAAGTTTTTACGTTGCAATTTATCTGGATTCTTGCAGCTGTTATACATACATTAACTGCACACATATTTATCATACAAAAAAAATAGCCATAGGCCACCGGCGAGTTCTTCTACTAGGCGAATAGTTTGTACATTTCCTATCCAAGCTGTCGACACCTCCTTTCGTTAGATTAGAAATCAAAACAACTGCTTTATTAGGTTGAGGAACATATGATAACAATGTGATATCTTCTTTGAAACCATATAAACTAGATAGCTTTTCTCTATTTTTGTTTGGCAAAAAACATAATGGAATATTCGGTTCATTCTTCTTTAGTGTTCCCAAAAAAGTAAGCCCCCTCTTTTGAAATTCAGTTACAAGTTCCATACTTCCAAAACCAGTTGTCAGCTGTCACATTGCGGTTTGTTTTTTCAATTGGTTTTACAAGTCTTAAAACTGCTTGTGTTGGAATTTTCAAACGCTGTTCTTCTGTAGATAGTGTTCTTCCATCCGAATTCTTTCCGGAATAAATATAAGCATTGTATAGGTAATTATTTCTAGCGTCCGTTAAACACATTACTTTCATGCCATATTTTGCCATTTTTCATTTCCAGCAAGTCTAAATCCTGTAGGCTTTAATGAGTATCATCCTTATACTTGAGCCTGCAATCACCAATTTTAATGTTTGTCCAATAGATAATTTCATTAAGCATATCTTCCGTGAAAAGTAGGTTCCATAGATCCTCAGGATTTGGAGTATCTTCAACGTTTTTTGCGGCTCTCATAAATGAAGCACAATATTGTGCTTTCTAGTTCTTACATTCGGTGCCGGTGGCTTCTTTGACCTAAAATATAAAATTTGTAATGTCAGAAACTAACTTATATAAACAAAAATTTAGTTTTTACCATTTAGTTTTGTTGTTCTTTTCGCGACCAAAATAAAATTCTTCTTTTTCACGATTTAAGATATTGTCATATTCACTACTCTGTGAAATTTCTTCGAGACCAGACATTTCTGATTCGGAATTATGGTCACTTTCGATAACATAATCATCATCATCAATGTCGCTTACCGGAAAGTCGTCTGTCTCTAGCTGACTTTTACACCAGTCTTCAAATCTAGGATGTTCTGGATGCATATTAGATGGACATGGTCCCGCAGCCACTATGTTACAGCTTTATTGAAGTATTCCTTGAAAAAAAAACATTTAATTTACCTATTTATAAAAATATAAATTTTAAAATACTTACTTTTAGACTATGTACCGGTATGCTATACCGCTCAGGCACAAAATTTGTCAATTATAACAGTTCCGCCCTGAATCGATGCATATACAGTACTGAGCGCACATGGTTTTAATGCACGGAAGGTATATGGCGAGGTAGAAGAGGGGGCAAAAGAGTTTTCGCAATATTATCATTTACGTTTCTATGGCGGTATGTGATACCGGTACATAGCGGTTGCGAATTAAAACATCTAAGAGGGGAGGGAATATGAGGTCGAACTTTAAGGAAATACCATCCAGCAAATACTCTATCAGGTAATCTAAGGGTTTTAAATGTTAGTATTAGACTATTGGTTGGGATTAGAGTACTAGTTTTCTTAGTATTTATTCTTTTGACCTGGATAACTCCTTGTTCAACAAGATTTGCAAGTATTTCTTCTTCATTACAATTCAATAAGTCTCTACAACTAACTACACCTTTAAGTGTATTTAAGGTTTTATGTGATTCGACTTTTATACTAAAATTCCCAAATTTATCCAGTTTTAAAATCTTTTCTGCTTGTTTACCATTTGATATTCCTACCATCAAAAGATGCATCTTTTGGTTTAGGAAACACAAGTTTCAAAATGTTAATTTAAGAAAAATAAAACGATATTTAAAAGGTAGGTAAGCAATTTTATTAAGGTACATAGTTATCTAAAGAAATACGTAATTTAATAAAAAACATATCATGCTGAAAATGTAAAGAAAACTATCAAAATTTTAAAATTGTTTAATACGACTTAGTTTTTATAATACGCTTTATTTAAAATAATAATATAGAGGCTGTCTCATTTATAAAAAAGTAACGTCGGGAAATATATAAAAATAGGTTAAAACCGATTTTTATATTTCAAAATTGATGTTTTTTTTTAACTTTACCGGCACAAGGGGAAGTCATAATTTAAAAAAATTTTTTGAATATATATATATTTTATTAGTTTATTTTTAAATTGTGAAATATATTTTTTGAAATAATTATAACCAACAGCAAAAGTTATGGCGGGATCAACAATGGTTATGATACTGGTGGGTTTGTATATGTACAAGTTCTAACGAATTGCTTATCAGTGGTACGATAGCGCAATTAGTCAGAGCGATAGACTAGTGATCTAGAGGTGCGGGTTCGATCCCCGCTCGTACCATAACTTTTGCTGTTGAATATAAATACGACGGTCAAGAACTCCGTGCCATAAGGTTAGAATATTTGGCAGGATCAACAATGGTTGTGATACTGGCGGGTTTGAAAATGTACAAGTTCTAACGAATTGCTTATCAGTGGTACGATAGCGCAATTGGTTAGAGCGATGGACTAGTGATCCAGAGGTGCGAGTTCCATCCCCGCTCGTACCATAGCTTTTGCTGTTGATTATAAATATTTAAAAAAACGCAGATATATCGCAAAAGTTTTGAAAATTGACACGCTGTACTCTGCCATAAAATTTTAGGTACAATCCTTAAAATGACAATTTATTTCCATGAAAATATTCTTTTGTTCAGTGTATCCTTAAATTAACTAATAACTTTTCTGCTTGAATATCATTTGATCATAAAAATGATAAATTATTCTTAAATAACTAATTCTCAACAATAACATTTGTCGGGCTCTATTAAGTATATCTGTTTACAATTGTATGCCTCAGCGCAAAAAGAAAATCCGGGCCCGGGAGAAATGACCTCCAAATTTTTTTTCCAGGTATTGTCTATCAAAATAACATATCAACAGATACTAATTATTAAAAAAAAGCTTACATTTTGTATGTCTATTAGCATTTATTACGAAAATTGCTATACACTATCGTACATTGTATTGGTACAGTTGGCAGCACTGCTCTTCATTGACCCCCCACATACATGATTTTCTGGAAACTCCGAGCCCGGGGGGAATCACCCCTGACCGCCCCTCTCAACACGCCTGATATGCAATTCCCTACAATAAAAAATCAAACCTTACGGGTTTATTTCGGGACACCATGCCTGTGCAAATAAGAACCGCCACTGATGTATGCATTTAAAATTTAAAACGCCATAAATATCCCGGCTGATGCCTTTTTGTAACACATGCAGATCTGCGGTTGCACGGAAGGTTTAACGGCACAGGTGGTGTTTTAGTGTTGGAAAAAATACAACTCCCAAGGCGGCTTATTCGAGCCAGGGCATTGTTCCAAATCGAGTGATTTAGATCTGCATGTTCCGGTGCATAACATAACAGCGCAGGAAAGTAAGTTGCTTTTAGGTGTTTAGGTTATAAAAACCATTATTGCGAAACTCCAAATTAAATTTTGTATGAGTTGCAGTAATTAAGTTTATTTTTGTGTACTACCTAATTAATATCTTACTTTCTACAATATAAAGCATAATGCATTCATATTTAATAATTTTGCGATATATATATATATATATATATATATATATATATATATATATAGGAATAACTTGTTTTTCTTGGACCTTCCTTTATATATGATGAATTAAATTAACACATTTCGTTTATATATATATATATATATATATATATATATATATACGACAGAACTCATTTTTATTTTCTTGGGTGGTGATCTTCATCAGAATATAATTTTTGGTCTCATTAAAACCAAAATCCGAAGATTATGTCAATATAAGACAATACAACATTTTTAAAAATTCTACACTAAGTTTGTACATATATAAACTAACAAACACGAAAACAACGAAAACGAAACAACGAAAAGTCGTTTTCGTTGTTTTCGTGTTTGTTAGTTTAAATATGTACAAACTTAGTGTAGAATTTTTAAAAATGTTGTATTGTCTTATATTGACATAATCTTCGGATTTTGGTTTTAATGAGACCAAAAATTGTATTCCGATGAAGATCACCAAGTTGATCGAAACGTCAACTTTGTAACATGAGTTCTGTCAAACGAAATGTGTTAATTTAATTCACGAGGACCCTAACCCAAGAAAATAAAAAGTAATATATATATATATATATATATATATATATATATATATATATATATATATCTATATATATATATATATATATCTATGTCAGCTATATATATATATATATATATATATATATATATATATATATATATATATATATATATATATATATATATATATATATATATATATATATATATATATATATATAAAGATCTGAGCAAACGTACGGTATATTTTGGCATGTTTATCGTATGTGCTCTGTTCCCGCAGTTTTTCTAGTCTGTGGTGATGCGATAAAAATAATTCTTGGTTTCTAAACCTGAAATTGACACAACAAACTTAACTTAAATGAGAAAAAAAACTGTAGACTTGACTAGAAAGTACTTCATATGTTATATGTTAAAAAAAAATTTCAGCATGACAGTATTTCTATGATAGTTAGTCGAAAAAAAGTTCAAAAAGCAAAGCTTACTTTTAACTTAATTTACATACAATCAAATTGCTCAATTTTTATTCACTTTTTAACACAAGTGTCCAAATATTGTATTTTATTTTTCTTCTGCCAAATTATTTAGATTTTAAGCAGTTTAATTCATATCGAGATATTTAGAGTACGTCGTTTTACTCATCTTAAGGTGCTACATAAACAGTAATCTGAGTTAGGCAAAAAGTTTTAAGCTTAAATAATTTTTAGTAAAACAGGAAATATTAAGACATTTTACTTTTTCAGGTTTTTATTCTTGAAAAGCTTTATCGGGAGATCAACATATATAAACCCAGACTCTAATTGATCTTTTAAAAATAATGAGTAGTAAAGATGGGTTAGGTTTTACATATGAAATAACAATGATCATTGATGCAGGTTATCCCAGACCTAATTCTTAAATTGGGAGTAGTTGAAGAATCCCAAAGCCGGTGGAACAGTCCGGTACCCGCGGCAAATGAAAGTGGTAAGTCTAGGCTTCGCTATGATGGTGAAAACCGAATCAACTGACGCATCACAACAATTATCCACTTTAAATGATCGACATAATCATCAGCTTACTATGTAATTGGATTCAGCTTTCAGTAATTTCAAGCTTTGTTCTCAATATCATAAGAAATCTTACTCACTTCAAGCCTTCTAACTCGGTAAGTAACACTCTAGATTTAATTAATAAACTTAAAAATATTAAATCGAATAACAATCACCTTATGGTATTCCTTGATGTAAGTAATTTGTTCACATCAGTGCCAAAGAAGTAACCTATCTCATTAGTAGGTAACTTATTAAGATCTAACAACGGCAAAGAGTCTACAGTGTCTCATATACCTTTGCTGTTGAATTTTGCTTTTTCACGGGATTTTTTTGTTTTTAATAACAATTTTTATCTTTTATCAACAACCTGAAGGCATTGCCGTGGGAAGTAGCTTATCCCCGTTCCTTGTAGATCTGTTTATGGACAATCTTATATAATCTTCATATTCTTAATAATACAGAAATAACGCACTACTATAGATACGTTAACGATTGTTTTCCACTAAGAGCGGGTAATTTTGACTCTGTCAATCTCTTATTAAACAAGATTAATCAAATACCTAGTAACATCAAATTTTCACTAGAAATTAAACATAAAGACTCTCCTAATTTCTTAGATCTGTCTCACCACTTATAGATCTGGTACTGACCTAAAATTCAGAAGTTATGGAAAACCAACTCAAACTGGTCATGTTATTCATAAAATGTCTAACCAACCATAACAACACACGATAGCCGCTTTTATCTCCTATCTTTATAGACTTTTGAATGTCCCTACGTCAGAGGCTGACTGTAGGCAAGAAACTAACATTTTAAAGCAAACCGCTTATAGCAATGGATATGAACCAAAATTAATAGATACCAAGATCAACAAGGTTAAAACTAAACTTTTACGTATTCCTATTCATATGAGTTAACATATTATTACTATCAAAACATATTTGTTAATAATTTGTCAGTTTTTTACAAAGATTGCTGAACCCCCTTTCCTCTTTATTTAAAGATTTTTATTATTATATTTAATTACAGTTATTGACCACAGGTGGTTCTTGTATAAGAGATCAGTTAACTTCACACATCATCTTACATTTTTATTAGTAATTGAAACCTTTTATTTACAATTTACTAACCAACATTATTTCAATATATTTAATTTTATATAGGCACACATTAAATTGTAACACATTTCTGTTCAGCTAGTTCCTTTATGCACCTTCCCGCAAGGACTTTGTTTGAATTGCACTTAAAATTTATGTTAGGGTTAGTAACAATACATTTGTTTTTGTCATTACTCGCCAATTGTTTGAAAGCTTCTTTTTATTGATTTATTTTTCCCGGCTCTCTCACTCTATCCACACAGTATTGGTTTTTTGTTTTTATCTAAACCCGTTACTAGTGTCGCTTTTTGCTTAAACAATAAAATACATCTATTAGGCTTATTTTTGAATTATCAACACATTGGTGTAGTTTATTGGCATTACACAGGTTTTTGTACCTTTTCATTCTTTCATCTCCAATGTATAGGCCTCCTCCACCAAGGATGTCAAATCAGCAGCTTTCTCTCCCCGCGACGTCACACTGGGGTTTCCAATCAGATTTGTAATCAATTCGCATTGGTTGTTTTTCTGTTTTTACAAGTTTACAATTTATTCTATATTTAAATTTCTATTTTCGTTATACTCATTAAGACGACTTATCAAATTTCAATAACTCGTCTGTTATACATAATGATTTCAATATGGTCATAATTTTTTGAGCAGTTATAATTGCTTTAATTCCATGAACCCCGTCCACTGTCAACTTTCTTTTTGCTTTCTGTTAAAGAAATTCACCCACTTCTCTGTCATCATGCCTACATAAATTATGGCTGCTTTTTAAGCAATAGAACATTTTTAAATATAGTTTGGTGTTCGTCTATTTTTTCTTTCTTACAGGTAGAAAGTTTTTAAGTACAATGATACTAAAACCATGTATCTTTCTGTCGTATATCGCATGATTCAGTCTTTTTCTTTTCTTTTCGGCTTTTTAGCCTTGTCCACTACATTTATTATTGAAGGGATTTATTACTCGATATACTTATTTGTAAGTCGCATAGATGATGACTAGTTAGTCGAAAGCGCGCTGCCATAATTTTGGATTTTGGATATTCATGTTATACAGACAGATCTTTTTATTTCATTTTTATAATATTTTGAAGTAGTTTTAAACGAAATATTCTATTTCCACCGACATTACAGTAAGGAGGTAACTATAAAAATAACCTATTTTGGCTTTTAGCAAGTTTGTGATTTATGATCAACGACTAAACGTTATAAATGATTCTACAAAATCGATGTTTTTTAAATGAAGTCAACCCTAAATATCGCTCTTTCTGAATGTAGCAGTTGAAATGGTTTTCCTTTGATTCTAATTATTTTCTGGTTTTAATAATGTTAATGTGGTTTAACTGATGGTAGCTTTAAAGACTTGCAAATAGTGGAAGTGGAAAATACCTTTTCATAATCAGGATGCTCAACCGATTGTTCCTTAGTATTTGCAGTTCGACGTTGAAGGGATGTTCATGTTCGTGTCTGCATGGCAAGGATGACTGAGAAAGGGATTATCGATTATAATTTGTCAGAACACGGTAGAATATGTAAAACCGAAACAGAGCCCATAATTCAAATCAATCTTCATTGACAACAAAACAGAGTTGTTTCACTAGCTTATAAAACCTTGCCAATGGTTATATATACATTTCTTTAGGAAGCAAAATCTCTCAGCAAGTCAAGAGATTTTTTGAGATACTGATTGGTTTTTAAAGAAGCAAAAGTTTGTAACAACACGTAGTATTTCAAAAAACTTTAAATGTTCAAAAAAAAATTCTATTCTAAATTCTTGCCATATTAAACACTTAGTTGTAGTTAATCAACACAAAGCAAAAATAATGGAATTCAGAAAATGCATACATAATATATGTGCTGCTGAACATAAACTCTATTTAAAATCTAATGTTACCGCTTCCAACATTTTACCGCCGTCTGGCCAATAGCAAATAGGTACCGATCCGATCATGTGGTGGTCATTGTTTATCAAGTATGCACGGCGGATTTAAATATACCCTTTGCGAACATTAGTAAACAATACAGCGCTCTGGAAACACCTTTTATTTTTGCCATAAAAGCCTATCATTCACTGGACCAACCTGGACCACTTTAACACGATCACAGCCTCAAGGCATCCATACACTGGCCGACCAACCCGCCAATATGTAGAAACCCGTCGAAAGTCGAGAAAAGTCGCGGTGAGGTCTGTGAAATTAGCCCCCAAAATATTTTCAAGTTGCTCAGATTTGGTGAATGATTAGCGCTTTGTTAATGCTTCTTGGTACTTTGCTTGGTTTCGTTAATGCTTTCTTAAATCAGCAGATATTTGTTTTTAATTTTACGCTCAGGCTCAGTTTTTGTGACCATCTCAAACTAGGCGTCTTTCACTGGTGCTTTGTTAGTACTTCGATTAGATTCATAAGTGATTTTTATTTTTTGTAAATATTCGCTTGTTTTGTATTAAGATCAGCTCCCAAAGTTTTCCTGATCAGCTTAAACTAGGTGTCGTTTATTTGTGCTTTGTTATGTATTTTTAGTGCTTTCGATGTGCCCAATTTTGGTGTCATCCGTTATTGCTACTTTGTGCTTTATTTGGTTTCGTTAGGGCTTCCTTAAGTTTCGCAAATATTAATTTTTTATCTCAAGATCAGCTTCCAAAGTTTCTCCGATCGACCCAAATTAAGTAACGTTTGTTATGCTCTAAGTTATTGTTGCTAAAGTTTGGAAATATTAATTTATTTTCTACAAAGGTCAACCGCCAAAGTTTTTCTGATCTACCCAAACTAGGTATCGTTTGTTGTTGCTTCGTTAGTGCATTTTTATTTTTGTCACTATTCACTTATCTTTTTAACCCTAAAACTTTTCTGATCGACCGAAATTACACGTCGGCGTCCTTAGTTTGTGTTTCGGATTACTTTGGAGGCCATTTTCACGAACCTATCATGGTGTGTATAAGCCCATGGTCGGTTAGCAGTCACATGCTAGGTCCGAGTTGGCATAGCCAATATCGACTCTAGCCAGCCCCATTGTATTCTGAATATAACAACTTCTCTACCGAACTATATAGGAGCGGACAAGTAGAGCGCATAGATTTAACAAAATCAGTTAACGAATTAGTCGGCCTATAAATGGCCAGCTTAAGAGTACTTAGTGTCCTTTTTCTCTAATTTGTTGTTGTTTTTAAAAGAGTTTATTTATAATAAGCTAAAAAAGATTCCTTAATACTTTTTTTTAATTTGTCGCATTAAATGTATCTAGTACGACTTTTTTTTGCAACAATAAAAAATAATCTTTTTTTTTAGCTATAATCAAAGTCGATTATAAGTTTGTTGATTATTGGCTTAATATTTGAATTTAGATTACATCGAATTAGTTGATGTGTTAGAACAGTTTATATATAATAAACTATAGAATTTCCTATATACCTATTTGTTTTTTTAATTTGTCCTGTTCAGTCTACATAGTACGATTCTTTCTTTCTTTGATTTTTGCTACAATAAAAAAATCAGTTTTCTATCTTGTCCCCAAAGGTATCCAACGATTGAATAATGAAGACAAAATAATACCAATGCAAATAGCACATCGGCGAAATAAAGCTTTAAGGTTTATCCAAAAGGTCTAGGGTTCAAGATATGTTGGCTTCGATAAGTATTTCAAATACTTTTATGTATAGTAGCATTTTTATCTGAATAATAAACCGAGAGCCTGATCCTAATCCACTGCTTTCTCTTGTTGCCGATATCTCGAAAACGGATAGCATAAAGTACACTTAAAGTTTGAAAACATGTTCAGTTCAGTCTAATTGTAATTTTTGCATTTATCGGTACATAAAATTTCGCATACTAGTTATATGGCGTAAGATTCAATTTTAATTGCTGATTGGTAAATTAAACAGCGTCACCGGTTGAGTGTAATATGTTATTATGTTAATTTTTTGAAATAATGGAACTTTTATCTTATTGCGTTAATTACCGTTGTATGACCTCTTCGTTGGGATGAAATACTCTTCATGTTTACCTGAAACAAAGAAAACACTTTTAATTTAATTGCTGTACATCAGTTAGGTTTATAATAAAAGTATATATATATATATATATATATATATATATATATATATATATATATATATATATATATATATATATATATATATATATATATATATATATATATATATATATATATATATATATATATATATATATATATATATATATTATTCAATTTGTTTCTTAAACCCAGTATATATTAATTGACTTCTTTCTTGGGTATAGGTTTATTTGCAGAATTAAACAATGGCTTTCTCAAAAATGGCTCATTCCTTTATTTTTTTTTGATATATATGGCTTTCCTTTCCTATCTACAATTAATTTAAAAAACATTTAGTGGTCTAATTATAAAAAGACATTTACAATTTTTCTAAGACTGATTTAAAATTTTGTACTATTGAAAATAATTATTACAAAATTAATAAAATAAGGTTACATACCTCGAAAAATGAATGTTGATTATTTATTTATATTTGAATGATAGGTAGTAAGTTAGTGGTTTGCCAGGCATCTCATGGCACAGTTTTAGGTAAAAAGATGTTCTTATCGTACTACTATATATATATATATATATATATATATATATATATATATATATAATTATAAAAACATATTTTTTGTTAGTTTTTAATTTTTTTATTCATAGAGGCACACCTTAGTGATAATATAATGTCGTAATACAATAATATTGAGTATGCTACGTTTGGCAATTAAAATATTTACTTTTGAAACACAACTTAAAGACACAAATTTAAAATACATCTATCCATTATATACTAAATTTTTAATATTTTCGGTAGGCACCTAAATAGCGATTTACATAATTGTAAAGTTAGTACGGTAAATTATATTAGATTGATCGGGTTTGGAGCGTTTCGGTTATCATTTTATAATAAAAAAGATAGAATTTATTACAGATTTAGCTACTAGTGAAAAACAAATAATATTTTTAATAGATATACAGAGGCAAGTTTATTTTCTGTTTAAAATTTATAAAGAGAAAAGGAGATTTTTGAATTTAATATTTTGTCTGATTATTTAATTAGGTTAAAATATATTTGACTTAAACCATTAGAAATTTAGCACTTAACAACTTAAAAACCAAATGGAATACCAAAAAAACTTCGGGACGATCTCTAAATTTTATTTCCAACCATTCAAATGACCAAAAAAATAGTGTGATATTAGGAGAGGGCCACACAATCTCACTAACCTCTAGAATACCGACCAGAAACTCTGGAAAAGTTAAACAAGCGTAAATAGATAACCATTATCCAGAAAAAAATATTTTAAGATCGATTAAACAAAAAACTTATCTGTATTATAATAAAAAGAAAGAACCAATCAAAAACGAAAATCCTAAGTACGTAGCACTACCTTACAAAAATAACTTATCAGAAATATTGAAGTCTATTCTCATAATGCCCATAATTTATTCAATTCTCTTTATACTCTATTAAAAATAGAGTCCAAAAAATAAATCAAACTTAATTTATTCAATTCCGAGTTTGAATTGCTCTAAAAATATATATCGGAATGACAACACAATGCTTAGAAAATAGAATAAAAGGCCATAGGTATACTAAAAATGCTTCTACTGCCCTTCAAAAACATGAACAAACAACAACACATGAGTTCAATTTCAATGCAACTGAGATTTTAGCACAAGATAGGAATTATCGTAAATTAACGTTTAAAGAAATGATATAAATAAAAAGGAAGAGTGAAGCAGTTATTGATAAAAAGAATATTTAAGGTTTAAGTCAAATATATTTTAACCTAAAAACTAAAAATAGTATAAATATATATATATATATATATATATATATATATATATATATATATATATATATATATATATATATATATATAGTCTGATAAATTCTACCTTTTTTATTATCACAAAAAAGTCATAACCCAAACGCTCCAAACTCGATCAGTCTAATATCATTTACTGTACTAACTTTCAAGTTGCGTTCCGTAAATATTAAAAATTTGGTAGATAATGGATAGATGTATTTTAAATTTGTGTCCTCAAATTGTGCGTTTTGTCAAAACTAAACATTTTATTTGCCAAAGGTAGCATACCTAATATTATTATAATACGACATTATATTATCACTAAAGTGTGCCTCTATAAATAAAAAAAATTAAGATATAACAAAGATTAGGTTTTAAATTAAATCTTAATAATTTGACAATTTTATAGTTTTTAAACCTTTTAATGTTTCCAGTATGTATGATAATATTTGCGTCTTTGTATATAATTTCCTGTGTTTTATTTTAATGAAAAAAATGCTTTTTACAAATCAAGCAAGCCCAAATAAAGCCTTGAAAGCGCCCAACACTATGAGCTAAATGTTGACTTGATATGAAAAAATGTGTTTTTTTTTATTTGTTCTTCAGGGCTCTACAAATTTCTTGTTTTCAGAAAATTTAAGTTTTAACTTATTATTAATGCAATATAAAGTATAATGTCCCCTATACCGTTATAAGATCCCTTCTACTGTTACAGTCTAAGGAGTATATTAGAAAACAAAACTCCATTTAAAGAAAAATTTAAAAGTATTCATAGTTATTATCTATCTATAGAAATTACTTTATTTAAATTAATTATGTTAAACAGTGCATCTGGTGGCACTGTAAAAAATATTTGCGTTTTAAAGATTGCATTATTTTGTATTAATAAATAAGTAACTAAAAATCTAATTTTCCTCTGTAGAAAACATATTTATTTTCCCATAAACTGCTATAAAAACTCCTAGAGTAGTTGTGCCTATAAAATAGAATTTTAAATAAAACATAAAAAGTTGGACCGAAAACCAAGTTTATTTCAAATATTTTATGCGCATGAAAAATGCACTATTTTTTGTTAAGGCAAGTGTACAGGGTGGTCGAAATTGGTCTGTTTTAACAGAGAAAACCTATTTCCTGACTAGATAGAGCAAAACTGACTTACGTGTCATGGGCTCGATTTCTGAGAAATGTTTAATGGCAAAAACCGCCTGCCGATATTTTCACTGCCAACTGAGATATAGGGCGTTTTTCAATTTTCGGCCATTTTGAAAATTGTCCATAACTTTTTTATTTTGCGGAATATTAACATTCTGCAAAGACATTCTAAAGGCACTTTTTTATGTGCAATCCAGTGGCATACTCAGATTTTTTCTATAGTTGTCCGTTTTATCATAAATAGGCAAAACTTTTTTTTTTCAAATAGAAATCATAGTTGGCTATAAATTATAAAAAATGCTCGCGTTTAACCCTTTTCAGTGATATAAAGTTGTAGGTACTTATTTTCAAAAATAACGAAAATATTAGGTGTTTTTGGTTTACATCGAAGTAGGCTTTGATTTGTGATGACAATATCTCAATTATGTATTGTTAAGATTTATAGTTTGTTAGCAACTTAAACACAACTTTAAATAACACTAGCTAACGTTATTTTAATTATTTATTATTAATTTTTTTTATTTTTTTTTGTTTACATAGCAAAGTTGAACAAAATTAACAAACTAAACTACTATTTACAGCTACAAGTGAAAATAAAAAATAATTATGAAAATCTAGGTATTTAGTTAGATAGGTTTCTGATAAATATATTTAGAGAAGTTGTTCAAATTGAGCCCCTCCCTGTTGAATACAAACTAAGCATCTTTTGCGTACCGAGTTGCAACTATTTATTAGTTCAACTGGGCTAATAGATGCAAAAGCTTGCCTAGTGGCCTCTTGCAATTCTTCTTTTGTGTGAAAGGTTCTTCCTTTAAATATCAAGTCCTTCAATCTTCCCCACAAAAAAAAATCTAAGGGAGTTAAGTCACAGGACCTAGCAGGCCAAGGTATGGGGCCCCACGTACCAATCCAATTTTCTCGAAATTCGAAGTTTAAAAGATCAGTTGTGATCCTTGCATTGTGCGGGGGACAACCATCTTGTTGATAGTAGATATTTCTGGCATCAGCTAAAGGTATGTCTTCCAACAAAGGGACAATATATGTGCGCAAAATATTTACATAACCATCTGCAGTTAAATTTCCATCGTAAAAATAAGGTCCCACAAATCTTCCTCGGAATATCCCCACCCATATATTGAATCCACACCGACCTTGCCGGTCTTGTTGCACAACTACGTGTGGATTTTCAGTGGACCAGTGATATGAATTATATCTATTAAATATACCAGAAGTATCTACTCTGGATTCATCACTCCAAATAATATTTAATGGAAAATTCTCATTCTCCATGAATTTTTGCTCATACCACTGACAAAATCTCAATCTTCTAGCGGCGTCCCCTTCACGGAGTTGATGAACTCTTCTCGTTCTGTACGGTTTGAATTTATGTTTTTTGAGTATTTTTAAAACGGTGGTCTTTGGAACATTCGTTATATTAGCCAATGTTCGAGAGGAGGTGCCAGGATGATCTAATACCTCACCAATTATATTTAGCTGCTGGATTTCCTTTCCTTCCTTTAGTTCATAATGTCTTGTTCTTAACTTTTTAAAACTTCCGTAATTTACTAAATTACTTTTTAATGTTTGATAAATTCGGTTATCCGGTTGACGTCGCTCGGGAAATGTATTAAAATATAATTCACTAGCTGCTTCAGGAACTTCGTTAGATAATATGTAACATTTTAACATATCATACTTTTCATAATTCTCAAACATATTTTGTCAGCAACTTAACACAACTTTATAAAGATAACACCAAAACGCAATAATTACACCAGACTACAGTAATCTGACAGCAATATATTCAAAATATTGAACGCGCGTCATTATTCCAAGGCCTACTTCGATGTAAACCAAAAACACCTAATATTTTCGTTGTTTTTGAAAATAAGTACCTACAACTTTATATCACTGAAAAGGGCTAAACGCGAGCATTTTTTATAATTTATAGCCAACTATGATTTCCATTTGGAAAAAAAAAGTTTTGCCTATTTATGATAAAACGGACAACTATAGAAAAAATCTGAGTACGCCACTGGATTGCACATAAAAAAGTGCCTTTAGAATGTCTTTGCAGAATGTTAATATTCCGCAAAATAAAAAAGTTATGGACAATTTTCAAAATGGCCGAAAATTGAAAAACGCCCTATATCTCAGTTGGCAGTGAAAATATCGGCAGGCGGTTTTTGCCATTAAATATTTCTCAGAAATCGAGCCCATGACACCTAAGTCAGTTTTGCTCTATCTAGTCAGGAAATAGGTTTTCTCTGTTAAAACAGACCAATTTCGACCACCCGGTACATATTATTATTTTTAATGGAACTTTGACCATAATATAATAAAACGAAAGTATATATCAGCTTACAAAGAAAAAGTCTATGGTTTATTCCATTTTTTAAATCCAAGTCATTGCTAAGATTTTGCATCTATGAACTGATTAATGGAAATACTTATAATTTTAAATTTGCGTTTTCACAGAGCCTGAAAAAATCTATACATTTATTTTTTCAAATTAAAATTATTTTACCTGTAATACATTTTGTTTCTCGTGCTTTGTTTTATTGATAAAAATACAATAAAAATACTTATATTAGAACCATTTAGTTTGGAGTTTTAGTAGCTTTGTACTTTGACCACTACATTATAATTAAAACAAGTTAAACATTCACTAGAGTACCATAGCCGTTTTTGTTGGATTAAAAGAGGTTTAAGCAAAGTAACTAGATTGGATTAGCTCGGTTAGATTTGCCAATAAATTATGTATCGGACCCAAGGAAAGACGTTTTTAAAATATCACATTATTCTTTAAAATGCACTAAATAAATTTTTGAGAGAAACCAAGAAAAAGTTGAAGATACGCTGCGACACGCAGTTAACGATTACAGTAAGAATAATTATAATAGTGTACTTTAACAGTATTTAGCTCTAATTATATCATTTCGCTGTCTTATATGACGAGGTGGTGAAACATGTAAAGTCAGCACGTACGTAAAATGTATTAATAGAAAGGCATACACCTTTTTTTGACCTATGGTATTATATAGCTTTCATTGTTGATATTATTATCCTTATTTGTATTAGATATATTTAAAGTAAATAGGCCATAATTACGTCCAAATAAAACTAAAATACATACAACATGCGGCCACCTATTGTATTAGTGATTTTAATCGAAAAAGTTATTCTTCATAAAACGTTTTGCTTATCTGGAAAATAAGATTGATTTAAAAAAATGTCCTTTTACGAACAAAAAACGAAATAAGTACGAAAATAGAAGTTTGCAAAACAAAAAAAAATTAAGTTCCAATTTTTAAGACAGCTAAATTTAAGAGCCTGCAAATACGAGTCTATTTAAGATTATAATTATATTATTAAGTAGGCGCCTATAATTTTTGTTTCATACAATTTTTAAACGATATTGCAAAAGATTTCTCTGGTTTCTTATATTTTTGATTATAAGATCTTTAATGTATTGATGCATGTTCTAAAAAAGAATAGAATAACAAATCTATAATTTTGATTTATACCGAATAAATAATTGTATGATAAATATGTATTTTCAAATAACACATATACGCTAAATAATTTTCATATAAAATTCTACTTCCAGTTGTTCCATTTTGCCGGAAATCCTTTCACAACATTTATAACGCCAGATTTACCCACTTTAAATTTAAAAAAGAAACAAGATATTTTCAAACGCTTCGCGAACTTTCAAGAAAGTTTGGACGGGCGGAATTCCGCTTGTTTCTTATTCCTACGAAATGCACTCTTTCAGCAGTGAAATTTGACGAAAAATACGCATAATAAGACAAACCAAGTGAAAATTTATATTTATGGCGATGATTTTTTAAAAATACTCCTAGTGTAAAACCAAAAAATAATCATAAATAGTAATCATATTAATTCAATTTCATTTTTCTCTTCGTTTTATTTTGTAACAGACAAAATTCAAAAAGACCTTTCTAATCTTTAAAAGATTGTTACCAATTTTAACCAACTTTGGTACGTTTTCCAATGTCACTTTTCGACGCCGACTATAGCACCTTAGCAAAACATGAGCAAAATTCTTAAGTACTCTGCATAGTCTGTGTGACCTCCACGTAAAAAAAGACGTATTATTTAAGTAACCAGATAAAAACTGAGTAAAAATTCATACTTATTTAGGTACTGTTACTATAGTTTGTAATAGGAATAATATGGATAGAAAATTCTACAGCGGCAAGGGACTTTTACTATTAGGTATTTGATTTAAAATTTTATAATAATAAAATTTAAACTCTCTAGTAAAAATTCAAATTTAGGATGGATCGTTCACTGTTAGACACCTCGAGGCGCTTGGTAGATAAAGTCAGGAATGCTCGTACTTCTACGTTGTCTGGAAACAAAAACACAGAAGAAGGAGTGTTGCAGATGCAAGTCTTGAAATTTCTAAGGTTGAAGTTAACAATTTTACTACATGAACGTATAGACTACAGCGTACTGACGACAAAATTAATTTTAGTTATATTTAAGTTTGAAACACTTACGGTACATCAGAATCAAATGGTAAAAGTCTAAAAATTATAATCTTAGATTAAGCAGATATGCATAATTACATTTCTCATGGGAATGTAATTCCACCCTTTTTATTTGAAAGCGCGTTCTCAAATGACGTGTTTTCAAAAATTTACCACCAATTTTAAAGAAATGATGTTTTACTTTACGATAACAATTACTTGGGTCAGTACTGTTATGGCCCCTCTGTCATCAATTGTTTTCATTGGCTGGATCTCGTGCAATCTGGTTTCCAACGGATGCCAGAAATTGATATTTGGGTGATGCTTAATAAATTGAACAACACAATTAAGGCTGTCTTTGACAAAAGTTATGTGAACTTTTTTGGATAAATGGGCATATTTAATATTACCTTGGTACGGTTTATAAGGAATATTAACGATAAATTATTGGTTGTTGGGTACTGGTTGAGTAAATAACCTAAAATTCCGGATTCCACAAGAGGAAGTTCAAATATAAATACAATATTAAGGTTTTTTTATGAAACTTTTAATTTCAATTATTTTTTCAAAATTAAATACTCGTATATTCTTATGAGTTGTTTCTAAAGGAAATTTCTACAAATAGTTCGTTAAGATCTATTATTGAATTATCGTACGTTAATTTTTGGGAAAGTGATACCTACTGGGATTTTATTTAAACTACCATAGATGGATTGATAAATTGTTATTATTTAATTTATTAATGTGTAAATTCTTGACAACTCACTTGTTTTAGTTGGACGTTACTAATTGTGTTTTCAATTTATAAAATACGTGAACTTAGTGTCATTTCATTATATGTGATGTGAGATATAATTGTTTTAAATTTATTGATAGTCTATTCTAAAAAAGTAATTTGACTGACAGCGTCAATTTTTAGTTTATTTTGGTTTTCTTGTAATTTTGTGATTTTGCACTGTGCTATTTTGATCTAAGTTCCCGGTCATATACTTTATAAATTAAACTAGAGGGTTAATGAGTCTTCATTTGTTACGAAATGGTTCTTGATTTGGGGTGATTTGTTCTAATATGGTTTCCATTTTTTTTTTTCAAATGTAAATAAAATATTGAAGAAATTAAAGCATTCTTTAAGAATATTCGCTATTATTGTGAAAACGTATTAATTTTATATCTTTTTTTTATCATTTGAAATTGGTCAATTAAAGGGAATAGATTAATACTTTGAAGGAAAGTCCAGTGATTGCATTTAAGTTTAACTGTTCCTAGTTTACACGGTAGTATTCCTGATGATTATTTAAGTCATGGAATTTTACGTTGCCGCGAATGGTCCAGCATCTGGAACAAGGGATGTTATTTTGGTTTCGTTAACATGTACAATTTCGTTATATTTGTTTTTAGAACTTTCTATTTTTATTTTATTATTTTCTAATATAGCTACTAATATAATGTATTTTTTTCGTATAAAATTAGCGTATTATTCTTGTGGTTATTATTGTATTCAGTGTGTCAAAGAATGGATTGTGTTATTATAAGCATTAATTGCGTATGACATAAGCTTTGAAACTTCTGCCTTAGGGCTGATACTCGAAGTAATCGAATATATCCGATTAATGTGAAAAATAATTTTTGAACTGGGGAATTTGATTCGTGGTGATATCTTAGAACTTCATTTCAAAATTCCTATCCATTTTCACAAACAAATAGTTGTTCAGAGCACCACACTGCGTTACCTGCATAATGTAAGGTTTGAGAATATTTGGAGAACTTATATACAATAGTTTGTTTACCTATAAAAAAGAATCAACATGAATGCTTTTAAAATGTTATTAATATATTTTGTTACGTCCCACCTATGAGATTTTAACTAATTGGCATTTAAAAAGTTTCCTTTTGGTTTTGTCTTCATGACAATATTTAATTAATTATTTTCTCTCGTTTGCTTCGATGTTGTTGATTAATTTTGAAAACATAATGGTTTGAAGTTTTTGAAATGGTTGTTCATAGTTTGTTGAAAATAGCGCCCAAGAAATAAACATGTTATTTTATTTTTCAGATATTCTTTTAAGAAATTAGTAATTACAGCATTATTTGTAAGCAACGTTCCGTAAATAATTTAATGTCATTCAACGTTCGTTTTTAATAAATTTTTTGCAAGGCACTTTTTTAATAATAAGTTGATATGCTTTATTACTAATAATTTTGTCTATTAAGCCGCGTAACAGTGATTTTCGTTTGCGTTTATACTATGTACAGTTTGTATTGCCGGTGATCTTATTGGAATATAGAAAGTAATGTTCATTTTGGGCCTTTTTCCGATTTTGAGTTCTAGCTGTTTTAGTGTCTGCGAAGCAGCTTCGATGCCAAGGGCAGAACGTCGGTATTCATGTCACCTGGTTAATCTGTTAGTATTTTTGTTTTCCTTCCTTTATTATTGCATAATCGTACTCTTTAAATTTAAGTCTTTAATGTACTAATTTTGAATTTAGTTCTTTAAGATTAAATAGCCATATTAACAAACGATAATCAGTGTAAATTTTATTTTTTTCCATAAAGGTTGTTCTGATATTCTTGCACGCACAAACGATGTCTAGAAATTATTTTTCAATTGTCGAGTATATTTGTTCTGTTTCATTCGATACGAATCCTACAGGATTTTCATTTGGCGAATTGGCTTAAGAAAGAACGGTGCCAAGAGCTACGTTTGAGGCGTCTGTTATAAGAACGAAGAATTTTCTAAAATCAGGGTATTTTAAGATAGGATCATTCTTGCAAAATCGTTGATAAACCTACAGTAGTATCCGGATAATCCCAAAAATGATTTAATGTTTTTATGTTTTGCGTATAGGGAAGTTTTTAGCCGCGGTAACCTTATCAGTATAGGTTCTTTACTTTCACTTGTAATTTTATAATCTAAATAAGTTACTTATTTATGTAAAAATTCTGATTTGGTTAACTGTACTTTTAAGCTGGATTTTCTAAGTCTGCCAAACACATATTTAAGTTTATCGAAGAGAAAATTATGTTATCGAAATATACTGAACATATTTTATTTTTAACTTCGCGTTATTCATAACTCGCTGAAATGTAGAGTGCGAGTTCTTTAATCTAAAAGGCGTGCTCTAAATTCATAATAACCCTTGTCTGTTGAGAAGGCTGTTTTAGGAATATCACTCGACTTCATGTTTATTTTACGGAATCGGGTTGCGAGGACCGATGTGCTAAAATTTTGAGATTTGCCTAATTTATCGAGAATATCTGATATATTTGGTAAAGGAAATTTTTCATTAATTTTACGAAAATCGCAAACAATGTTCCATTTCCGCATATCGGATGTGTCCATCCTCTTGCAATGATCCAAATTGGACTACCCCACGGTGTGGTTGAATTTTGAATAATACCGTTAACATTTTATTTATTTGAGTTTTAACCTCTTTTCTATGAACATCGAGGTATATGTAGAATTTCGTTTATATGGACGAGTCATCAGAAAAATTTATTTATATTTGATTTAATTGGCAAATGTAAGAGGGATGTTCTTACAGTAAAATATATCACAATATTCGCAACACAAGTTTTGAAAACTTTGTATTCTTCTTGGTTACAATGTGCAAACCTTATTGTTTTTATTTTGTTTTTGTATGTTGTCCAAATAATTGGATATTTGGTTTTATTATTTCTATAAAAATATTTTCTACGTCATTTATAACTTCAAATGTCTAAGACATTAAGTATTTGTATTTTGACTGGATTTTCGCGAATGCTCGTAATTACAGTAGTTTCGTAAGAGGCAATGACTTGTATACTAACGCCTCTGGCATTTCTACACAACCAAAGTCAGCATATTTGAAAATACCAACACCGTTTGATTGATTAACAGGTAGCTTGGATTTATGACATGTATGTGGGGGAATTATTGTTTCTATAGTTCCAAATTGTTTTAGTTTCAGACATTATTTTCATTATATAAAGAACAATTTTTTAAATTTATATTAGCTCTGAACACATATTGGAGTTAATCCTAAAAGTCCGTCGAATTTGGGCGAAAAGCCAAAAAAATAAAAGTTGTAATTTCCTTCGATATTAAAAGAAGGAAATATTGATATAATAATTGCCTCTTTATTAATAGATGTAACGCGGACTGTTTAAAATTTGGTTAAATTTCGTATGCTAAATTGAGTTTTATAAAACTTTTGCCGTTGCCAGTGTCAATTAAAAAGTTTGCTTTTATTTCAGGTATAAAAATTACTTGTAGATCTAAATTTGTGCAATTATTTAGAAATATTATGCTTGGCTGCTTAAAATTTGGTTCTCCTGAAAATGTTCTTCATTAGAATCAAATTGATTTTGTACGGGCTATTTTCTAAACAAGAAAATTCAGAATTTGAGTCTTTATACAAATATTGTATGTTATCGGTAATATTCAGGATAATACTTTTAGAATTCGTCAATTAATTTCATTATTTCATTTTTATCATTATTGGTATTGATTGGTTCAACTGATTAATTAAATAGCACTTCGGCAACAATATTACATTGAGAAGATTGTGGTTGTTGGTTTCTTCTAAGCATGATGTTTCTTGAAGAAGCCCATTGGTTCAGGCTTTTGCTGGCATTACATTCGGGAAGAAGTTGGGCGTTAGAATAGAGGGTAAAATGATGGTCTGAGGATATTTATTTGCATAAAATTCTGATTTGTAAAATTTCGTTGTTGTCTGACTTTAGTTGTGGGTTGTCTAAGGTGACCAAAAACATGAACTGGTCTTGTCCGTTACTAAAATTCGGGATTTGTGGTGTATAAGAAGGAATATAACTTGAAAACTGCTGTATAGAGTTATTTGAAAATGTTGTTCTCACATTAACAGGATAATGTGTCTGTGAAGGCATATTTATTTTTGTTTCCGATTTTTCATATTTAATCTAACTACAAGTTACATGTGGTAATTTAAACCAGTTATAAATAATTTTAAGACTAATTCTCATAATCGGTCGTTTTTAAAATTTTGTAGCTTATGATTCGTTACTTAGGTGTACTTTTAAAAGTAACAGATTAAACGATACAATCAATAATCTGAGAAAGTAGAAATTATTGCGGCTTTCACAAAGTCATGTAATTAGTTCTACTGGTGAGTGAATAATATAGGCTGCTCTACCAACTAATTTACTTAGGATGGTATCATGCAAACAAATTTATAGCTGAATTTTCATTTGTTCTATTTCTGTTTTATAGAAATTATCACAAGGGCTAATAAATCTGTTTATTTGTTTTGGATTCCCATCGCATAAAGGAGTGTATCTACTTGATATCTAACTAACTGTAAATTAAGGTCGGTTATACAATGTTGCGATTATTTGAACTAAATTTAAAAAAGGTGTTCGGTTTTATTGACAATTTAAAAATTTCCAGGAGCTGGTATTAAATCTTTCGTTTTGCGGAATTACAGGAGGCAATAATATCAATAATCAAGTTAAGGTAAGAATTAAATAACAAGGAAAATTTAAAGGAAGCACTTACAGCAATGGGAGAAATGAAATGAGTTAAGCCTTACACTTTCTATATATTTATCTATAAATTACTGCCTACGTGTTTTGAAGTTTACGTCACATTCGGGGCTAGGTTTGTAAGCAAGGGATGTGATTTATTTCGTATTAAAGCAATATTGTCGTTGTTTACTTAAATGTCAATTATGTTCTTGCGCATGCTTCGATCGATATATTCCAGTATTCCAGTATCGATTTTGTAAAATAGCTTTACTATTTTTAAACGACGCTAATGTCTAACAGGCTATATCCCTCTCATAAATATATGCCTGGATGTTGACGAGTATTATAGACCATGCATTGTATAAAATAAAAAAAATGAATTGATTGAAATTATGATTTTCTGGCTATTATTTGTCAAAACGGTAAGGTACATAACTGAACATTAAATACATTCATGTCATTTCCATGCAAACGACGAAACATGGCTACTTGATTAATTACTGGCGTTTTTTTCGATGAAGGTACGAAATGCCCGATTTTTCAATCCTATTCGAATAGCGAAAGGGGGAACTTTAATCGGCTAAAATTTATGTATTTTCAAAAAAGAATGACATATCGAAATTATGATGTGACTAAACTCAATGATTAAATTTAAATTAATTTTTTTATTAGGTAATCGAGATAGGGATGCTAGGTAGCAATAATAAATAATGGATCTAGATTTTTTTTTACCCCATTAATATAAAACACCACCACCAAAAGGCGAACGATTTTCATTTGTACGATTAATATTGACAAAAATTAAGTATTAGTCTTGGGTAACTTAAATATACCAACGATTTTGCGAGCACTTGCTTCTAATATAAACCAGTACTACTTTAGTTAACATGGGTTTTCTAAGTAAGACTAAGGCATGCGAGAATTTCCAGGACATTACCACATTGAAACTTGTATTATCTTAGTTGGCCTGTCTTCGAACGAAATAAACTTTTTTTTAAAGAGGTAGCATGAGAATACGTTCAAAAACACATATTTAGAATTCCTTCTTTTCAACTTAGTAAAATATTAAAGTCGCGTCAGTACAGGTTAAACCCATTTTCTCATTTATCTCATTCAAGAAGAGATAAAATGAACCTTCATAACAAAATTTTATTGAACTGGCCTATATTATTCGTTTTATGAGGAAGGTGTAAAATTTCTGATATTGCTATCTAAATTGGTTATGACTTTTATTCTTTCTGATAGATCATTTTTATTACCCAATAAAAGGATTGTTATATGTGGATCACTCGTGTGTATTTTTCCTTTTCTTTTTCTATTACATAATTATCATTGAAACTAAAGATAAAGCCTAGCGAAACAGTTATTTTATGTGATATGATATACCATGAAAATTTATTTATATGTTTTAAAACTTTTTGGTTTTAACAAACTGTTGTTTTTTAACATTAAACAGATAAAACAAATGAAAAAGTCAACGCATAGCACACATAAAACTCTTATCTAATATTACATTATTATAATAATAATATAATAGATGTCTTTTTTTTGCAAAACATTATACAAATGTATATGCTTAAACTAAAAGAAGAAAAATACCAGAAAACCAGGCGCAGTCTAGCCGAGAAGGCTATTCTACTGAACCTGGCTCGCTGATTAAGTGAAAAAAATTCTTTATACTAGGGAAAAGAAATTGTAATAAATGGAAAAACTAATTTAGTAAAAAGTTGTTATAAATAAAGTTGGGAGCCTCTCCTGTACCCGCCCACAAGGAAGACAAGAAATCCAAAAAAATTATGAACAGTTGAAAAACTTTGAGCGTTAACAAGATATTTCTTGTATCGAAGTTTAAATTTATTTTTACTTAAGTCTATTAGATCGTTTGGCAATGAGTTGTATAATTTTATACCGTTATAGGTAAACGACCTTCGAATCATGGCACTCTGATGATGAGGTAGTGTAATTTTATTCCGAAATCTAACCTTTCGAGAGTGAATGTCTGCTCGAAACAAAAGCTTATTTCTTAAAGATCATGGTAGAATTGTATTATTAAGAATTTCCATTAAAAAACTAAGTAAATGTAGGGATCTACGGTTATCCATTTTTAACTAGTTTGATTCGTTAAAAGTATGAGATATATGATCGAATTTTCTAAGACCGAAGAATAGCCGTAAACATGTGTTTTGTACCTTCTGAATCCGATTTTTATCTGCCGCGTCTAGACAAGGGCCGAATACAAAATCTCAATAATTAAAATTTGACAACACTAGATATAGATATAACTATCTCAATATATTTAAATCTTCGTTTATTAAATTTGATGCGTTTAGAAAGCCCAATGCAGTATATAGTTGTTTACCAATGCAGTATATAGTTGTTTACCAGCAGCAGCCATAATATCATCCATTATACTAACTAACGCGAGAGAAGTACTAAAATGTTTTCGAAAAGCACACTGACTATCCGGAATATAATATTATTAAGACTGCAATACTGATATAATTGATTATATAAAATATTTTCAAAAATTTTAGAAAGAAGTGGTAATAATTCTAAGATCACTAAAATGTGTTAGATTCTTTGTTTTAGGTAATGGCTTACCTATTGAAATTTTCCATTGATCAGGAAAATAATTAGCTTCAATGCAGCAATTAATTATACTGGTTATATATTTATCTATAAAAGGACTGCAATATTTTAGCATATTTACATTTATTCTGTCTACACCAGAAGCCTCAGTATGTATATCATAAATTATTCTGTAAACCTCTGCAAAATCAGTCTTTTAAATGAAAAGTTTAGTTGATTATTAAAAATATTTCTTTTATAAAAATCAATTTTGGTAGTACAATCTGAGACTTTTTGAAGGAATTCACCAAAATAATTATTAATTTTATTTAGGTTCGACAGATCATTAGGAATGCTAAAGTTTTTTCTCTGCACAAATTAAAGGATTTTAAAGAATTCCACATTCTCTTGAGATTTTTCTCTGCGCAAATAGTATTTTAATAATGTTTTTCTCACGTCTCACTGATGAAACAGTGAAATTCCTCAAACGTTTATAATTTTTCCAAGCATCAGCTGTCCTGGTTGTAAGGCTCAATCCATTTGCTTCATAAAAATTTTAGGATTTGGGGTGAGCCAAGGAGCCTTAGATTTTGTAATTCGGCCGTTTTAAACGGAGTATGTTTATCAAAAATGCAACAAAGAAAGTTATAAAATAGTGCTATTTTGTTATCTATACTCTGTTCATAAAAAATATTATTCTACTGTAGTGAATTAAGATCTTGAAAAAATAAATGAAAATTAAAATTTTTGAAATTCCGTAGGTAATGATTTTGGGTTCTTTGTGAGATTTACTACGATTTAGACTACAATAAACTAAACAATGATCTGAGACATGTAAATTTATATTAAAATCACCTAAATAGATTATTTCCTCCACAGACGGATAAATACAAGAAAATATATTATCAAAATCATTAACAATGATATTAAAATTAGTATTTTGAGGACGATAAAAGACACAAAAAGCATAGAATTTATTTATAAGTTTAATTTTAAGTATTAAAAACTCGAGAAGCGGCGTAACATTGAACTCAAAACTTAACTAGTAAGTAAACTATAAAGTTGGGATCCATTTGGGGGGATTGGAAATTTTTCAAAATCTACTTTCTTTAACTGAAATTCGTTACAATTAGATATTTTTTTAAACTATTTAAAAAGTGATCATTTACTCAAAAACCGATTAATTTGGGAATTAAATTTATTTTAGGAAACATTTTTAGAATTAGTAGAATCGGAAAATCCCGTTTTGTTGAAATTTTACATACAGTTAGCCCATGCTATTGAGTTTCGATTGAACAATTAACATTTTCATTAATATTTTATAAAACATGACGTTTTACTCAAAAACCCTTGAATTTAAGAATTAAGAGTTTTTACTGAAACGTCTTCGAAATATTTATTAGAATCGAAAAATGTTATAAAATACAGAATATTTAATTTAAAAATTAAAAGGTCCCTTTAATAACTAAAACATGCGGCTTCGTCACATTTCCAGACATGGCTGTTCCAAATTTAATTCATATCGGATGAGCGATTCTCGAGATATTTTGATGTTTCCAGATTTTTCTTCACATTTTATGTTCATGTTACTAAATACGAATATGCGAAACTAAGTGGGATCATATTTCATTATCCTGGATAGAAGGAAGCATTTTTGCCTAGAAAAGTTCCGGGTAAAGCATTTATTTTATTTGATAACTTTTTTTTATTCAAAAATAAAATCAATAGTTTTATTTGATCCTGATTATACGGAAACCATATTAATCAGTTCATCACTATACTATATAAACAGTTTTTATTGGTTATTTTTTAAACAATTTATTAGATTGCCAAGAGACACGATTATTTCAGTGCCTGCATTTCCGGTTCTGCGTGGTGTATTCGATATCTACATCTGTGTCATTTTACGTTTATATCGAGCGGTTAGACAACTGTAAACTGTATCAGCATCTTTAAGCCACTCATTTCAGTCCATCCTGGGAAAAGCATACTCTAATAATAACAATAATAGCGGATTCTTTGGATCTGAGCTGTTTAAATTTATCCATTAATGTTTATTTGAAATTAACTTAAAGACATGTATAAGAAAATTAAATTTGTACAAAACGTCAATTAGAAATATAGACAGCATAGCAAGCAGACAAGGCTTTGTTTAATATAGAAAGAAAACCTAAGAGTAAATACCTGTTATAAAATGGATAATTAAGAAACTTCCTTTTTCTCGCCGCAAATTAAATCTGACGTAAATGTTGAATATCACAAATATTATAGCTAACAATAATTATATGTAAGACATGTATGAATAAAATGTATTTTTAAAAGCGAATACCAAGCAATATAATTTTAGTGCACCGATGATGTTGGCAATGTTTTATTGCCTTCCTGCTATCTTGAATGATCAAACGTAATATTTAGAATACCCAAACATATCAACAGTTTTATCTGCTAGCTCTTTCCGGAACAATGCAGTTAGAGACGTATGTAGTATAGAGATTTCGATAGGCTGGGAACGAGCCAAATTCCACTCGTCCTAACTTTCGACAGAAAGATGCTGCAATCGAAAAACAGAGCGCTGCTTTTACGTTTTTCAAGTAGGTAAATGTAACATTCCGAATGTTTTGAAAAGGTTTCTCTCTTGAATGACATGAGTTAATGGCTCTTCTGATGGCGTTACTATAGACGGATCATTATTTTTGTAAATTGTAGTTGTTCAACATATACGTACCGCGTCCAAGTATGTATGTGTATTCATATTAAATCATATAATTAAGAATTTATTTCTGAAATGAGAAAATTTCATAAATGGAACATGTACTGGACTATTAATATATAAAAACTGAAACTTCAGTCGTTGATAATTATTGTTTAATTGTCTAAAATTATTAGAAATGTCTCTTAAAAAAAGAATTTATGAACAATTAATGAAAAACAACATTATCTCAAAAACAGAATTTAGCTTTCACCAAAGCTGTTCGACTGAGTACGTCCTATATAAGGTTAGTAAAGCAATATTTGATTCTTTAGAAAATAATAAAAAGCAACTAGTAATTATTCTCGATTTAACAAAAGCGTTTGACACTGTTTCGCATGACATTCTTATAAATAAACTTTATCAGTATGGTATAAGAGGGTACCTAACAGATAACTTAAAAATTACCTTTTGCATAGGGAACCATCTGTGAAAATTGGCGATGAAATAGGAGGTTTTGGTACCGTCACCTGTGGAGTACCACAAGGGACTGTATTAGGGCCACTTTTATTTACAATTGATATAAACGAATTATTGTTTTTAGATACGCATGCGAAAATTGTGTCTTACGCTGATGACTCTGTTCTATTGGTAGTTGGAAACAGCTTGGAGTACTAGTATGCCTACACATATTATTATAAAGATGTTATATACTAGCCAAAAGTATCATAGGGTATTGGATATCTCTTTGGGGAGGTACTTTTCCAACTACTTTAGAACCGCTAAAATTAATTTAAAAAATACGTTATTTAAAAAATTAAAAAAGAAAAAAAAATTCCAACGGAACAACTTTTCCTGGAAATAAACGTTTTCAGTATCTATCAACTATACACAAAAGCAGTCCTAATGTTTACATATGAAACATCTTCCTGAAAACAAATTTTTTTCTGTGCTACTACAAGGAATAAATTCTTGGAAAATCTACAAGTGCCGCTCTTGACAAAGGCTAAACCCAACGATTTATAACATATTTTTTTTGTTTCCAAATTTTACAATGTAATACCAATTGATTTAAGGAAAATAAATAACAAACACTTATTTGCTAAAAAAGTATCTCTTTTTATCAAATCAAACTATTTTAGTTTTCTATAAATATCCAAGGCATGCTTCACTGATCTCAAGTATCTGTATTTCGAATTACCTGTTTGTATCTATAATTTAAAAACGAGTTTAGCGTGTAACCATTTTCTATATATCATAATAGTAAAAACAAATTGTGTGTACATACACACAGATATTTTATCTAGGTGTTTTTATACATTTTCAACAAGAGGCAGACCAGGGAGCATATTAACATATATATCGTCCTGAATCGCATATTGATTAGATCCGAAGATCTTATGATATTTCGAATTTTTATGAATTGCTTAATTATTATATTTTTTAAACTACAAGTATTTTAGGTTAGCTTCATTTTGTACTTTTAAGTCACTTTACTCTTAAATTTAAAATAAAGAAAAACATTATTTAAATAAATGAAAAAATATGGGATTTCAAAT
The DNA here is from genome assembly GCA_030620095.1 of Kuschelorhynchus macadamiae. NCBI lineage: Eukaryota > Metazoa > Arthropoda > Insecta > Coleoptera > Curculionidae > Kuschelorhynchus > Kuschelorhynchus macadamiae. The sequence continues at coordinate 1,401,031 of JAUTXW010000498.1, read as the reverse complement.
ATTTATAATTATTACTTGACTTTTTATTTAAAAAAGAATATCTGTATGAAATTTTATAAATTAAGTCAATTTGGTTTAAATTATTTTAGTGGGAAGATATTTTAAAATATTTTTTTATAGAAATAATATATTGAGAGAGATTCTTTTGGTGAAAGATTTTTATGTTACAAACTTGTCTAACGTAACTAATGTAATACATTATATAGATATCAGTTGAAAATATATATAGATATTTATATAAATAGCGTCCCAAAACAAGCCTAAATGTATACACAGTACGTTGTTGTTAATTTGCGGTTTTTTTACATTAATTTCAAATATTCAGAGTAATTTGCTTAGACGGTGTGGTAATTTCTTATCCGTTTTTTAGTACCTATTTTAAAATATACGCAAAATTCTAAATATTTTTCATGGTAGCATATCATATACCTAAATGCAAATATTTGAGAGGTATTGTAATGTTCATGTTGGGGGACTGTAAAACTTAAATAGTTTGACAAAAAGGCTAAATGAATTGTACATAGTTATCTAGTTTTTATAGTCCTTTTTATGGTGTCACTTTCAAATTTAACATGATATTAAACATTTTTCTGATTTTTTAAAAGCAGACAATCTTTTACTTTTGCTTAGAATAAATGTTGATTCTATAAGGAAGACCATAAAAACCAAAGACAAAAACGTTTTGTGTTCAACACATTTATTTGTTATATTCTCACAAAATCTCAAATGGTTAATTTATAATTGTCAATATCGCCTAAAAAAATAAACAAAGGTTATAAGGTATGCTATATGAAAAAAAAATTAGAATTTGAAGGCAATTTTAAATACACAATAAGAGGATGGGTATTTCTTTAGAAGACACCAAGAACACTGACTACTTTGTATTACCACACATTATTAAATGATACACTGTATTACTTATGCTATAATTACAGTTCACATTCTTAAAAATTCAAGAAACTATGTTGCCCTGTAGTGTCAGTGTCACTTGTCTTTTTATTATGAAGTTCTTTTCAAGCTGATAGTGTCTAATCAGGATCGTAGGATTATTTCCGACATTTCTAGAGATATCATCTCTTTCTCCCGTCGGGGTACCTTAATATCAGATAACTTTTATGGTTACTAGACTTATTTATTAAATCTATTGTTTGTACTAGTTCTACGGTTAGGGGTCGGAAAATATTTTGACTAATTGCAATTTGTACACCTCTTTCTTGCCTCTGCATTGCAAATGTTCTTTAACTCAACAAAGAAGAACTCTGTTAGGGAAACATCTACTAGTGCATCATAACATAAAAAAAGGTTATAGCAACAGTTAAATACCTTCTATTTCGATGGATCTCAAAATCTTTCGCGATCCTCATTAAAGTCCTTGCCCTAAATGAAGAAAAGGAAAATGGCGATACTAAATCTACTTTGTACAGAAAAAATAACCAGTATTACTTTTATGCACTTACTATTTTAAACGCAGTAACAGAAGACCACTATAGTAAAAATAAAGCTTTGTTAGCAGTTTCAACAAAGAATATTATTGTTCTAAAAAACATAATGTAACTAAACAAAATAAAATAAGGTTGATCGAGGGACAAAATAGTAGTAAATATAGCAAATGATAAAAGCAATGGGAGCTATTTATAAACTTAAATAATGTCATGAAAAATAAAAAAAATAATAATGATCTTAACATTAAAACTTTTGGCAAATTGAATTAAAGTAATTCATTTCCATTTTTCGGGTGTTTTGACGGACCCATAGAAACATATTCTATACTGTAATAAAGTGCAGTTTCCAAAATAATAAATGTTATTTTGGCGTTGTGGTAAACAAACCGTAAATCAAGCCAGGTTATTGCTCAAGTTTGATGGTTCGAGTTTGTGTAAAATGTGGTTCAAATAATCCATGAACGGAGAAATATATTGATGGTTTTTACGTCAAAAGAAGTTATGAGCTTTAAAAGCGCAACCCGTTTTGTATACGGATGAAAATGTGTTGATATTTTATTTCGTCGCTCGTACGAAGATAATTTTGAATTATATTTTAAACCTAATGAAACAAACATTATTTCATTTGTTTGCTAATCGGTGCTTTCCGCAAGTTAAAATACCACTAAACTACACCAAAATAATAGTATTAAAATAATCAAAAACGTGTTTAATTAATTAATTATTATATAACAATAAACACAAGATGGTAAAAGAAGTTCAGTATCAAAAAACCCAAGATATAAACAGAGCTTTATTAAATCGCCTACCTTTAGGTGTATGTCAAAGTTTACGGTTTTAGGGTTATCCCATAATGCTTTAAACTACCTGATATATTGATTCCACGATGGAATATTGTCACTCAGGCGGTCTCTGCCACTGCTCTGGTCACGTATGTGCGCAGATAGAGTTGTAGGTTGTAATATAGAAATAAGCTACACTTCGTATTTTGGGTTTTTTTCGAGTAAATAATATTAACTGGGTTTTATGTGACTTTTAATCTAATTTTTTTTTAATTTAATAAATTAATCTTTTGTTTTGATGCCTTTTCCGTCGAAGGCACATTTGTGGAAGCGCAGAATGGAGGTACGAATTTTAGGTAATGATCTGAATTACCCGAGTTTTCATTAGAAGTTACACTTGTGAAGGGTCCGGAATAATCAGATGTTAGACTGAAGGTCAAGTCAAGTCGAATATATCGAATCTCGGCTTGCCTTTTATAATGCAATGTCTTGCCTATAGCAAAATTTGGCTTGTCGGTGGCAAATTCGGTTAACCGTGACTTAGTTTTTGGGGTTTTTTAAAAATGATAGAAAAACATTAGTCTGGTGAGCAATTAACACTTGTCCCCTCCATAATTAGCCTTGGACCACATTGCTTAAAGAGGTGCATCGCACATATATCGAAATATCAAAAATTTACAGTACACAAGTCCAGTCTTGATTATCGTCTACGCCTAAATCCGGCACTGAGATTTTAATTTAATTTCGTGCAGTGAGCTGCTTTTTGCTCCTACTTAATCCAAATCGCCAATTCCCATAAGAGTTTTTTCTGTCGTGCCTCGTTTTCTAAAAATGTTTTCATCATTGCTTCAGTTTTCGTTTAGACTAGCTTTGCACGTTTCTTCTTGTATCTCGAACATTCCAGAGACGGCCGATATTGACTTTGCGTCTTGTTTTAAGGGAACTACGTAATATTTATATAATAGCAGTTGGATCTACTTAAAGTTCTATGACTGCTTTGTTCTTATGTAGAATATCACGGGATGAGGTGTCTTGGCTTCGATACTGATACAACATTTTGTACTTCCTTCTATTTGTAGCAAAAGTTCATTAGGTTTTAATAAAAAAAGCAGTTTACTAAAACTAATGGTTTTCACAGGTTTTCAACTTGAACAAAGCAGGCACTGTGTTGTTGCAATAGATCTATCTATGCACTAGCGAATTAGGGTCCTAGAGAAATGCAATTAAAATGACACATCTATCAAAATATCAAAATTGTTGCCTTCATAGTCATTCATGTTTCACGGTTGGTAAGAACTTTTTATATTTTTAGAATGCATTTTCGGCCATCTCAATCCTATAACCACTTTCCTTCTTTATTTGCGGGCCGGTAACTGTAATTCCTAACTGTTCTTTATCTAGGGCTTTTATGAAAATGCTCTCAGAATACAAGTTAAATAGTAGTGGCGACATAATGCGTCCTTATTCCACCCCTCTGAACTAGAATATTTTGAATAGTAAGGCTCTTGGATGCTATGTATGCAGTCTGGTACCAACACAAATTCTCAATCCAACTTATTTCCTTCTCGTCGATATCAGTTCTTTCCAGGAAATAATAACTCCTTCCCAATTTATAGTCCATTTTCTGTTGGGGCATACGCTTGAACGTTGTGCTGATTTAGTTTTGTTTTCAAAAATCAATAATTAGCCTACGAGGCTTCAGGATTTGTAAGGTTGGCATTCCCAAAAACGACGTGGTAAAAAAATATGGCTGATTCAAAATGACGGATTGCCGCTTTCATAAATAAATCATATCTCGACTATTTATTAAATACTTTTAGTGCAAAAAAAAGTTCTTGCAGGTATATGTTGCTAAATGAGAAAAAATTAATAATATGTAAATATTATCTTTATGTTTATAAATTTAGTTTTCAAAATTTAATTAAAAAAATATTTTTAAATGTTCCCCAGTCTCAGATGATGGTGACCTTAAACGTGATCTTAAGGTCAGAGATCAAGGTCAAGTGAAATTTTTTTTTAAATAAAAAGAACGCCCGGCATATTTTTCTATTTTTCAAATATCGGAAGTTAAGTTAGAAAAAAATATTGGAACGCAGAAATAAACTAATCGAAGCTTTTATGAATATTTTTACGTAAAATATGCAGTTGAAATAATCAAAAAATCAGTAATCTGAAAATAATTAATTTTTACTTTTTGAATTTTTAAAGGAAATATCATACCAAAATCTGAGACATCATTTTCATCTGATAATTCGTCATCTTGAAATGCTGTTGCTACTAAATTTTCAATGTTTTCACAGCCAAACTCTGTGCAAGAACATGTTTCGGCATAATGAACTGAATTTTAACCGCAAGCTCTTGTAGAGCAACCTTTTTTGTAGGAACACTTGCCCAGTTTTAATATTCCATGAGGAACAGGCGGCTCTGTTATCGCAACAGGCGCATACGATCTATCATTTAATTCTTTCCAACCAGAATAATTTATTTTGATAAGATCCTGTTCACCTAGATGACTCTTCATCCACAAAAATGCCATGTAGTTCGCCATACAATTGATTTAGTAGTTAATGATTAATTTAAAAATATATTAAATTTAAAACGACTTGCCTAAGAATGTGTTGCAGGAGGGCATCATTTGTAGATGGTAGATTTTCTCCTAGCTACCCTTTTACGGAATATAAATATCATCGAGCTTTTGAAACTAATGAAAAGGATTTGCTTTTGTAAATTTGGCATATAAATGTTGCCAGGCTATGTATCACTTACTTTGACGGATATTCTGTTACTCACAGATGTTGGAACGCTTCTATAATCGCTTTCTTTGAGGTCTAAGAATATTTTGAAACAAAATTCTTTACTTTTTTCAAAAAAATTTCCGGTCATATCAGTTCCAGTGAAAGCATGTAGTCCTAACAATGCTTTGCCAAAAGCTCCTTCTATGGAATCACTGATATCTCTAATTTTAATTACTCGCCTCTCGGTACTTCTTCCAGTAAGAAATTTAACATTTACTGGCAAGATAGTAGTATAACAATAAAATCAGTACATTTGTAACGGGACTGTGAACTGTGAGGTCAATATCGCTTCTTTGTAATTTATTTAATAGCAATTAGTGATAAAAATAAGGAGCTTATCTGCTCCTTCATGATTATTATCCAATTAGATATCAAATACAAACACCTCAGGACTATTGAAGTAAATTTTATTATTATGTGAAACAATTATAACTTCTATTTTTGAATTAGTATGTTCGGAGTTAATGTTATATTGGAGAATTTGTTTACTTAAATATGACGTCCACTCTGACTTAGTTTTGCTGCTCAGAAGAAAGTTTTGTCAGTAGCGTGGTGATAAATATCCTCGCATTAATTACGTTTTTCTCTTGTCTATGTTTTTAAAGAATTTTCCTTGTAAGCCTAGAAAATTATGTGTACATTATCGTATGTCCCATTATTTCTGTATAATTTTGTTAACAAAACCTTTAGCCAAGTTTTCGTAAAATTTCATTTGAGACGTTTTGTTTAATTCCTGTAATCATTTTTGACTTATCAGTTGCCAACAAAACTATTCCATCGGAATCAGATAAAGATCAAGGTACTGTTCCAAATTCAAAATCCCTTCAAAATTTTTTTAATCGATGTCTGGTCTGGATCGGGAAACTAAAACTAATCGATGTAAAAGATCTCTTTCTTCTCTAATTTGAAGATTTTTATTATTTAGAGCTACAAAATTTCGCTTTAGTCTCTGCTTGTCTCTAGTACGTATGTAGTTGATGATTTTTGGCATTATCTTCTTTTATTAAACCAAATTGCTGATTGAACTATTTGCACAATCGACTGAGTTCAGGGGCATTTACAAGAAATCGATCTTTTTTGGATTATGACTACAATGCCACCCACGTATCTTAAAACTTTAGTTTAATGCTCTACCGCATGATCTGGTCCTAGGATGCAAACGGTACATTTGACGTGGACACAGGATTGTTATGTTTAACAAGCGGCCATGGTTTGTGTGGTTATAAGCAAAAAGGTATTATATTATTAACACTTTCCAAGGTGTAAAGCAAATTTGAGGACAAACACATTTCAGCACAAAATCTATCCGTGACATCTTTTTTTGTCCATTGAAAATGCACTGTTATATGACTTTTAGGATCTTAACAGTTCAATCGCCAGATTTAGGATTTAGACATGCTTAAGTAGAGTCCTTCAGAGTTTTCTTTACATTTCTCGTTTGCGAAGGCTTCGGAATAACTAGTTGTTGGACTGAAGATCAAGTCAGCAAGCTTGTCGTCAGCAAAATTTAGCTGAGTGTGAACTAATTTACCAGTTTGTTAATACATTGGGTAAAATACAGTTATAAAAAGCTTAGTCTGGGGAGTATTTGACAATATACTATAATATTTGTAATCAGTTAGTATTAACAGATGGCATATACTGGAATAAATATGTTAAAAGTTGTCTAACTTAGCCTAGAAAAGCCAAGATCTATACTTTACTGGTTCTAAACACTGAACAGTAGTGTTTTGGCAAACGGATTAAAAACAGAAAAAAAGGATGAAACTGTCTGTGTAATAGTTAGCATTGCGAAGAAAAAAAGAACGAATGGATAAATATACCAACATTTTCCAGGCTAAACTGTCTATATGTCTATATGTCTACTTGCAGAACGATTGCATCTTACTTGACTATCAAAGGTATTTTTATTTACACTTCGTTTGTAAAAGAAAACCAGGTTTCGTACGTCGGTCTACTTTCTATAATAATCTACAAACAAGTAATATCTTATCTTCCTATTTTTTGTCTTTTTCCAAAATGTAAAATATGGGGTAGGTTTGTTTGGCAGATAGATGTTAATTTGAATATTAACGTATGGATTCTCCCGTTAACGCTCCTGATGTCTGTTTGGAATAATATCAATTACTGATAATTTAGGAGATGCACAATAAAATTGAGTGTTATCACGTAAAAAGTTACGTTTTCTTTCTTTTAAATACCACCGAGGCCACCGACTGGTTTAATTTGCTTTTATGCAGTTGAATGATTTGAGGCGCTTTTAAATTTTTTCACTTTAACATTTGTCTGAGTAATTGCCGATATTATTCCTCTTCAACTCTAAAATAAATTAGGTGCATTCATACTTTATTTACTTATTACCATAAAGCTACATAGCTGTAGAAAGTTAAGGATTTTTTAGTCTATTAAAGGATGAAAATTGTATAGATCTTACTGTCATTATTAGAAAACTTGAACAGGTAATTTGATTGTATCAGTATTTAGAGATGTATTTTGAACAGATTCTAATATATTTTTTCTTTTACCAAAATATCACATGATCAGTAACCACTATCTTTTATGCCTATTTATGTACATCGATCAATAGCATAATTTATGTATTATTTACCTTTGCGTTTTGTATTTAAACCTTAACCGCTCCCTGGTGCCAATTTAAACAAATATAATTTGTTTTCACATAATTTAATTTTATTATCCTGAAACCATCTTCTTTAAATCGTCGAAATATATACTCTGAATGAAAATAAACCACAAATTAATGAGCTTATTTTACGATGTAATGCAGCAGAAAATTTTAATTTTATATTTCATTAAAACAGCAATTTACTGTTTTATTTCTAAATAAACAGTGATCAGGAACCGGAGCCATTTTTTAAGCCAGACCTCAAAAAATTCAGGACATTGGCACTTTATAGATCTTTTGAAATAGTCAAAGTTCACATTGCTAGATGCTGCATAAGTTTAAAAAACATTTTAGTTTTTACAATATCTGCCAAAATATTGTAGATAGAGCAATGATGTAAATCTAATTAATAGAGGTAAATATTTCCTTTAAAAAAAAATGGATATAATGGTCTTTTTCTAGATAGGATAGTTTCTGAGGTAAATCGGGTGAAACCTATAGTTCAGTCTGCTCCACTAGATATATATTTTACATTTATATTTAAAGAAAAATTTAATTGAGGAAATGTGTAGCTACAATATGTGATAATATGTTTTTTCCCTACAGACTGGGCATACATGGTAGCCCCCGTACAATGAGGTAAGTGTTCTCCGCGTGATCCATTTTAATTTAATATAGAACTTGATTCTTTTCTCCACGTACATAAGTTGACGCTTGATAAAATGAATGAAAAGATTATGGATTCTTCTTTGATTTCATATATAGAATACCTAGAAACAATAACTCCAGAAAAAGAAAAAAAACTATTTAACGAAAAAAATCCGAATTCTTAAAAAATGGAATATTTCCAAGAAGACTCTAGATGCTTACTGAAAAGTAGACATTTTTAGCTTTCCAATGTTTGCAAAATGTGAACCAATATGACAATTCCCGAAGTTTTTATTTCCGTTTTAAAGGATCGGGCACTAAAAAGTATAATCAAGGTTTACAATTATTTACCACATAAACAAACGTACGTTTTCAGTGCAACTCTACTATTACATGTTCTCTAAGGAAGTTAATACAATACGGAAAAAGTAAATAAACATTTGTTTATACAAAGGCGAGTTTAAAAAATTAATAAAACATTTATACAAATTGACAGGTACAAACTAATTATCATATATTGTAACCACAACATTTATCTTTTAAAATAATTTTTTAAACCGCAAAAAAATAATAATTTTTGTGGAGTCATTCCAAATTTAGTCTTTCACGCTCACAATTTTCAGATTATTATATTGACAGAAGATGTTAGTAGTAGAAAATTAACTATATTTTCTGATCGATTTGTTTCAATACCAAGGTATTTAGGGAAAAAAACATTATTAACATTTTGTTCAATTATTCTCGGCTTTATTTTTACGTTAACATATTGACTTTGTTTACAATATCTTGACAATTTTTTTCCAACTTTTGGAGGGTCTAGCAATGTTGACTTTGGCTACTTCAGAAAAGCTCTCAAATAACTACTATTTAAAAAAATGGTCTGCTTTTTAATTTTGATTTTTGATATTTCAGATTTTATACGCAGGAGCACGCATATAGCCAAATTTTCTTATCAGCAACATAAATGTAAAATATCATAGAGTCAACATGTAGTTGAAAAAAGAGGCAAAGTTTGAGCTAGTTTTTAAAGATTTTACTACATACTTTAAGCTACTTGAGAGTGTTTTACAGAATTTTTTTCTAGAACACGGCAATCGTACTAGTTTATAAAATGGGAAGATTTTACTTACCCGAAAATAATAATTATTAAATTATAAATTTCCTTGTTCTGTTAGGCAGATATTTTTAAAAGAGACTATCAAATATGCCTGCAAACAATTAATAACCTAGATATAACATTTTCTTACGAATCCAAGAAAGGTGAAACCTTTTTAAAAAAATTGAACGAGTTTTAACTAAGAGTAAAACTTTTTTAAAAAAATTGAACGAGTTTTAACTAAAACGAAGAAAAAGCAGAATTTTTATTTCCTCGTTAAGGCAATTGAACCCATTGAATTTATTTAAATGTAATCCTTTGGATAAAAAGTGCAGTTATTAATTGTAGCGTTTAATTACAGGATTTATAGGGCGTTTTCGAATCCGATAAGGAATATCATAATTAGTAATATATAAATAAATAATCTTTAAACTCCTTGCTACATTAATTTTCCAAATACAGGATGCATGTATGGAAACGGTCGATTGTGGCAAAAATAGGCGAGCTGGCTAAAAGTGTTATAAGTTTCAACATTTTTCCAAGTCTTTTGGAGTAAAGAAAAACTAATTATAGGGGATTAGTCATAAAGTCGAGGCAAAACAAAGTTGCATTTTTTAATTGGAACACCCTCTTTATTATATAAGTATCAAATGGATCTCTTTTTGCTAATTATAAATATATGATTTGATACATTTTATCTAGATAGACACCCGAGAATTTAAAAAAGACCTGCTAGGTCTCTAACTTTTGGGAAAAACCGACCATCTCCGTACATACAAACGACCCTGTATAAATTAATAATATCAAATGGTACAAAAATGTTTTAGAGTAGGCTTAGGTTAAGGAACAAGTATCAAAAATAAAATCATAAACTAGCAATATTTTTGGTTGGACATTTTTCATCTATATACTATCTACTTACATTTAAACAGGTCTGTAAAATTTTTACAGTTATGCTGATATCGCCAACGAATTTATAACAAAAATTTAGGAACACTTTAATTTTTATAGAAAAGAAGAAGCACAGTTACAAACATCTTCAACACAAGGGGTAAGCGATTACATATACATAGAATTTCACATTTTAGCGGCAATGCGGCAACGCTCGCTTGCTATCCAGTTTCTCAAACGCACAGTGACAAAACTAGCTGCCTCAGTGATTCCTGAGGACTGCTCAATCTAAGTTTAAATGGAACTCTAATTTGGAAATCATGCAAACAGGATAATGGAACAGTGTTACATATATTTTGTGACTTTAGGCTTTAGCATTTAAAAAAAAACACATATTCTAAGAAATATGGTTCACTATCGTCAGATCAAGGGTACTAGACCTAGAATAATCTGACTGATTGGGCCTAAAGCGGTGCTTCTAGCAAAATTTTTATCGAAAACTTTTGTTGTTCTGTCACAAAAGATATCTACTTGTTTTAAGCAAATCAGGTGCTTTTTATAAAAATTGGTAGCATGATACCTCGACAAGAGTAGAATCCGATCACTAAAGTAAATCACGAGTCTGTAAGCACAAGTCGGATATAAGCACCTGAACTCTGCTCATAGAAGCTAATTCAATGTTTTGATCTTATGCAGTGAAGGTCCCTAAAGATGCTTCGCAAGTGAAACTTTAAAGAATATTTCCAGTTTAACGCGACCTAAGTTTAAAGGCTTAATACACCCCAGACGTGAAAGTTTTCGTACAATATAATTACTAAATAAAACAGTGATAATTTACAATATATTAAAAAAAACTCTATAGAAAATTATATTTACTTATCGAATTAGGTATTTGTAAACGTTTTTCTAACTTTCAATATTGGTTTGATTATCATGATACATAAAATAATACCTACGTCTTTTAAAACCAAAATGGATTTTCTAGTATTTACATCAAAATGCTCGAATGCTCTAATTTGATCATTGTTTTCCCTAAGTCCAAGCCTTTCAGACAATCGAGTCTAATAGAGTAGTTTTTACGGTAATAATTCTCTTTTGTGAACACTAAAGAAACATAAATCAGGCACGAGGTTCCACAGATTTTATTGGAGAAACAACGTGTTAGATAATCTCTCCGAAAACGTACAGGCATAAAATTAACTTAAAGAGAAAATTTGAACTTTCTTGATATATATTCTAAATAAACTAGTTATCTAATTAGAAAGAAGAATTAGAAATTCCCTGAAAAACCAAACACTTAATAATAAAATCATTTTATGGTACAGTTTGACTTTTATTATTATTTCTTTAAATAAATATTACAAACATTTTCAAATGAATCAAAATTAAAGAAGCTTATATATATATATATATATATATATATATATATATATATATATATATATTTCGGATGTTCTCTTGGTAATCACAAATGTGGGTTTTGCTCCTGTTGGTGACTCTGGTATTGTTTTGTGTATTCATTTTGGCACTAGTTGTACTCGTCTTTCAACTAGTTGACTGTACTGATGAAAACCTTAAGTCAGAAACACTTGTCTATGGTTAGCCAAATTCCATTGCTTTAGTGGTCATCCCAAAGAATCCATTTTTTACTATATACTAGTTCTTACCGCGTTATATATTTTCTACTTTTGATTTACTACTCTTGGGTTATGAGTTTCGCCACAGGTGGCTATATGCTGCTCCGTGGTAAATAAAATATCGAATCCGGCGAAGATTTCGGATGTTCTCTTGGTAATCACAAATGTCGGTTTTGCTCCTGTTGGTGACTCTGGTATTGTTTTGTGTATTCATTTTGGCACTAGTTGTACTCGTCTTTCAACTAGTTGACTGTACTGATGAAGACCTTAAGTCAGAAACACGTGTCTATGCTTAGCCAAATTCCATTGCTTTAGCGGTCATCCCAAAGAATCCATTTTCTACTATATATGTATATATATATATATATATATATATATATATATATATATATATATATATATATATATTCTTAGTCCTTCACGGATGGAAAAATACAATGTGTTTTCATTCCGGGGGTACATCCGTTCACGACTGTCGTTTCTATTCGGACGCGAGAAAGAAATCTTCGAAAATGCCAAATGTGATTCTAAAGTCTTTCTCCTAAAACCATTACAAAAATTTCAAATTATATTAAAATTAGCCAAAAATTTGTATATACTATTAATTATGAACAGGATTCTTTTTATTATGCAAGGTATTCCATTTTCATTGTTTTTATGGGATACTGGCTTTACTAGCAATGATACAGAATTGCCGTTGTCGCGAGAAAGCCCTATTTTCTATTAAACTCACTGACTCAACTCAACAGAAATTGTCCATATTTCTCAAAGAGACCTAGTTTGGATAACAGACATAGAAAAAGTCTCCAAGTCTCGGTCTCAGTAAATTATAATTTTACATTTTACAACAAACATGACATGTGTTTCACCCTTTCGAGCATCATCAGACCTACAAACAACAGAGAGAACCTTATTAAATAATCACACTCACAAATCCTAAAACAATAACTTACAAATAGAATAAAACACACTAAAGCACAACAAAACAAACAACTACTTATACATATTTGATTTACACCAAAGTGAGGTTAAGTCTCACGTCTCATTCTCGTTTTTGAGATACAGAGTGAAATTAAAAATGTTACATTTTCGATACTTCTACGTCTCTCGATTATCGTTTAATTTATCTGAAAGTCAAAAAAGAGCTCTTATACAGTTGTTTACATAAAATTCAGTGAAGAAGTTTGATTTTTAATGTAAACGATCCTTATATTTATAGTCATTATAAATATTTTATTTAAAACATGTTATTTTAAAAGAAATAGAGGGTTCTAATACCGAGTCCAAACAAATATAAATCGACTTTATAAACTTTCCATGGTATGATTTGGTAATATGTTCAGATGAAAAATATATTGAAGATGGCCTGTAATAAAAAAAAGGTATTTAAAACCTTAAATCCTTCCCAAAAAAAAATTTTAAAAATATTTCAATAACTATAAAAATAAGAGTTTTTTACTCGTGGGATCATTTTAGATTTGTACAAATTGTGGACATCCTATATACCTAAGTTAGATTCCAACATGGGTTTTCGAAGTTTTAAGATAAGCCAAACATCCAGGTACACCCTGTATAATAAATGGGTAAAAACCCAACGTATTCTAATCAAGAAAAATATGACATTATGACTTTCTTTGTAGAAATTACAAAAATGATAATAATCCGACAGGGCAATATTTTTTAAGGTAAGTGTAGCGTTCTTCATTTCTAAAATATATTTTCATAAATATGTTGGTACTTTTAAATGTAAGCATCAAGAGCGAACTCTGCCTGTAATATTACATTTTGTAGACTGAAAGGAAACCTGCTTAATTTTAGATCTTTTAATAAACGGCTGTCAACTTCAAGTCGACTCCTCTCTCCCGGGGACATAAGGTGGCCCCTCGATCTTCTGTTGTGCCGACTATCGTTAACTCATCCCGAGCGTTACCTCCAACGAGGTCTAGTCTCCCGGAGTCGACTTTCAGTTGCTCTTGGGGCAGGGTGTCTTTGGTCTCCGCCCGACCCCCCAGGTACTGTCGCACCCTATTCTCCATTCATCGCTTTCTTGTTCTTTTTAATTTATTTACTATTATCTCTTCTTTCTGGTTTGACCGTAGGCGCCATCTGTGGTTTTGTGATCACAGAACCGCAAGCTTAGTCCTTTTACTGTATTCATGGGTGATATCCATATTTGACACAGATGATGATCACCTTGGTATCGAAACGTCGTATCTTTAGTTTTACTGTATTTGAAATAGGTATTTCTTGCCCAAACGTAAATAAATCATAGGTAAGTATAACTTTTTGTACTATGCACTTATATTGCCACAGGAATTTCCGCTAGTACTCGTCTAAAGCTCTTTTTTCCCAAGTATATGTCGTTATCTTCATTTTGACCTTTTATTTCGCTCTCCCTGTTTGTGTTACCGGGAAAACCGGGAGCAATGGACGGGATCTCATTCCTACGGGACCCTCCCGTCTGTATCTATCCAGAAACCAGTTAGCGTTCAGTACCGTTTCTCAAAAACACACATTTTCTGAGGTATATGTTAGTAATGCGAATCTAATTCTTTATCTCGGTTTACGTAATTGTGCTACCGGGAATACCTAAAAACCCGTTAGCACTCTTCACAAACTCCTCCTACACCATCTTTTGCACTCAGCTTATATTATTACTATCTTCACCACGGGCGGACACCTTCGTTGTAGGTGTCGGTCCGAGACTCGCACTAGTATCTCACTTAAGGAAAAGCCACCCGCCTTTTTACCAACTACAAGATGACAGATCCTTCTTTATCGAACAGGGAAAAGTGCCACTCACCCGATGATGGTGGCCTTTTGTGCCTACGCAAGGATAGGGTATTCAATAAAGTTCTTGGTTCATCTTCTTAAGAAAAGATCTAAAGGCAACGAGAACTCCAAGTTATTCCAAAAGGTTCACCCCGAATACTCCATCTGCAGTAAATTACCGCGCCTGACACGCTACACTATCAGGTAGGTTTTTGTTTAGAATTGCACCAGGTCTACTACCATTGAGGACTTCGCCGTAGGTATCCCAGGTCTACAACCTAGAGGACTTCGTTTAAATATAATACCGCGCCTCACGATACACTATCAGGTAGGCTTTCGTTCGAATTACCCCCAAGTCTCGATACCTAGAGGACTTGGTGTTCCGATGACTAGCTAACAACTGCTTACTTCGCATAGAATTTACTCCTTTTACAGTAAGGGGTGATACCGCAATATCGCAAAGCAAAATGAAAAGAAGACGAGGAAGACGTAGTTAATGTTTTGGCGACCATTGATGAAAAAGCTTCGAGTTCCTGCAGAAAAGCTGAACAAAATTCGGAAGTTTCAAAGAGCCGGGTGCAAGGGATTTTAAGGAAACAACATTATAAAATATTGAAATTCTGATTAGTGCAAAATTTATATTGGGTGACTTGCAGCGGCGTGGCGTATGAATTTCTGTAGCTGTTTTATATATATATATATATATATATATATATATATATATATATATATATATATATATATATATATATATATATATATATATATATATATATATATATATATATATATATATATATATATATATATATATATATATATATATATATATATATATATATATATATATATATATATATATATATATATATATATATATATATATATATATATATATATATATATATATATATATATATATATATATATATATATATATATATATATATATATATATATATATATATATATATATATATATATATATATATATATATATATATATATATATATATATATATATATATATATATATATATATATATATATATATATATATATATATATATATATATATTCTCTGAAAGCTATTACTGTTAAGAGCTTATGCATCTTAGATGGTTAAATAGCTTAGTACTTTTTCGAAATTGAATGGCAAAATATATTTCTTTTCAGTTATGTGAACTCGGAATAATATTTGATAATAAATCAAGCACACGAAAACAAGAACATGTCTTATTATAGATAACTGAAAGAGGAAATAAAAATAAAATATAAGCGTAATAAAATAATTTTACAGGATTTCTCTCCTTATAATATACGATTTCTTACATTTCTATAATGTTTTTTTTTTGCTAAACAATATGCTTGCAAATACTTGTGACATAATTCTATAACTGAAAGTTCCTCACGTTTCCTCTATTTTGAAGCCTCTAACGTAGTAACAGATTTATAGTTTGAGATACGACACGGTGAAATGCTCGTCCGTCTTTTATATTTGAGATACTTTATTCTAGAATTTTTATATAAAAATAGCTTGACAATTTCTGAAATTTGGTTCATAATTCAGAAATATCCTTCTGGTTTGAAAACGACAAATCTAATGAAAAGCCGAAGTGTTTTCGATAAAAGACCATCTCCGACGACGTCTGAAATCTGCGGAAAAAGCCAAAAAGATAGAAAAGTCAATAGTCTCAAAGTTATGATTTCATTTCGCTATTCCTTCGCGGCACATGAAAAACTTGAAAAGTTAAGTAAAAGGTCTTGTCAGTTGCAAGAGAAATAATTACGGTTGACGCAGATAGATTAAAGAAAAGTCGTTCTGGATAGGATTATTTTTAGCGGCAGGATATATTTATAAATTCTATTATTACTTCGAATGTTTCAATGAACACATATTTTTAATTAAAAAGGATCAGAAGGGCATGCTTGTTAATAAGAAGTATTTTGCTTTCGTTTGTTTTTATTAGGTCTAATTCTATCAATCCAAGATAGTTGAAAAATATCCTTTTTCTATTGGGATTAATAGTCGACTTTTGAACTACTTTTTTCAAATTTGGTTTGTTAAACGCATCAATTACACGTGTTATGACTTTCAAAACTGTCAAATATCACAATTAAAATATGAAGCGGTAGGCGTTGCGAAGTAGCTTGAGTTCCAAAGCTGTCTTTTGGACAGGTCATTAAGTTGCTAAATAGTTTTCAGTTTATCAGCTTCTGAGGAAAACATCTAAATCCAATCAAATTAATTTTCTACAAAACTCAGAAGTCATCGGGTCTTTCTATCAAATTTCTATAATGTTTCTTTTTGTGCGTCATAACAATATCAATTTTTTTTGTTCGAGAATTGGCACTTTAGTGGTTACCACCTATTTTAATTTTCTCAAATAAAAACCTTGCTTTTTTAGAAATTTTTTTAAAAAGTTTATAGATTTATTTTGACAAACATTTGACATGAAATATGTATTCAGTTGGAAATACTTATCACTAAATATGTACTGTTATTAATATCAAGTTAGGTGTTACATTAGATCTTAATTATCATCGTCTTATCAATGGATATTCAAAAAAATGTATTGTAGTTAGACCTTTAATTACAAACATTTTCGTTTTAGTTTCTATAAATTATCCTAATAGTTTTAAATTGTTGTTCAAATTACAGATTTCATAAAGCCTACATTTAGAACTTCCAGCAGAAATCTTTTCTTATTTTAAAACTTTTGATAAACCTCGATGAGTCATTTCGGATTATTTCTAAAAATGGCGTTTTCATAGCCAACTTAATAAAATAAATAATGTTTCTCAAACAACGTAGTTTACCTGAATTATTTACATTATTTGTGTTGCATGAAAATCGAATAAACATTTTAATCTAATCCACGGCTGTATCTAAACCAAGGTTTTTGAGAATTTTAGTTTATTTAAGCATTTATTTACATGTAAATAATGCCAAACTAGTTTGAAATTAAAGACCTACCGACCATAAAGCCAATACAATTATCACTACACCAAATTAAAACAAGAATAAAGGTAACCAAACACTAGCCCTACTCTGATATTACATAAATAATCTTAAAACTGAAATGCTAGAGAACTCATGCAGAGGTTCACTAAAAAACATCTTAGTTTAATAGCTAGTTACAAATGTTCCCTATAGATAAATTAAGCAGTCTCTACAATAATAGTTAATTCGAAAAATTTGTATTTATTAGTGTTGGAACTCAGATCTCGGAGTAATCATCGTTTTTCCAGATTATATAAACTTCACAAGAGCTGGGTTTTTCATTTAAATCTATTTATTGAAGTAATTTAAGATATTAATCCATTTAATTACATATAATTTAGGAAAGTAAATTATATGTAAAGCTCTTTAACCGTATTACTAATGAAAAGATGCACCAGGGCCGTGCTTGAAAAATAATCAGCAAGAACCGGAAAATTTTTCGAATGAAAATTATTTTATCGAAAACATCGTGAAACATATTCAGGTAATATACTACTATATTGAGAATCAGGAGGATTTCAAAGAAATAAAATTCCAGATCCGTATTTAAAAAAATAAAGTTATAATATTTACTTAAAAGTCTATTTAGAAAAATGATTTTTGGCGACTTTCACATTTTGTAAAAAAGCTCAAATTATAAAAACAATCTTTCGTTTAGTAAACTGATCTTCAACAGCCTTTTAAAAATATGTGGAAGTTAACCAACGGTTTTGGAGATTGCAACACATCAGACCCTTAAACTTATCATTATGTAGTTAATTAGGAGATCATTTCTTTCTGAGCAGATCTTTTTTAATTATTTAAGATCTAAACTTGCATAATACATTAGATAACGACACGCAAGCTTTAGTATGAGGGATAAGCAGTAACATGAATACACCTAACTGAATATCTTCTTTTTGGTTAAGTTACTAACAACACGTTATTACATTATCTAGACTAAAGACTAAGCTTCCGTTACTGTGATTTTTCTGATATTAGTGGCATATCAATGTATTGGACTGAAATAAACGCAAAATGGATATATGTATAAAATATAGGTGAAAATTGCGAAATTATGCGAAGGGATTTTTTTACAACCATACCATATACCAAGACGGGCTTACACCTCTCTTTATAAAAGTTTATGATTGTATATTGTTATAATAATAGCGCTACACGTAAAGGGCGTATGGAATATAATATTAATAAATTATAGAATATTTACTATTATAAATTATATCTAAGTAAATTAGGAGAAAATAATGAACCATGAAAAAGTGAAAGTTTAATATTTTTTATTAATAACTACTTAATAGGGTAAAAGAAAATGAAAACGAGCCTAACAGTTATTTTGATGTGGAATATGAATCCACCTGTACAGAACAGATATGCTAGGCGACTAAAACTAAAATGCCAAAAATAGAATTCCACAACTTTTCTTTAATTTTTAAGCTTTAAATTCATTCATTCAACACATTTTTCACCAGAAGCCGTAACACTGCTATTAAAGTAGTAATTCAGTTTTTTTTAAATCTCTAATTCTTAAAATTTCAAATCTTCAATTGGAAACCTCTTCAAAAGGCATATTTTATAACCTAAGCAATAAGCCAATAGGAAATTCAACGAGAATGAAACGTCTTTATGTAGTTGCCAACTGGTATAGCAAGAAAGACCATTGCAGTGAGATTAAGGCTTTTGGGCCATCAGAAGAGGACTTTATAGACAATACATTCAAGGGTTAGACAATATATGTTTATGAAAATAATTTGCTAATCGGACTTTGATTCGACAGTGTGTACCTAAAGTGTTACAAACTCTAAATATAGACGGTGTGCTTACCCTATAAGTGGATTAGTTTGTAACAAAAATCAAACTTATTTCAATTTAAAAAATTTCTGCTTAAAAATAATTTAATCTTGCTAAAGCTGACGGATTTCTGGCAGAAAAGGTCCAATTAGGTCCAAAATAAACTATTGCAAATTGCTTTATGAAAAATAAACCGGAAGTAACAAAGAAAAAGAACGGTGAAGAAGCGATATTTTGTTTTAAGCTTAAGGATTGGGTCTTTGATTTGGTTTTTTACATGATAATCGAATAATAATGAGCATTTTTTAAATTATTATTAAATTTATAATTTCGACAATAACTTATTATAGTTAATAAAAATACAGCATTCAAATTATTTCCTACTGTATCTTTTCAAGAACAATATTATCGTCATTCTTAATTTCTTTCAGGTTTTTAGATGTTCCAATTTCGGTCTACATTTTATTTATTCCGGAACGTAGTAGTATATGTAGCCTATTAAATTCGACCTCTATACAAAAAAATCAGCATTTATGTCAATTTTTTCCCTAAGCTCTGCGCTACTAGATACGTCCTGTGACGAGAGAAGCTCCATGGGGATCTTGTAAGAGTCAATGCAACCTAGAAATGGTAGCCAAATATTGAATATATGAATATTTGGTTTATTTTATAGCGCTTAAATCAAGTACTATCAGAAATATATATTATTTTATAGGCAGTGGACACAATGTTGCTAAAGGCTTTAGTAAAAACTAGGGATGTTTTTTGTTGTTACCTATCGATAGTTTTCATTGATTGCTATCTATTGATGTATTTACTGCTACTTATCGATATATTTGCCACAAAACTATTGAAGAGCAAAAAAAAAAGTCCACACTTTCATAGGACGCCTAATTTCCTTGTTGATATGTAATCCCTTTATCCATAACTATTGACGTTCTCGGCTACCTATCGAAAATATCCTACTGGTACTATTATTCACCTATCGGCGAATGTCGGTAACTATCGACATTTTTTTATTTAGCTATTGTTATTCGATGTGTCGCTGACCTATCGATAATTATGGATAAAACGCCCATCCCTATTAACAACTACAATTTTAGTAAGGTGACATGGGGTTCCATTTTTCTTTCTAGAAAACAAATCGTAGATAAACGTTATTCCAAGGGCAAGCAATTAGAAGATAACTAATTGGCGGTTTTATTCACATTAGTAATTGTTCATAAGTTAGAAGTTATCTGTACCCTTAGATAAAGAGAAAAACATTAAAGTCAATTCGATATGTCGCTTTTATTGCTATACCCCAGAATGCATATCCAAGCTTGTTGTGTTCTTGTTCCTCTCAACCGATTTAAGGTTAAATAAAGTAAGACACAATGGCAGTGTCTGCTCTTAAAAAAGATTTCGTCTGAGAACTATGAGAACAGCAAATAGCCCATGGAAGATTAAAGCAGTATCGAATTTAGATGCCAACATTTTATGCATTTTGCAAGCAGTTCTCAGATTACATTGAGAGTGAATAAAATTAATAAAATTAAAAAATATTCCCACTGTAATATATTGAATTAAGGGAAAACTGCAAGCAAAAAATAAGAAATCAGCGACGAGGTTTAGTCAAGCTCAAAGTAAGATGAAAAGGTACCTACGTATTAGAAAAAACTCCCTGCACGTCCGACCTAAAAAAATTGTGCTGTGTATGGGCATATTAAATTACATTTCGGTTAAAAATTTTACAGTTATGTAGACGAAGGATCAATGCAAGGCGGTATAGAGCAATTTTGTAGAAAAAAAATATATGCGACCACATAGGCGTCAAAAAGTGATCAAAAAATGATCGAAAATTGACATATCTACTTCTATTTTATCATACTAGATTTGTTTTTTTCATAAAAATTGAGATGTAGCTCCCAACTATACATATTTCCCTATTGAAATCACACTGAAACTAATAAATATCTCTTACAGCTTTAAATGATGATCCATAATACTGCGTGCAGTTCCCCCTTAATTGACATGTTGTATATGCCTTATACGAGAACCTATTATTATTAATTGAGTTAATTTATTTGTTTGCAATAACAATATATGGTAAATAAAGTAATATTTTAAATCTGCTTAATATAATCCAACCTCCAACTTTTAAAATTTCATCGTCATAGAGAAATGGATTCAATTCTCTTTTTTAAGTTTGTTCAAAAGTTTTTTACGTACAATGAGTTCAATATCTTTTAGAAACTTCATTCACATTTTACGTATCTATATTTAAATAAATAATGGATTTTTTATAAAACTAATTTTGAATTAGTTCAAAGGGAAATTTAAAAGTTTGGTTGGGAAGGATTGTATAAGTAGTAATGTTCGCTATTTTAGAGGGAGATGAAAATTTAAGGAGCTTTATTCAAATCTCAAACTTTAAATTTATAACTAGAATGGTCTTTTTTGTGCTCTTTTGGTATTTTTAAATTATGTTAAGGATAAAGCCAGCCAGACTGTGGTAAACACGAAAATTCTGGACTCATCATTCGAAGCAGTAATTTTTGATCATATGTTTTTTCGCGTAAAATATTTTTCGTCTACATTTTTTTTTATTTTCTATATCAAAGAATAATAATTTGAAATGTATATCTCTATAAGATTTTTATTAACCTTTAACATTAAATGGTCAATATCAGTTTTAAGCAGATTTAATAAAAGACATAGTTAATTATTATGTTTCGCACAAAATGCCTTAACTCAGACCCTTGTCAATCAAATTTATATAGACTGATGCCTAGCAGTGAATTCCTTTTTTCCACGTGGGTGAACATTGTTTACCATGAGGAGATTGTCAGTTCAAGTGATATCTTTTTTACTTCGTAAGTAGTCAGCCCTTGTTGAAACGGCGACGCGTTGTAATTCGTTGATGCATATTACATGAATGATTTCATTGCATATTTCGAGTTGTGAGAATAATATTAGAGTGTGGACTATGTAAAACTGTTTTAAATTTGGTATATTATAAGCAGAAAGACAATTTTGTACCGAAAAAGAGTAAAAAATACTTTTTAGGCGACTACAACAAAAGAGGTGATTTTATTAAAATAGTAGGTGATATTTATTAAAATGATCATATGCATTATATTTCTATTTTTTATATAAATTATTATAGAATAGGATAGTAGGATATAAACGCGTGTTTAAAGTTGATATGAAAGAAAGTTGGATCTTTTACATTAAATATTTCAAAAAGGGGGCATTTTTGTATAGACTAGGTTATATAAAATTTGCAGAGCTTTTCCATCAATTCTAAATACTAAAAATGTTGTAAAATATAGGTCTTTTTATTTAAAACTTCATGGTTTTATGATTTATCTTTTTATTTGATGCCCAATTAGTTTTTCGAAAATAAATTTAAATTCCTCATAAAAATTCTAGTTAGTATTATTTCTGCCTTATAATAACACATAGCATTTTTATTGTCGTTGGATCAGACTATACAGCGATTATTTCTGAAGGGAAGTATGCAAGGTTGTAATGGGATGCTCCCATAGAAAGCATATTAAAAAAATAAATATTGCGGAATGCGCCTTTTTAATTTTGTTTTTGAGTAAAAGGTTTCACGATACCTCTTTATGCTTTAACACATGGTGTTAAAATTTGGTCTAGAAAGTGTAATAACCACAAAAGTAATTGAAGCATTTCTTAACGTAAATTCAGGGATCTGGAAGGGGGAGAAGAGGAAAGGAGAGAAGTACTCAGGATAGCGGCCTGCAGTGATAGAAAAGCTACAAGACTAAAGCAAAACCTAGTAATAGATTATTAATAAAGGTTAAAAGAGAATTAAAAACGTATGTTGTACATTAGTCATTAAATACAGGATGATATCAGTACTTTATTTAAATATATATTAAACCGTGTATTTGTTATAAAATTAAATATATATAAATATTGTATGAAAATATACTCCTAAAATATATCACTGATATTTGTATACCCCGTATATTATTGAACTAAGTTTGGAGTTTATTTTTTAATTGATTTAGGTACAATTATTTTCGGTGTGCGTCAATAGACTTCTGTAGCTCCATAGCTCTACTTTGGAGAAGGTTTTGGAAATATTTCACCTTGTGCGCATTTGCCCCGATGAAAGAGCTAGATATCAATTGAGCTGAGATACAATCGGATTTATTATGCTGTCATATTCTGGCCTAAAGTCGCTAATAAAAAATATCTGATATGGGAGACATTAGAGAAATACGGTTAAGCCTCGAAGGCGAACGTTTTAATCTGAAGAGGACTACAAATAATATATGTTCCCCAGTCAGCTTCAGTGGCGGATCGTGGTTCTAGGCTAAATGGATTGGAGCCCCCCTCAATTTTCGTTTTGCCAGTTATTATACTACAACGGAAAAAGAGAAGGATTAAATCAAAAAATATATTATAAAATAGCAAACGTTTTGAACACAAAATTCTTTACCGAAGTACTGACGAATCATTTGTTATTAGTAATTAGATTTTACGCAATTTCATACATCATTACTAAAAACAGAAACCGCCAACGTCATTACTCAAAACAGAAATCGCCAATATACACTTTTTTATGGTCTAAAATCAATATTTTTTCCTAAAAACGTAACTCACCACAACGGTGAACTGTACATCGCACTGCATGTCGCACATAGTCTCGCTTCGGCAATGTAAGTATATCCATATCCGCAAATGCAAGGGTTTATAAAGACGCCTCTCCCATGGCACCGCATTTAGCTTGGTACCCTCGCCTTGGTAATTCGATTAGCCTCGTACATTACACAGCAGCGAATGGCAAGGGAATAGTAATTATTTGCATGTTGCAAGGGAAACAATTTGGAATAAAAATACACAAACATTATTATAAGAGTATTTCATTGAATGAATTTTAAAAATGAATTTTAAAATACTGTCTAACAACAGGAAAAAATGAAAAAAAAATACGAATTAATATATGTACAATTACTAGTTCAGATAATCTGCATATTTAAAAAAAACTTTTAAAAAATAAACAATTAAAACACATTTTAATTGTTTCTTTACTACGTACTGTCAGGTTGCATTCAAAATATGCATTAGGTAAGTTTTCGTATGTTCTTAGCATCTCTGTTGCCTAAGTCATATGAAATGAAAATGACAAAAATTAATTTTTAACATCTTTCCTACATTTTTAAATTATTTGTCAAGCTCTCGCAGTAATTGTATATTTTGATTTTCTATAATATGATCAAAATTAGTTATACTCGTTTTATATATTAAAAAATCAATGTGGTTTTTTCTCAAGTAGTTATAAAGCTGATGAAATTCCTCATAGTAGTTTATTTTTTTAATTAACGAGGTAATCGAGTTGAAAAATAAACTACATTATTGCGAAGTACTGGCCATCAACTTGGACACTACTGTGCAAAGTAGAAGCCAAGATAAGTGCGGTGCGAGGTGCCGTGGAATAGGGGCTACGCCGTTATGGACACACCCTTATAACAATACGCAAATCCATCTGTGATGGATTTAACTCGCTGTGATATAAAAATATTGCCACGAGGCCAAAAATAAAATATTACAAATTATTCTAAAATATATTTAATTTGTGGGCCATATTAAAGTAGCTTCTTTTTCACCATTTCACAAACATTTCTTTAAAAAAAAAATAGAATTTATGTTTTATGGGTTTCATTTTGGAAATCGTTGTTAAAATGAAATTGAACACTTGAGCGTCAACCAAGCAAATAGAATTGCTTACTCCCCTATAGAAAAGAGTAATAATTTATACTATGGTCAATAGCTTTGGTTATTTTATCGTAATCTAAAGAATGAACAAATATTAATAAAAGGAAACAACTTAATTTACAATGTAACAATCAAACTATGTAATAAAGTGAGCAGAAGATGACTTATTGCAGTTTCTTACGCCATTATTGTATGGATGGTCCGAAGCTCTTTAATCGTAATTTAGTTTACGAATAGCACCTATCCTATATTTGGCTATTAATTTTTCTAGTACCTAGGAATAAAATCAAGACATGTTTACAATCACAATATAAAGAAATAAACAAGTAGACTGGGCGTAACCATAAAATAAATAAAACAAACTGTCTTTGTTTAGAAATGTCGATTATATTAATGAACTTTTTACGTGAAAAGAGCGGCATTTGCCCAAAGTTCAATTTAAAACGGTGCTACTGGCTTTAGAAGATAAAATTTTAAATAAGCCCTCCGGGCTCCAGGAATCATTCAGTTATTGCGCGAAAAAGATACTGGAAGTTATCAGCCAATTAACCACACACTTTTTAATGTTCATGGCTAACCTTAGAGAAACGAATGGTTCATTGTAGATGAAACCTGGTCATGGAAGGGAGGGGACCATTCCAATCATTAAGCCATGGGATAATGCATCTCTGAGAATTCAGAAACACGTTTCCAGGACAATAAAAGTTGTGGCCGTTGTCCATGGACCACCGGACAGTACGGACGTGACTTTAAAACGTCTTCAGAGACAGAACTTAGGACTAAGAACTAATCTCTGGAGAACATACTATCGCAAGGAGGAGAAACACAAACTCATTCTTGTGTTTGGTATTGATGAGGCTTCCTTTGAGGCCTTGTCACGTCAAAAGTTTAAGGCGTATGCTGGGGTCTCCCACGTCACTTTTGAGACGAAGGTAAAAGGCTCCAACTTCGACTGAAACTTCCACCGACACCAAAGCCGGAGCAGCGGGGAGACCTATCTCCCCGTCAAACCCAGCTCAGCGGTTAGACCCCGAGTCTGACGCTGAGCAGGAAGTTGCTGAGCTTCTGTCTCAGATAGACGTGCATAGCGCGGCGTCTGGGTCGGAGGATCACCCTTAGCTCGTTCCAATGGGCAAAGGGGTGCTCTTCCTACAAAGTAACTTGCAGCACAGCAGAGGGGCGACCTCATTAATAGGCCGTCACATAGCTGTGGGGCAAACACACATCTACCTCCTACAGGAACCTTGGGTTACAAGGGGCATGTGCGAGGTCTGGGGCAGATAGAAAGTTCCCTACATTATAAAAGGGACATCCACCTGAATCCAAGGACATGCATCTACGTTGACAGATGTATTGAATCCTTCTCACTACTGGAATTTTGTTCCAGGGACCTAGTGGCTCTGAAACTGATTCTTAAGGATAAGGCAGGGCATCGCAAACCCATTGTAGTATGCTCAGCCTATCTTCCCTATGACTCAAGAGAGGACCCACCTACCAGGGAACTCATTGACTTAATAGGTACCTCAGTACAACTGATTTAGAAATTCTAAATCGGGGAAACACTCCAACTTTTGTCACGTCACGAAGGCAGGAGGTTATTGACCTAACTCTGACATCATTTTTGCTGGTTCCGGTTGTTAGGGAATGGAGGGTGTCTGATGAGCCATCTTTATCGGATCATAGACACATCCTCTTTAAGCTAAACCTTGAGCATGACATGGAGCTCAGTAGTTTTCGAAACCCGAGGAAAACCAACTGGGCTCACTAGGTGGAGTCGCTTAAAGTGCGGTTAGATATGCCACTAATGCCATGCTGTAGAGTAAGGCAAGTGGAAAATGTGGCAAACTCTATACAGGAAGCCATAATAGACTCTTCATAGACTATGAGGAGAATTGTGCATTGCGGACCTATCGAGGTACCAAGAAAACACCTTGGTGGAACTTGGATCTTGAAAAGGCTCGTAAAGATACACGCAGGCTCTTTAACAGGGCCATGCGATCGAAATTACCTGCTGACTGGGAAGAACATAGGAATTCTCAACGCAGGTACAAAGAACTGATACGCAGTTTAAAGAGAGGGTCTTGGAGGACCTACTGCGAAAGCTTAGAAGGTCTTCCGGAAGCCGCTAGACTTCAAAGGATTCTCTCAAAAGGTCGAGGACAGAGCGTGGGGGCACTAAGACTTCCGACCGGTGGATATACCACCACCACAGAGCAGGCTCTAGGAATGCTCCTGGAAACTCATTTTCCAGGCTCTCGTCCGGAATCTAATGATGAGGTTACTGGGCAGGCTCTCCAAGTAGGGGCAGGCCCGGTTGACTGGAAAACGGCCGCAAAGGTCGTTACAGTAGACATTATTAAGTGGGCAATATCTTCGTTTTGCCCATTTAAGAGTGCGGGACCAGATGGAATATTCCCGGCGCTTCTTCAGAAGGGTCAGGAACTACTGATCCCACATCTTTTGCGCCTTTTTCGGGCCTGCCTGGCTTTGGGATATATTCCCGAACGCTGGCGCAGGGTTCGGGTAGCGTTTATTCCTAAACCGGGTCGTAATTGCTACGAAACTGCTAAGGACTTTAGGCCCATCAGTCTATCCTCTTTTCTTTTGAAAACCATGGAGAAGATCGTGGATGCTTATATAAGAAACGGCGCATTGGGTAGAAATCCTATGCACCCATTCCAGCGCGCTTACAGAACGGCCATGTCGAGGGAGACGGCGCTTCATAGTCTAGTCAGTAGACTGGAGGTGGGGGTCTACTCCAAGGAGATGGCTCTGGGTGTGTTCTTGGATATCGAGGGGGCGTTTAACAACACCACCTTTGACTCCATTAGTGAGGCTGCTGAGAGTTTTGGCGTGGATAGGGCTGTAATTAGGTGGGTTCGCGTCATGCTTGAAGCAGAATCATAACATCTTCTCTTGGGAGAGTGACAGTATGCTCGTACGTGGTCAAAGGATGTCCGCAGGGCGGAGTTCTTTCTCCGCTCTTGTGGTGTCTGGTTGTGGATGGGCTGCTTCATACTCTCAACGAGAGCGGAGTTTATGCTCAAAGCTACGCTGATGATCTTGCCATTATAGTAATAGGCAAGTTCCCAAACACCATTATAAGGCTCATGCAGAGGGCTTTGGCCATGGTGGAAAAGTGGTGCCAAAAACACGGCCTGTCTGTTAACCCGGATAAGACCGAAATGGTATCATTTACCCATAAGAGAAAAGTAGACCTTGAGAGGCTCACCCTCTTTGGAAAAGAATTGAGACCTTCCTGAGGGATCATATTGAAAGGATCACAAAAAGGACCACAGCGTGTCTATGGGCGTGCAGACGGTCCTTCGGATCAACTTGGGGTTTAAAACCTCGTATTGTGCATTGGCTTTACACGTCGGTGATAAGGCCAATGATCACTTATGGCGCTCTTGTGTGGTGGCCCGCCACTAGCAAGACCACATACAGAAGGATGCTTGACAAGCTCCAGAGACTGGCGTATCTGGGCATAACTGGAGCCATAAGAACCACACCGACCCGATCTATGGAGGCTATTCTGGGACTAAGTCCTCTGCACTTGCTTGTAGAGGAAGAGGCTCGGAAAGCTTCTGTTCGTTTAAACGACTGGGGTCGTTGTATACACAGAGACTGGAATTTTGGGCATACGCGAGTTTGGACTGAACTGATCAGATCAGACCCGCTCCTAGCAAGGAGAGATGCCATTATTCCGGTCTCAATTGCCTCTAAAAGGTTTTGTGTAATTGTTCCTGAGAGAGAACAATGGAGGGATTCCTCCCCATCCTTCCTCAAACCGGAGAGCCTTGTCTGGTTTACAGATGGCTCTCTAATGGAGGAGGAATGTGGAGCGGGAATTTATAGGGAGAGTCCCAGGGCAAGAATTAGTCTTGCTCTTGGACGGTATGCGACTGTATATCAGGCTGAGATTACATTAATCTTGGACTGCGTACAGGAAAACCTTTCCAGAGGATACCACGACAAGCATATCTATATATGCTGTGATAGTCAAGCTGCGATTAAAGCTCTGCCCTCGAACAGGGTCAATTCGCTGCTAACACTTGAATGCAGGAGAGCCCTAGAGAGGCTGTGTGAGTCCAATAGGGTTAGCCTCATTTGGGTACCTGGCCATCAGGGCATTGGGGGTAATGAAGGGGCGGATCAGCTGGCTCGGGAAGGTAGCAACACTGCTTTCACTGGGCCGGAACCTGCTCTTGGAATTGCTCCTTCAGCTGTCAAGGCTAGGATTAAGAATCGCACTGTCGAGGAATTCCGTGCTGAATGGCACGAGCTGGCAGGACTCAGACAGTCTAAGGTCTTCATATCAGGCCCTTATAGCCGTTCTGAGTCTAATAGACTTCTAAATCTAAACAGAAGTCAACTTAGAACTATTACCGGGGTCCTAACTGGACACTGGCTAGTGAAATATTACCTGCATAAGATTGGACTCGACAACAATCCATACTGCAGGTTTTGTGCTGAGGTAGATGAAACTACTGAGCATCTAGTCTGTCGATGTGACGCTTTAGTCAACGCCAGACTGCTTTGCTTGGGTGACACCTACGTGGAACCCGAGCTTGTGGGACGTGCGCGACCAGAAAGGGTCCTTTCCTTTCTAAAAAGGAGTGGGCTCTTGGCCTGACACGCCTACTTGGGGGGATAGTACAATGGGCCCCAGTGAGCCTAAGTGCTGCCCTTCTCGGGCTCCCCATCTATGTCTATGTCTATGTCTATGGTCATGGAAAAGAACGAATATCAAAGATTCTCAACAACATATACTGAGAGAAGAGAAGTGAAGAGAGTTCTTGAAAAACAAGTAAAATAACAACAATAAAGAGAGCATGTATAAGGCATTAAATTAAAATTAAATAAAAGTTTTGAGAATGTTTACTGCCAAAAACTTACTCAAGAAAATTTGATTTAATGACGAGAATATATTTAGTTTACGATAACCTAAAAACCCTCAATATAATAGAGTGTACTCAAGTGTTGCCAAAGAGAGTAGAACATCTTTTAGTTCCATGGCAGCATTTTTCTGCACGAGTAATGGTGTCCCTTGGCGTGTCCATTCTTGAAAAGACAACAGTTTTCTTCCAGAATAATAAAATTACGTCTGAAGTTTACTAAAAAGATATTTTGCATTATATTCCATTTCAGACTTATTCCTTGATTTCTTGGCTGCAATAAGATTTACCTGTACCTTAGCCGTAAAACCCTATAGATATTGGCTACCTAAATACAGGCCTAGGTGTTAAAATATTCAACTACAAATACTATGTAACAGTTTAATTTTGTTATAAGTGCATTTCATTGTATGATTAATTTAATATTATAATCTACTACTTTAGTATTAAGTTTAGTGATTAATATGTACGCCTTGTTGGTTTGATTTAGTAGTTTTCTTATTAGACGCGGTTACATTGTTCATATTTAAGCGAAATATAAATTCAACACCTTTTGCAGCAAATTTCGGTACACACAGTGTCACCTCTCGATAAGTAGTTAATTTTGTACCTATATCTGAACTCAAGATATAAAGGAATAATTTTCAGTAAATGGTATAAGTTTAGCGTTCGTTCATAGATGTCGCCAAAAAAAATCAGTTCAAATATAATTGTTGGATTTATTTAATTTTGCCGAATTTAATTTAACGATCTAAAAGAACTTACCTGAAGTTCGATCGAAATTATATGAGGCATCCAGTCCAAAGATGTTAATTATTCACCACGTAGTCCGCCTTTTCGTACTACCGTCCACAAGATTTTAAAGACGAACATTGCTCACCCCACCACCGGGCAAGGCCTGTCCGTCGGTTCTCTTCTGCGCCGTCATTAAGTTTAAATAACAACCCTTTATTGCAATTCATAACAGCGGGTTGTGAATGGGCGGGTGATTAACATCTTTGGACTGGATGCCTCATATAATTTCGATCGAACTTCAGGTAAGTTCTTTTAGATCGTTAAATTATATTTCGGCATCCAGTCCAAAGATGTTAATTATTCACCACGTAGGATGTTTAAAGACGTGTAGGTTATGAATTGTCATTAAAAATAGGATAGATTTTTTTTTTTTTGTAGAAGTATACAAAACATATTATAAAAACATCAATTTTTTAGAAAAATGCAAAATATATTATGAACACATCAAACTTTCTAGAAAGTTAGAAAACATATTATGAACACATCAACTGAATATTATTTATTCTTATATAATAAATTAACTTGATTACATAACAGCCTTAAGGTAGTTATTATAAACATTAACAAAACATAGGATAAGGTTATATAATAACGTGAACTAAGTGTTAAAAACACCAAAAGCAAACTGATCATGATTAATTAAGGGGCGATTGTAAAACTTTGCAAAAGTTTCAGAGTTCTTGCTCCAACCTGCCGAATTCTTAATTACCTCTATTGACACACCAGCTCTTTTGGCCGCAGATGTTGAAGCGTGCCTACTTGAATGAGACGAAAAAATGCTAGTGTCGACCCCTGCCGAATGCAGGGTACTTTTAACCCATCGGCTTAATGTTTGCTTTGAAGCTAGTCTGTGCGGCTTTTGCAAAGTTATAAATAAGTGATACAGATTAGTCGCCCTTACATTTTCAG
Organism: Kuschelorhynchus macadamiae; assembly: GCA_030620095.1. Taxonomy (NCBI): domain Eukaryota; kingdom Metazoa; phylum Arthropoda; class Insecta; order Coleoptera; family Curculionidae; genus Kuschelorhynchus; species Kuschelorhynchus macadamiae. Next base: position 1,369,218 of record JAUTXW010000498.1, on the reverse strand, counting down.
TTTCTTTAATGTATTTATTTAAACAAGATAAAACACATATATCAGGCATTTCTTCAAACTTAGGAAGAATTAAACAAGGCTGAGTTGTGCCTACACTGGATGTTTTAATTCTGTCTGGAATTAAAATTTGTACACCCCCGTCATACGTTTTAATGTTTGACAATTTAATAAGGCTTATGGTTTGTAGCCTTTGGCCAGTAGCCAAGACTAAAAGTGTGACAAGTTTTTGAGATAACAATTTTAACGTATTTGGAGGATGTTTTCCAAAATAATCAAAGATCTTTTTAGGATCCCAAACACAATTATAGCGAGGTTTGGGTGGTCTTAGCCTCGAAACTCCCTTCATATATCTCTTTAAGAGTGGATCTTGTCCTAAATTACCATGGAGAATCAATGATAAGGCAGCTCTATGGGAATTAAATGTACCAAACAAACAGTTAGATTTAGTTAATAAAGACTGAAGAAAAATTAAAACATCCTGTGTACTAGCCTTAAATGTATTAATTTGAGATTGCTGGCAAAATTCCCACCAAAGCTTGTACGTTACCCCATATTGTTTGATGGTGGCCTCGGATAATGAGTGCAAAGTGGTCTCGATAGCGCAATCCGGAACTTCTTGCAATTTCATAGCTTTCCTGATAGTTTCGAGGCTACCAGGGTAAGGTTCGCCGCTAAAGGATGGGTTTGTCGACTGAAAGGGGAAACCAAAAGTTTAGGGTTCGGTTCAAAAAAAATCGAGTCATTAATAGAAAGTTTTACAAAAAGTGGATACCATGACTGAGATGGCCAATAAGGCACTACTAAGATACCCTCCGCATTATCTTGTATTATTTTTTGTAGAACTCTTAAAATTACTGCAAATGGGGGAAATGCATAAAAATTAACGTGTGTCCAAGAGAGAGTAAAAGCATCACAAGCAATTGCTTCTGGATCCCTAAACCATGAAACAAACTTAGTACATTTGCGATTATTTTTAGAAGCGAATAGATCCACCTCAGGAGATCCCCATTTGTTTTTTATCTGAATAAAGGCATATTTTGCCAAAGACCACTCCGTTTCAGGCTGTAATACCCTTGATTCCGAATCGGCTTCCCAGTTGTCCTTTGTGTTGATGTAAGATGCAAATAACCATAAATTGCGTTGCTCGCACCATTGCCATATTTCTTTTGCCAGGCAGTGTAGGTGTGTATACTGCACGCTACCCATACGATTTATAGAGGCAACTGCTGTTGTATTATCACACCTTACAAGGACATTACAGTTTCTTAAATTTTTTACGAAACATTTTAAGCCCAAAAATATAGCCTTTAGCTCTAAAAAATTGATGTGATTTTGCCTCTCCTGAACAGTCCACCATCCGTGAGTTTTTCATTGTTGCAAAAAATACCCCACCCAGAAAGTGACGCATCTGAAAACATTTCTAGCTGAAATGAATCTTGTTTGATGTCATTATAGGCAAAATTAATGTTACTTAACCACCAAGAAAAATCAGGAGAAGGCAAAATTGACATATTGCCGCTGTAATTCATATGGTTTTGTTGAAGGGCTCTTAATTTTTCTCTTTCGAAATATTTGGTATACAGCCACCCGTATTTTACTGCGGGACACGCTGATACTAATAATCCTAGAAATTGAGCAAATTTTCTGATTTTAAACACTTTTTTATTTTGAAAATATGTAATCCATTGGATTTTAGAGAGTCTGTATGAAAAATAAAACCTAGGAATTTGCACGATTTTGACGGAGTTAAGCTACTTTTTTCATTGTTAATAATGAACCCGAGAGATATAAGAATTTTTACCGCTAGTTCGGTTTTACTTTTACAGTCTGAGAATGATTCACCAAAAATTAAAAAATCATCTAAGTAATTTACGCATATAATCCCTTTTGACCTAAACTGCTGTACTACTGGCTTAAGAATTTTTGTAAAGGCATGGGGTGCTGATGATAAGCCAAATGGAAGACACGTGAACTCGTAGAGATTTTGGTTAAATGAAAATCGCAGATATTTGCGATATTGTGTGTCTACAGGTACCAAAAAATAAGCATCTTTGAGATCCAATGAGGTAAGAAACCAGTCTTTCTGAATTAGTCTCAGAACAGTTCGCGTGTCCTCCAGTTTAAAATGTGGAGCCTCTACAAACTCATTAAAATATTTTAAATTTAAGATAAATCGTTTCCTTCCGTTAGACTTGTCTGCTAGAAAGAAACTGGATAAAAATTGGTCAGGAACTGACTCGCATTTGACCACCGCCCCTTGTATATACAAGTTTTCTATTTCAGCAGACACAAGTGAAAGGTCTTTTTTAGAGAAAACTGGTTCTTTAGGGAGCCTGCTCTGTATCGGTGTTTTATTCAAGGGTATCCGGTAGCCCTTAATCCATTTTAATATTACTTTACTTGTAGTTATAGTTGTCCATTTTTTGTAAAATTTTGATAGGCTACCTGCAATAATATGAGAACTTACCCTATTTACCTCCTTCTCCTGTATTTCTCCTTCAAGTTGGGTTCTTTCGAGGTTCGCCCTTTGTAGGGTCCGTTCTCCCTCTGCTGACGGACCGGGCGATAACGGTTTAAAGTCTGGTATGAAATGATTCCCAGATCCCATTTCCTTTTTTCCGGTTTTAAAATAGTTGGAAACAGGAGCAGGGGTTTTAAAAACAGGGGCGGAAACCGATACTTTCATATCTTTACTAGCAGCCTGTAAAGTTTTTGCCGCTTTAACTTTTTCAGTCAGATCTGGTCCGAAGAGGAGATCAGAAGGAGGGCATTTCTCCAGTAATTCTTTTGTGTCTTTGTTCATATAAGGGTAAATGAAACTACGGCGAGCCATAGACCAGTCGTAAAATAAACTGGACATGAGACGTCCAGCATCCGACAAACTTGGAAGCAATACCTCTTTATATTTTGTTGGTAAATTATCAGCATCCGTTAAGATGCTATCAATTCCTTTACCTAGAGCAGCTAGTCCATTTCCCAATTTAGTTTGGAATTTTACATATGCCTCGTCCTTTTTCCTTATGTTTGCGGGTATAATAGATTTAGATTCAGGATTGGTCACTGGAGGGACCAACAAGGTGCAGTTTGTCGGTATTTTATATTTGCTAGAAATGCCATTATATTCGGCCTCTGACATGCCTTTAGTAATAATATTAGACCAACGGCCTGCTAAGGCTGAGTGGAGTTTAACAACATCACTATCACTGGGGGAGGGGTCCTCACCTAAAATATTCAACACATCCTCCGGTAGAACAACGTCGTTGTGAATGATAAGTTCATCTGATGGGAGAACTTCAGTAGTTTGTGCCATGTCGCACGGACTATGGGCGAAACTATCTATTGTGTTTGTCGAGCCGCCCGGGTCTCGAGCTACACCACCATAAACGGATTTATCGTCCGATATCTCAGAACCTGAACGGCTACCTTGATGTCGTGAAAATCCTCCAGAGGAACGATACGACATAATGGAGGAAGGGCGCTGTCGTGACCTGCCTCGGCGATCCGCCCGGGAACGCGATCGAGAGCTTGAACGACTGCGCTTTGCATGTTTTTTATAAAATTTTTCAAGCCTTTTATATAATTCCTTACTTCGGCTATCCTCTGACTCGCTGCTAGAGGATCGATGTCTCCTCTTTTTAGATTTTCCCATCTCTAAATTTGTATAATAAATAATAACAACGTAATAATTAATATTTTACTTACTCGTCAGTCGTTGTCGAGAGCGAGCGGCGGCAGGCGACACACACGCACGGAGCACAAGAAGGCGAATGACGGCGCAGGAGAGAACCGACGGACAGGCCTTGCCCGGTGGTGGGGTGAGCAATGTTCGTCTTTAAAATCTTGTGGACGGTAGTTCGAAAAGGCGGACTACGTGGTGAATAATTAACATCTTTGGACTGGATGCCGAAATATAATAATTATATACTGTATAAGAAAAACTTCAAATAGCACTTTCTCGATTCAATATTAATATTCTTACCTTTTTTTTTTCCTGAGACTATATAAACTACAGCCTTCTTATAATTTCTATCAATGTTTGATGTTCCGAAATTCAGATCGACTTTTGTTTTGTCCATAGTTGCATAATTACTTGGAGCCTAATATAAACTGAAATTTCGTTACGTCTGCGTCTGATGCATTTCCTAAAATAGTTAATAATTGTGTGAATAAATTCCTATTTTATGGTTAAATAATGAGTTTATACAGTTGGGAAAATTCTATTAAATTAAACTCAACTTACGTTTCATTTTTATGGCATTTAACTACTCCTGCATTAGCACATAATTTTTTTTACTCTTTGGTACTCTACTCCGGACTAATATTTGACTTTTCTGAGTGGTCCTTTTCCATTAGTACTAGAGTAATTAATTAAATATTATTTGTTTATTTACGTTTCCATTTCGCCTAGGCGTTGCTTTTAAATTTCAGGTTAGTTTCTGTCAATGTTATTATTGCGTCGTCTCGGAACTTTTCGGATCTATTCGGCTAAGACTTCCATATTAACTTATTCTCGAAACCCTCCATCCGGTACTTCCTCATATCAAGAGAGCAGGCATCTTTTTCGCTGTTGCCAAGTCTATTCCTGCATTATTTCCTGTATCTTTCTCAACCAATGGAGAGTCGTTTTTCTTGTCTAACATGTTAATCATATCCTTGTTTTATTCCGTCTATGTGCTCTTTTGGTAAGGTTGTTAGCACCTGACATATTCTAGCCAATGGTATTCCGCCATCTTAGTTAACCAAAGTTCTAGATGGAAAGGAAGCTGGGGGAACACTTTTTCACTTTTCTGGTCACCTGCAGATAAACCACAGCTCTTCAGCGCGGGTCTGAGGAAATAATCCAGGAAAATCTTGGAAATCCGTTAGCGGGATTTTTCCTCAACACCGCAACAGTTTTTCGGGCACATTATAGTTTGCACTGTGAGTGTTATTTTTCGTACTAGAAAATCTCTCTAAGAGAGGATTTGACCTGAAGATTGGACCAGACCGCCATTTTCCATGCCCTTGTACTTGGCACGTGAAACCACTTTTTGACTAGAACTGAGAGAGCCTATTGGATAGGTAATTTGCTTTAATATCATTTATCCTGAAAAGGGTATCTTTTTTTTTCTTAAATTTTGCTTTTCGTAATTTGGTAACTTTTCTCTTTTTTTTTTGGAATTAACTTTTAATCGGGTGAGACGATTTTTTTTATGCAACAGGGGCTAGTTTTTATATATATTTTTTTGAAATTTTAAATATTAAATGCAAGTGTAACGAATTCATACGAAGACACATTTTTAGTTTGAATTTCGTCGAACATCTTTTACCTCAGTAATTTGATTAATTTCCTATTATATTAACCATATTTTGTGGATCGTAAATTGCCTCTATTTTATTTTAAAATAAAACCACAATATTTAAGCAGCTTGCATAGTGTGATTTGATTACTGCATTCGTTCTTTTTAATAGATAATAAACAGATTAATAAATGGCTTGCAGAGGTTTTCAGTAACAATTAAGTATGACGTAAATTGCTTTTCTTCTAGTTTATGGTATTTTTTTTGCATTTTGATTTGCCGCTGGAAAATAAGTGGTTAAATAAAAACCTTTTTTTTAAGCTGGTTATATTAAAATTTAAATATATTTGTGCCTTTTGATTTTTCTTATTGCTGCCTTATTATATCTATATTTTTTGTTAAGTATTCTCACAACGTTTCGCTTAAATATTTGCTATTCTTCAGGTCTGTACATACCTTCTTTTGTTAAGATTTTGCTATTTTTTTTTCATTTTATTCTCATTTCTGTTTAAATTGGCCGAGGACAGTCTAAATTTTCTATTTATTTTATACGGGCAATTGTTATAGTAATCGATTTTGTTACAAATTTATTTATTGTAAATTGAATTTAGTTATTGGAGACAGTTATAATAATGTGCTTATATTTTTCTTACCCAACGTTTCGATTAATTTTAGGTCATCATCAGGACCAAATTTTTTTTTTTAAGTATTACAATTATTTCTACTTTATTACGTATTGCTAATTTAAATCATTCGATTTAGTCGAAACCTTGTATTTATTTTAGTGTTAACGCTGGTTATTGAGATTATATTTGATAAAGTAAATTTTAGAATTTTCCTTTTTGGTCTTAGTTTGTATTTGTGGATTTGTTGGATTTATTGACAACGTTTCGACTGAATTTTCGATACCCATCAGGGCATTTTGTGCTTATTTATGGTATCTTTAGTGACTTCATTTTAAATTATTTTATTGTATCTTTTTTATTTTTGTTGCTTGCGGTTTTAATTTATTTAAAGAAAAGTTCTGATTAGTGTCTTGAAATTAATTAAATATTTTTTTATACTTCTCGATAGGACTAAATTTAAAATTAAATTATTGTTCTGACTGTTCAGTTCATTTTGAATCAGTAGAAACCTTTTGGGGATTTTTTTGACTTAATTAAAATTATTTGGGTTTTCGTTATAGACTTTGAATCACTATGAAAAATTCTAGAAAATTTTTGTTTTCATAGGGTTCAAGTCAGGGACCAACTGTTAGTCACGGTCCTAATTTCAAGTCAGGGGCCAAATGTTAGTCACGCTCCTAATTTCAAGTCAGGGGCCAACTGTAAGTCACAGTCCTAATTTCAGTCAGGGGCTAATTGCAACTGCAAGTCACAGACAATTTCAAGCCACAAACTTAACTTCAAGACTCGGGACTAATCCCATGTCACGGGCCTAGTTTGAAGTTAGGAGCGCTAGGTGCTGCTGGATTTGGTGACACTTATTGTTTACCTTTTTCTTTATGCCGTAACTGATAACATACTTATTGTTTATATTTTTTTTTCTTTTATACAGTAACAGATAAATAGATTTTTTTTTCTTAACTTCATTTGTGTGTTTTATTTAGCTCACTCTTTTTCTTTTAAAGTATCAAGAGGAAGCACGTGCCGCGAAGATCAAGGGGCTTTCCAATTTAAGCCGTTATAAATTGGTGGCGCTCATTTCTTTTTTTTTCTTTAAGATTTCTTAAGTTTTCCCACGCCCTACTCTCCGGGTTAATTGAGCTAGGGCATCTACATTGCACGCTCTGTTGACCACGAGCTGTAATCTTGATACCATTTTGTGATCGAAATAACTTAAAATTAAACAGTAATAATAATGATTAAATAAGAGCGTAGCAATCTTGCACCTTGGTTTTGAGAAAATCAAGGGTGACAACTAATATAATTTTTTTTTTATATTAATAATGTGTTTTTATCAAACTGTGCATTTAGTAAAATACCTTATTTTTTCAAAATTTCAGCTCTGTTATTGTGTTATTGAGTTTAAAAAAAAATGTGATAATAGTGCATCCGGAAGTGATATTTACAAAAACATTTATTCCATGGAAATTGTAAAAAACGTTTAGTGAAAGGGTATGATCAGGATGAAAGTTTACGATGGTAAAAGATATCGTGACTAAAACCTATACACCAAAGAAACAGCGGACCGACATCGGAAAATTTAAAAGTATTGAAGAAGCTAATAAAGAGTTAGTTCAAAGAAAAATGTATGATATGGATAATAAACAAATCTACAATAGATTCTCTACAAAAGGTACTTAAAGTAGACAAAATTAATATTTTATGTAACAGAACATGCCTCTGAAGAATTCTTAAAGCAATGGGTTTTAAATATCGGACCATAAATAAAACTCAAGTATTAATAGAATTCCAGCGATTACAAGTATGGTGTCGTGATTATTTAAATTCCATACAGCAATATAGGGCAAAAAATCGTCCAATAATATAACTTGACGAAACATGGTTTGATACCAGTGACACCCCGAAAAAGGATTGAACGATTCAACAAGTAAGCACCAAACCAAAGCTCCCTCAAATAAAAAACAGAGGATTTTGCATGCGGGTTCAGAAAATGGTTTTATTCCAAACTCTTTGTTACTATCTTCGAAGAATATAGTCAATTCATCTTTAGATTATAATCAAGATACAGATGAAAAATTTAAAGATTGGTGTTAAAATCGGCCTCTTCCAAATGTTCCAAAAATAGTGTAATTGAGAAGGACAGCGCCAGCTACCACAGCCGCCAAATCAATAAATTGCCGAATTCAAACAATACAAAAAGAGAACTTCAGAACCATATAATTTCGAAGAAAAAAATCTTTTAAATATTTTAAAATCATATAATATTAAAAAAGAATATATTTGTGACAATCTTAGCTAGTGCCTCCGGTCGTAGAGTTTTGAGTCGTCATCCGTATTATTTTATTTTTAATCCAATCGAACACTAAGTACTTCTGTAATAGATTTAATTAAAAATCGTGTAATTAATATTTCTGTACATGGCTTGAAAAATTCTGTTAAATATGTAATTAAGCTTAAAGACTTTTATGATTTTGTAAATATTAGTGTTAAACCCTTAAAATTTAGTTTAGGCATAGACGAAGACGACAATGATAGTAAAGCGCAACTGAATATAGGGTAGGTTAGAGTAAGTTGTATAAAAACTAAGACTCATTTTATGATATTATTATAAAAACAGAGTTTACAAGTCTTGTTAATAACTATTAATATTATCAGAAATATATGCATAATAATATTAAAAGTTTTTATTAACACCTTTTCTTTTTCGTTAAAAATAACAAGTGAATATTTCCTATTATTACAAGGACAAAATCCGAACCTGCACCCTTTTAAGAGTGTACTAAAGATTGGCTACAATAGAAGTTTATTAGGTAGCTGATTTATGAGGAGGAGCAAAGAAATCAACGAATAATTCTGAAATGGACTATACATGTTATCAGCAACAAGACTTTACTAGTAGGCATCAATACGGTGCACCCGCGCACGCGTATAAAAGCATAACAAATTTTAGTCAGAAATTATTTTTATTGAACCTCACAACTGGTCGCCTAACAGTCTGGATCTAAACACCATTAGTTATACGATATGGTGTTTATTAAAATATATACTTTATTTAAATATCACTTTAATTACGATTAAACAGCTTAAAATCAGGATCATTGAATGTTGGTAAGAATTTTGCCAGGGTACTATTGTCGCCTTCATAGGATAATGGCGCAGGAGACCACAAGAAGTGCTAAACAACGATGGACATGGTGTACATAAGCTTTTTTGTAACTATTTATTGTAATACATTGTTAAAATTTAATTGGCTTGTTTCTTATTATTATATTGTTAATAACTGTTCTGTTATTGGCAATGGAATAAATTAATACCCTTTTCTGTAAGGAACCACGCAATACTACTTGTTTGGTTAACGCTCAAGTGAGACATTTTTTTTAGCAACCACCTCAAAAATGCATTTTCAATGAAACTTAAAAGACTTCGGTCTCACCTGTAATATTTAAAAACATAAATCAGAATTTCTTTAAGGCATACTAAGGGTACAATATACCTAAAAATAATTTAAATCGACTGAAAAATAATAAAGTTATTAAATGGTAAACAAAGGACTACTTTAATAAGGCCCAAAGTGTAATGTCTGACGAATGATTCTCGAATATATCGATACGGATAAACATACACTTGAAATAAAAAGCTGTTTATAGGGATAAAACATAAGAAACGTACTTCATCTTGCTTTTGTCATTAACGTTGTCCGGTTTCCTCGTCGGGCCGTCTTAAGTAGACGCTGGCCCATTAACTCTTCCTTAAGGACTCTAAGAAATGCCTTTAGGCGACAAGTAGAATCCTGGTTTCCTTATAATTTTGTTATTTTATGTCATCGCTTGGTCAAACTAGCACAATTTGCCATTTAGTTGTACTTCTACAGCGTGTGTTCAATTTTACCTTAAAAAACTTGTTATCGATTTTAGTACAAATTGTTATTCTTCATAAAGAGTTTTAATTTGCACATAAAAAGCTTATAGATATAAAAAAATATGAATATTGCAAATATTACAGAGAACTTATTATGTATGCAAATTTGTTTGGGTTTGTTTTAACACAAAAGGTGTATGTAAACATAAGTTCTTTAGAGTTTTGTTTCCGAACCACTAGGAATAAACGCTTTCTTATATGGTAGAAACTACTTAATCATGTTATAGTAGGATCAAGTAGATATTTAAAAGTTAGATTTTCCTACTACTAGCCATTTTGGAATATGACCATACGAGCAATAGTGAGTAACTTTCTAAACCTTTTATTAAACAGAAAAAAAATACTCTACTGGTTATTTTTGATAGCTGTTAGAAGACATTTTTTTTTTAAGTTATACAGTTTTCTTTTATGCACCGGTTGTTCAATTTTACTGGGAGTAACACTGGTCTTAATTTTGCAGAAACTAGAAACTTGAGAAGATTTATGAAAATAAAGCAAACGGCTGTATTAATATTTACCTAAAATGCTTTAATTTCTTTATACATTCTATTTCTTATTTTTTATACAATTTTTGTGCGGTAAGTAAGATTTATTTCGTGTTGCTGGATTGCAAATACAGAATAATGAAATAATAGTTAAATATTTTCGTAAATAGGTACAGCGACTATTTTAAATAAAAACTTTTCCGGATAATAAAATGATTAAAATATTTAGTACATTATTTAAATTACACGGTTAAATTAGTCGATTATGAGTTTTTTTGCTTTAAGTGACGTATTTTCCCACGCTAAAAGACTTACAGTATGTTCTCTTTTCCATTTTCACTTGGCTTGACACAGGGAAAGTTGCATTAAGAAAAAACTTCCATTTAAGAGTATTAATTATTTTTTCACTCAAGTACCCGGAATTTACCAAATTATTAAACAGTTTGTTGGTTAATACATACATGTTTTTACATACAGGGATTCTTACTAAAATTTTACCAAATTAAAAAATTTTAAGTCAATTGGATATGTAGTTTGTTAACACTGGTCTTTAAACGTTTTAATTTGTCGCCATTTTATTTCGCTCTCATTAAAATCGACAATTTATTAGTTTATATATATATATATCTATATATATATATATATATATATATATATATATATATATATATATATAAGCTTCGAAAATACCAAATGTGGTTTTGGCGAAACGTCAGCAAAACTGTTCTTTTCAGAACGACAGTAGTGAACGGATGTACACCCGGAATGAAAACACATTGTATTTTTCCATCCGTGAAGGACTAAAAATGAACACATTCATATATATATATATATATATATATATATATATATATATATATATATATATATATATATATATATATATATATATATATATATATATATATATATTGAACAATTGTACTACACCTACATTCCTAATATTATTAGTTTAAATAATATAATTAATGGCCTTTCTTGATGTATACGCTGCTGTGCCATCCTGTTGGAACCAGACTTGACCTTGACCCCTTTGGAGCTACAGAGTTACAAATGTTTCCAGCATCCCAACATACCAAACTGAATTGACAGTAACTGTGTGGCCGTTTTCTTCAAAGAATCAGACCAAATGCGGAAACTTCACACCACACTGTTACCTTTTGGTCATGAAGTGGTTTTCCATGCACTTCTTTTGAATTGTGCTCTGCCTAGTAGTGATAATTTTGTTTCTTAACGCACCCATCGAGGTGAAAGAGAGCTTCGACAGACATGATCAGTTTATAAAGAATTTCTTCACTGTTATTCAATATTCTCAAAAAATGCTGGCAGAAATTAGGACGATTTACTTTATCAATAGAAGTCAGTCTTTCAACAACAAACTTCAGTTTTATCAGTATTTGACGTTTATTAAACAAAGAGTAATTTCATGGCAACCTTAACAAAATCTAAAATTTTAACATCAAAATTAAAGCTTCGCTATTAAAAAATAAATGTAGTATAAACTTTGTGGCCGACTCCCCGTTGCAATTCCCACAGCTGGAAGGTGCCGCATCAGCATTTTAAAACATATAACATATACGCTCTGAATTGTAAATATTAGTTAGTTCATATTATATACCGTTTTTATGCCAGTTTAAGTTCCGATATTTTATAAAGTAATTTCAAAGTTAAATAATAAATTTTTTAAAAAGTGAATTTTTGAATTAATAGTGTAACAAATTGGCGCAGTCGGTAGGATTCGTCTAACGTCGGCAGAACAAGGAAGACCTAACTGTTGACGGCGGATTCAATCCCTTAACGAAGAAAAGAACCACATTTAAGGCGTCCTCACTCGAAGATACCTGCGGAAGGAACACCTAGTGAAACCCCTGGCAGCCCTGAGAGAATAAGACGACTAATGCTCCTGCTAACGTAAGTGACATTGAATTATCCCGTTTAAGTGTTGTATCTTATTTTTATTCTGTTTCTGTTCGATTTTCTATACGTGATTTTTCTACATACTCCCTGATTTTAGTTTTATAAATTTAAAAAGAAAGGTGAATTTTTTATGCTAATTTTTTTTCTCCAATACTTGCCTAATATTTTGTTTTCCCTCAATTTATATTTTGAAAATTAAAAACAAATAGTATTTAGCAAAATGCCCGAGACACGTTCCCAACAATCTCAACAAGCTCAACAAACCCAACAAGCTCAGCCACCTACCCAGCAACCGATACAAGGTGCTGAGGTAGAAATTGAGCCTTACAAGCTTTCCGAAATATTTTCTATAGTGCCTGATTTTGAAGGCGATCAAATCTCCTTGGGTACCTTTTTAAACACTTACGATTGTGCTAATCAAATGGCAACAACTGACCAAAAACTGTTATTAACGATTCACATTAAAAACAAACTTAAAGGTAGAGCCGCGCAATTAGTAAATTCAAGAAACCCTGCAACATATTGCGAGATTAAACAACTCTTAAATCTTCACTTTGGCGACTCGAGGGACCTATCGTCTCTTATACAAGACCTTCAAAGACTCCGCCAAGTACCTGGCGAGTCCACCCTTACATTTTACAATCGCTTACAGGTTTTGAATGCAAAAATGCTCTCAAGTATTCAGAAAGCTTCCAACCTAAGTAATGATCAAAAAGCTGCCCAAAGCAAACTAATTGAGACAATGAGCCTAAATACTCTTTTAACTGGACTAGAACCTCGCCTAGGCCAAATTATTCGTGCAGGTAATCCAAGAGATCTTTTAGAAGCTCACTCCCGCATTAGGCGTGAACTACAGCTCTCATATTTCGAAACTCAAAAAATAAATAAACAAATTTCTCCGAAACCTCCCCAACCAACTAGGAAACAGTTACCACAAGTTATAAAATGTCTGAAATGTGGACGTAACGGCCACATAGCTGCAGAATGCCGTTCCCAATCAATGTCTCAGCCTAGTTATTTTCAAAATAATGGTAACATAAATTATCAAAGGCAGTTTCCTTCTTCTAGCCAAGTGCCTCATTTTTCACAGCAAAACAGACCCAACACATTTTCGTCTCAATATAGACAACCTGCAGGTACCCAACAGAGTCATGCTGCATCTCATCCACCTCTAATGCAAAGAAATTCGAATTTCTCTCCAAATCAACAAAGAGCTCACCGTGTAAATTATGATTACCAATCTTACGAAGGACCACAATATTACGACGAATATTCTCAAGATGATAGCAACTTGGAATACCAAGAATATTATACTGAAAACGAACAAACACAATTCGAACAATTTGACAACTCAGATTTCCGAAATTTTCCACCTCCTTTCCTCCAATTCGGTGTTGGAACTGCAGAGTCAGATTCAGACAATGAATTTAGACGATTTGGACCCCAATGTGAATTTTCAAAAACAAGCGTTCCTTTAAACCCGTTTCTTACTGTCAACCCCAAGAACCTGTACTATATTAACGATGCCTCAAATACATTCAAACTTTTAATTGACACCGGAGCAGGGATATTCATTTTTAAAGAAAATACGGTGAAAAAGTTTCCCCTCAGATCACCAGAAAACGTAACTATTCAGGGAATAACAAATCAGAAATTGTCTATATTTGAATCGACTCTTTGTCCCTTTTGAAATAGGTAACCCACACAAGGTATACATTTATAACTTAGATATCGATTTTGATGGAATCTTAGGACTTGATTTTCTCGACCATTATGAATGTATAATTGATCTTAAATCAAAAAAAATTAATAACGAACTTTAAAACGATTCCGTTGCATAAAGTCGGGGCTATTACAACAGAAAAGAATGTCGATAAAAACGAGATAAACAACAAAATTTCTATTGACGCTCGCACAGAAAAATTTTTTAAATTAACATGTAATTTAAAAAATACAGACGCCCTATTAATATCTCAAGAAAAAGAAAAAGTTCGTTTACCAAATGCTATTGTACATGTTAATGAAAGCGGTGAATTTATGACTTCTATTTTAAATGCTAACGCCATGCCAAAAACCATCGATTTTTCCGATCTTTCTATCGAACCATTTACCCCTAATGATGTTGTCCTAAACCTAAACACCCAAGATAATTATGAAGCCGATCAAATCGACAGAATACAGATAATTCGAAACGAGTTAAGAACCGAGCACCTTAATTCCGAAGAAAGAAAACTGATCACAAATCTCTGTCTAGAATACTCTGACATATTTTACATCGAAGGTGATAAACTAACTTTCACCAATGAAATCAAACATGTTATAGAAACTAATAATGCAAAGCCCGTTTTCACAAAATCTTATAGGTATCCTCAGATACATAAAGAGGAAGTGAAAACACAGATGGGAAAGATGTTAGACCAGGGAATTATACGGCCTTCCATTTCACCGTGGTCCTCACCTGTATGAGTGGTACCCAAAAAATTTGATGCGTCCGGGAAACAAAAATGGCGGGTAGTTATTGACTACAGAAAGCTCAATGACCTCAGTATTGATGATAAATATCCTTTACCAAACATTTCAGACTTTTTGGACCAACTTGGTAAATGTCAATATTTTTCCACGCTTGATCTCGCATCTGGCTTTCATCAAATTGAGATCAATCCAGATGACATACGAAAGACAGCATTTTCAGTTGACGATGGACAATGAATTTGTCCGCATGCCATTCGGTCTAAAGAATGCCCCGTCCACGTTTCAACGCGTCATGGACAACATTCTCTTGGGCATTCAAAACGAGCGTTGCCTTGTATATATGGACGACATAATCGTCTACTCTTCCACCATACATGAGCATATAGACCGGCTAAAAGAAGTCTTTAAGCGTCTCCGAAACGCAAACCTCAAAATTCAACCAGATAATTGCGAGTTTTTAAGGAAAGAAGTTGCCTATTTGGGACACCTCGTTACCAAAGATGGTGTTAAACCTAACCCTCAAAAGTGGGATGCATTCAAAATTTCCCAGAACCAAAAAACGCAAAGGATATTAAATCTTTTCTGGGATTAGCGGGTTATTACCGCCGATTCATTCCAAACTTTACAAAAGTATCCAAGCCGTTAACTAAACTCTTGAAAAAGGACATTCCATTCTTCTTTGATTCAGAATGTAAAAGTGCATTTGAAGAATTAAAGAAAGCCCTAATTTCAGACCCCATTCTAATCTATCCTAATTTTGAAGAAACTTTCCTCCTTACTACAGACGCAAGCGCATTTGCAATAGGCGCTGTGCTGTCCCAGGGACCAGTCGGAAAAGATCTCCCAATAGCCTTTGCATCCAGAACACTCTGTAGTGCAGAGACTAAATATTCCACCATCGAAAGGGAGCTACTAGCAATTGTATGGGCAGCAAAGCATTTCCGCCCTTATCTTTTTGGACGAAAGTTTACGCTTATTACAGACCACAGGCCGTTAACATGGTTGTTTTCAATTAAAGATCCCGGAAGCAGACTTGCGCGATGGCGTCTAAAATTAGAAGAATACAACTATAAAATAGAACATAAACCGGGAAAAATAAACAAAAATCAGATGCTCTATCGCGAATAAAAATTAATTATTTCCAAGAATGCGCAAATTTCCGATCAAAATTCCCCATTTTTGCAGCCAACGAAAATAATAGCGAAAACGAAAATCAAAACCAGCCAGAGTCCAATGACATCGAGATAGATGACGAGTACATTACACAGGAATACAACAAGTTTGTAGACCTATACCAAACCAAATCAATAATTGACTATTCCAAGGTCGAATTTTCAAATTCACAGCTTTTAGATAAACCACATAAACTAATTATTACCTTTTTCTGGCAAAATAAACAGAAGAAATGCATTACAAAATAATCGAAGATATCTTCGAAGAAAGCGTTCATTTTGAAAACATGAGCGTTAAGATTGTCTCTAGCAAAACCGTGAAAGATAGAAAATACTTTATTATCCCAATACCATTTGATCCTGAAATTGTAGCCCAACACTTGTTCTATGTCCTATTTAAGGCCCAAAATGAATTCGACCCTTCCAAAACGTATTACGTGGAAAATAACCTAGCACTGCTTATCCTCGAAATTTTCTCATTCATTTTCGCCGACAAAGAAATAAAACTTAAAATCTGCCAAAATGTTGTAAAAACCCCAGACGCCGACGAAATACCCCAAATTTTAGAACACTACCATTCGGGCAAAACTAATTTGCATAGGGGAATTAACGAGACAGTCAGGCGCATAAGAGAAAAGTACAATTGGCCGAATTTAACAAAAGACGTCGAAAAATTAATAAAAGGGTGCGAAATATGCCAAAAATTAAAAATATGCCGAAAAAACCTAAGTACGCCTCTCGTCATAACGGAAACTCCGAAAACCCCATTTGAAAGGATAAACATTGACATCTTCGAATATCCAACCAGATATTACGCACTCACAATTCGAGACGAACTTACAAAATTCACACAAGCTTACGCAGTCGAAGACAAAAAAGCGTCGACAATTGTAAATACCTTATTAATATTTTTCCAACATTTCGGTACACCCCTAAGAATACATTGCGGCTATGGGCGCGAATTTGACAACTCATTATTCAAAGATCTTTGTGAACTATTTAACATAAAATTAACTTTCTCTAGTGTCAATCACCCTCAGTCTAACGGGTCCATTGAAAGGTTCCATGCAACCTTATCAGAAATGATTAGAGCAAATATAGCCGAAAACCCAAAAGAACATCCCTTTAATGTTTTACCCTACGCGGTGATCTGCTACAACAATAGGAAAAATAAAATTCATGGGTTTACACCGTTTGAACTTATTTTTGGTCACACGTCAAGTAGACCACCCGAAACTTTATACAACCAGGAAAAATTAATATCAAAATATTAATAATAATTTTACAAAATCGCTAGGGAAAAAACAGAACGACAAAAAGAAAAAGCAAAAGTCAGGTTTGACGAACACATAACTAGTATCCCTGAATACAAAGTCGGAAATAAAGTGTATGTTAAAGAGTCACAAATAAAATTTAAAGTTGAAAACAAATTTAAATTACAATTACATTAAAATTACAGAAGTTTTTCAAAATTCTGCCATCCTTCTTAATCCTCGAACAAACCAATCAACTAAAGTCAACTTCGATAGGCTAAAACCCTATTTTGAATAAGTATTCTTCTTCTTTACAGATTCCTCGGGCTCTTCTCGGTAGGCCTGACCCAATTTTCGATTACACCTATCAACAACACACTCGGAATATTCTTCCACGAAGAAGGTTCTGTAAAAGTGTCAAACGACAAATGGACACTCCTCGTGTATAAACATCTTTCTTACATAAAGGAAGCTATCGCGAATAATGATAAGATCCTAGAAGGATTATTATATGGCTTTGTAGACGTTGACTCGCCCAGAATGTTATCTTTCAAATCCGAAATACAAACTCATGTCAACCTGCTCAATCAAATATCCGACACTGTCAATTTAAAATACAAAGAAATAATCGCGGATACGAAAAAATACAGTTACAGGGAGAAGCGCGGAATATTCAACGGTATAAGCACTGTCTGGAAATCCACAACTGGAAACCTCGATGCTTCCGACGGTAAGTACTTCAATGAATGCATTGATAAGGTCTCTCAAAACGAAAGACATATTGAAAATCTCCTCAAAAATCAGATATCGGTTACTACCTCAGTAATAAAAACCTTTAACGCGTCAATAAAAAAACTTCAAATAGACGAAGAAACATTTAACCGGGACATAAACGAAATCCACAAATCGATAATGGACATTTCCGACGACCTCGCATTTTACCATGCCCAGATAAGAACTCTAGATTTATGTGAATCATTAATGGAGAGTTATTCTTTTATAGAAAATTTTCTTAACGACGCTCTGAACGCGATATCATTCGCTAGGCTAAATATCTTGCACAGTTCAATAATAACACCGGGAGATCTGATTAGTTCACTTCAAGAAATTTCACAATCTCTCAGAAATAATCTTCCTCTACCTGTATACTCTTCAACGCTTGCCCAGTATGTTGAGATTATCGAGCTTGAAGCATATCAATCTGATACTAAAGTAGTGTTTGTTCTAAAAATACCCTTAGTAAACCCTGAAAGCTATACTTTGTATCATCTCTATCCAATACCCGTATTAGATAATCGAACAGAATTTCATCATATAATCCCTACAACACAAAAATATATTGCGCGGGACGATGATTCAATGTTATATATTTTATTTCAAAACCTGGGAAGCTGCAAATCACTAGGACGAGGCCAAAAGATCTGCTCAGATGTTCTACCCTACCCTATAGACAGTGAAGCGATTTGCGAAGCTCAGCTACTTAGAGGACCAAACCATTTACCAAGGACGTGCCAGGTATCTCTTCTTCTTGCAAAAGGATACAACGTTAAAGACATCGATCAAAACTTCTGGTTGATTACAGTGTCAGATCCACTACCAGTTACAATAAAGTGTGAAGGAAAAGAGGTCAGGACAAGTATCATCAATGTCAATTCCGTTCTTAGACTTCAGCCATATTGTAATGCCTTTATAGGAAGCACAAGAGTTCACGCCAAAGCACTCATTGATAAATATCAAAATGTTACTTATAAAAGCCACCCAGTGATAATCCCATACAAGTGCTGCCAACATATTTCATCGAAGCTTCACATTCCAGACCTTAAACCTCTAAAACTGAACAAGATAGACGTAGAAGATCTCAATATTGCCCAGCACAAATTGGACCAATACTCCGAAGAACTAGACAAATTAATCAACCAACCTTTTGTCTATAAACATCTGTCATGGTTCACGATCGTCACGATAGTTCTTCTAGTCAGTCTGCTCGTCTTGTACATAATGTGTAAGTGTCGCCGTAAGAGACTACCCAGCATCACCATGGCTCCATTGGATGATGGTTCATCACCTCCGCCTAGACCACAACAGCGAAAGACAGTCAAACTCAGGCTCAGCAGCATCCTTGCGAGAAGACGGCCAGCCATCCACCCTCAAACCCAAGAAGAAGAGGACGAAGAAGAAATATAATGATCTTACAAAAGTTTACACAAGGTGTTAACTTTTGGCCAAAAGGGGGAGTTGTTATATCCGTTTAGAGCCACGTGTAGGCAATGACCTTCGATCACACGGTATCGGATGTAGCAATTTCAACATTTCAAGGAATGCATTGTAAGCAGTACCTTCGAGTTGCAATTCCCACAGCTGGAAGGTGCCGCATCAGCATTTTAAAACATATAAAACGCTCTGAATTGTAAATATTAGTTAGTTCATATTATGTACCGTTTTTATGCCAGTTTAAGTTCCGATATTGTATAAAATAATTTCAAAGTTAAATAATAAATTTTTTAAAAAATGAATTTTTGAAATAATAGTGTAACATATATATATATATATATATATATATATATATATATATATATATATATATATATATATATATATATATATATATATATATATATATATATATATATGGCGTAATGCGCGGAATGAAAACATACTATGATAGTATGTTTTCATTCCACGTACACCAACGTTGTAACAAGAAAATGATCCTTGTTTGGAACATATATATGTATATATATATATATATATATATATATATATATATATATATATATAAATATATATATTATTCAATTTGTTTCTTAAACCCGGTATATATTAATTGGACTTCTTTCTTGGGTATAGGTTTATTTGCAAAATCAAACCATGGGATTAACTTGACGTTTCGCCTATCATAGTAGGCTTTCTCAAAATTGCTCATTCCTTTATTATTATTATTTTTTTTTTGTTATATATGGCTTTCCTTACCTATCTACAATTAATTTAAAAAACATTTAGTGGTCTAATTATAAAATGACATTTATAATTTTTCTAAAACTGATTTAAAATTTTATACTATTGACAATAATTATTACAAAATTAATAAAATAAGGCTAAATACCTCGAAAAATACATGCTGATTATTCACTTATATTCGAATGATAGGTAGCAAGTTAGTGGTTTGCCAGGCGACTCATGGCATAGTTTTAGGTAAAAGAACACTTTTTTACACTAATTTATCCAAATTAGGTAAAACAAGCGTTATATTTATAAACCGCGGGGTAAAGATGGATTCAATGGTATACTGTCATGATATCCTTGAGGTTATGCTGCCAGAAATTGAAAATATCAATTATAATTACGTGTTAATGCAAGATGGCGCCCCGTCACATCGTTCTGCATATACAGTTTATTTCTTAAATCAACAATGTCCAGAAATTATAAGTCTAGATGAGTGGATTCCGAACAGCCCCGATTTAAACCCAGTAGATTATACAATTTGATGAACGTTAGAAATTGCTGTCTGTTTAAAAACAAAAACTTGAACAGCATTGATGATTTAAAACTCGAGATTTTACGTTGTTGGCAAAACTTCGACCAAACCATAATAAATAATTTGATTAATCAGTAGAAAAGAAGATTACAAAGATGTATTCAAGTAGACGGAGGCCATATTGAGCAATTTTTTCATAATTATTATTGTTAAATTACGGCAACTATGTTAATATTTTTCTTGTTAATGCCTAAATAAATATGATTTTTAAAATTATTATTACTATTATTATTATTATTATTATTATTATGACTTGTTGTCTCACAGTATTCCTGTGGTTGTATTTTATAGTGACGGGATTATACCAAGTCATTACAAAAAGTGAAAATAAAAAAAGGAAATGGAAAGAAAACAACTATTGTGTATTAAGAAAAGATCTAACTATGCTACTCAAAATGACGATTTCTGGATGTTCCTGTGAATGTCTGTATTAAGTCTTAATTGAGCCAAATGCGGTGTAAACGTTGTTGGGTGAGACCTGTTACTGATATGACGAGAGGAACAATGATGACTCTTTCCTGTTTCCACAGCCTTTTTACTTCCATTGCCAAGTCGGTGTATTTGGCGACCTTCTCACTGTATTTCGCTTGGATGTTCTCGTCGTTGGGGACAGCCATGTCAATTAAATAAGTGATTTTCCCTTTTTTGCATTGAAAGGTGATATCGGGTCTATTTGTGGGGATTGTCAAGTATAGATGTTGGTGTATAATGGTAGTAAGGGTCTGTGTTCTCCGTCAGTTTGTATATTGTGGCTAATGCTTGATAAACCACCTTCGCTGCTGAGTTGTGTCTCGCGGTGTATTCAGTTCCGGCCATTATTTTACATCCACTCGTTATGTAATCGGTCGTTTCTCTCTGCTGGTGACATCTCCTACACCTCTTGCCTTCAATGGTTGTGTCCCTAATGATGTGCTTTCGGTAGTTTCTGGTTGCTATGACTTTGTCCTGGATGGCAAGCAGGAAGCCTTTTGTTTCAGGGAACAGCTGCCCTTCTTGTAACTACGTATATAAAAGCTTTTTATGTATATGGTCTTGCTTTATGTGGTATCTGTGTCTTCCGTGAGGTGTTTTTTCAGTCCAGGTGATCTTTTCTAAACGTGATTGGATGTGAATGTGTGCGTCTGCTGCGTGGCTCGTTTGAGACAGGTCGAGCGATGTATAATTCTTGTCTGCCTTCACTATTGCCTTGTGGAGGTTAGTTTGTTTGTTGTGGAAGAATTTTCTGATTTCGTATATTTGTTATTATTATTATTATTATTATTATTATGAGTTACCACTGATTTTGGTTCCCGTAATATATTTTTTCCTTGTAAGAATTTTATTAATTGTTTTAAATTATTATGTCTTTTTTCAGTATAAAATACACGATATATCATCAAACATAAAAAAAAATGCCGAGCCACTTAAAATTATTTCGCTACTTAATTTGATCAGTATAAAAAACCTTACGCGAACCAAAACAGTGCTATTATATAAGAGTAGAAAGAAATATACAAGCTGAATTATGTAGTAGCATATTTGGTAAATATAATTGGTGAGCTGCTTAGTCATAATATCGGTTAATATCGCAATTTCAAAGATTTCATGTCGGTATCTAAATATGATCATTTGTTAGCGGATAGCTCTTTTGAATTCTCTATAGTATATAATCAAAACCTTGACCTTTATGTAATTTGTATTTATAGATCACCAAACTCTGATGTACAATCATTTTTAAATAGCCTGGTAAGTTTGCTAGACAGCCTACCGATTAAAGGTAAAAAAATTCTATGCGGAGACTTTAATATTGACTATGCTACTGTTTGTGCCATCCAGAAATATCTAATTTCTATATTCGACTCTTTCGGTCTTTCAATGCATGTATCCTCGCCAACTAGAATTTCAAAAAACTCTTCTTCTATCATCGATTACATGGCGTCTGATTTTTCTCCATCAGAGGTGCAATCACAGGTCTATAACTCAGGTCTTTCCGATCACGAGGCGGTAATTTCCAGGTTTAGTTTACCTATTAGGCCCTTACCAAGATCTCGCCATCGGGGCAGAATTTTCTCGGCCGCAAATTTCTCAGTATTTCATAATATTTGCTTTAACACCAATTGGAATTTTGAATCTGATAATGTCAACACAAACTTCAGAACTTTTTTAAATAAAACTTTAAGTGCTTTTAACAAGGCCTTCCCGCTTAAGAATATCAAACCTAAGCGGCATAAACCGTGGACCACGAAAGGAATACGAATTTCTGCTAAAAATATGCGCTCGCTCTCATATATAAAAAAATTCACCGACTCCTTTCTTATTCTCGACTATATCTCTAATTATAGGAGGATCTACACTACTCTTATTAAGTCAGCAAAAAAATTACACTACCGAAAACGTCTAACAAACTCAAATAACGTTTCAAAAGAAACCTGGTCCATCATCAATAACCTCAGAAACAAATCAAACCCTGTGACTCAGATCTTGCCAGGGGCTAATGATCTAAATGATTATTTTATTAATGTAAGCAAAAATGTTACCTCTAGTATCTCGCCAAGTTTGGACCCTCTTTCGTTTCTCCCTCCTTCAAAAAATTTAGCTGATAGCTTTTTCTTAAGTCCCGTTAGCAACACTGAACTATTGAAGGTAATACATAATATTAAAAGTAAATCTTCGTGTAGCACTGATGGCCTATCAATTAGAATATTCCTGAACTTGCCACTCCCAGTCATAGAGGCCCTTACAACATTAATAAATGAGTCCTTTATAAAAGGTGTATTCCCTGATTGCCTTAAAACAGCTATAATTATTCCACTTCATAAAGGCGGCGAAAAAACTAACTCTTGCAATTATCGCCCAATTGCACTACTACCAGTGCTATCAAAAATCATCGAAAGGCTACTGAAGAACCGTCTTATGCCATTTCTCCTGAAACATCAGATAATATCCCCGGAGCAGTTCGGATTTCTACCCAACAAGTGCACCAGTGACGCCATGTTCACGTTGCTTAGAGGCGTCTACTCATCTCTCAATAACAACCACCCAACTGCCTCAGTTTTTTGTGACTATGCGAAAGCCTTTGATTGTGTTAGTCATGAAATTCTGATAAACAAACTACATTTTTATGGAATTCGTGGTACTTCTTTAAATTGGTTCAAATCTTATCTTGGAAAAAGGCAACAACTTGTAAGGGCTAATGGTTCCGATTCTGATTGTAAGTTGATTACAAGTGGAGTTCCTCAAGGTTCAGTCTTGGGACCTATTCTTTTTTTGTTATACATTAATGATATCACGAACCTTAAAATTAATGGAAGAATCTCCCTTTTTGCTGATGACACAAGCATAACATGGAGTGATTTTGATACAACGTCTTTACACTCTAGTATCTCCAAAGACTTGGTTATAATTAAGGCTTGGTCCGATTCCAATATGCTTTGTTTTAACGTCGATAAAACGGTGGCGTTATCTTATAAGGGAACTTTACAACCACTTCAGGTACATAACAGCAATATTGAATACGTAGAGTCGGTTAAATTCCTGGGTTTAAATATAAATAGCAACCTAAAATGGTCTAATCATATTGACACCTTAACTAAAAAACTTTCTACCGCCTGCTTCGCCATTCGATCAGTTTCAAAAGAACTAGACGTTCCTTCTGCCAGACTTACTTATTTCTCTTTATTTGAATCCCACCTCCGCTATGGCCTTCCCTTTTGGGGCTGCTGTACCACCGAGCAATTTCGTAGTATTTTTATGCTTCAAAAGAGAGCCATTCGTTATTTGTTTGGTCTAAATAATAGAGCTCACTGCCAATACTATTTCAAAAAACATGAAATATTAACACTTCCTGCATTATTTATTTTGGAAACGGTATGTTTGCTGAGAAAACATATAAACACCCTCCCAGAAAGGCCACAACATGTATACCCTACCAGAAACTCTAGGCATGATATTTATCTTCCCATTCCTTCCACAGAATTAATAAAAAAATCAATTATTTACAACGCCATAAAACTTTACAACAATCTGCCAGTACATTTAAAATCTATCCCTATGCTTGCACAATTTCGAAAAAACACCAAAGCATACCTCATTGAGAGACCACTTTACAGCGTTAATGATTTTTTTTTCAGTGAGTAAGTCTCTTTAAATTGTCACTAAACTCGCTTGTTTACTTAAATCTTTTGTGAGTCATGTCCTAACTCATAGCATAGAATTTTGTAAATCATTATATAGGGAAAAGAACTGTCGAACATTCACTTAAAACTTAATTATTTTTGTTTGGTATTGGATTAAAAACAATTTAATTCTTTTTGTATACTACATTCTGCACTAGTTCAATATACCTTCTGTTTAACATCACAATTATTTGTATAACTATAATAACATAGAGTTTAAGGTCGCATAGTTGCAATTTTGATTTCAATGTCATCGAAATTATTCACCTCGTACATGTGTGTTTGTTTACTTTTATAAGGTTATCATGATTCATTTACTGTTTGCAATGTTATGCTATATTCTAACGTGTGTTTTACGATTTGGTAAATTGATAATTTACATTTTAAAAAAAAAAAAAAAAAGCACTGACTTGTCGAAATTATTTTCGATTAATGTTTTGATATGTCTTATTTTTAGGTATATTTTGCTTTGTCCATAAAATTGTAGAATTTTTCTGCGGCAATAAAGCATACTTTTGTTTGTTTGTTTGTTTGTTTGAATTTAATGTTGATCAGTTTAGTCTTTCTTTCTCGCCCTTTTATGTACTTTAATAATTAATAAAAATGTCCTAAAAATGTTTAATTCGACAGACTGAAAAATTAACTAGATTGTTTAAATGCTTCGTTCCAATGTACTGAATATAGTCCATACGAAATGCTTAGATTGTGTGAAGATAAGAACATTTCCTCAATTAATAACGTTAACAAATTTAATATTACCAATTGCAGACTTACTCTGCGAAACGATCGTTTTCTTCTTTAAAAGTAATCCACACTTTTTGCTAAATTATACAAAGACGTTTCAAAAAAGACGTTTCAAAAAAGTACAAACACGTTTCAAAAAAGTACCAACTATTTTACTAAAAAGTGACCTTTTACAGGGCATAAGCATACAACC
Organism: Kuschelorhynchus macadamiae; assembly: GCA_030620095.1. Taxonomy (NCBI): domain Eukaryota; kingdom Metazoa; phylum Arthropoda; class Insecta; order Coleoptera; family Curculionidae; genus Kuschelorhynchus; species Kuschelorhynchus macadamiae. The sequence continues at coordinate 1,343,470 of JAUTXW010000498.1, read as the reverse complement.
AATTTTGATGATGTTAAATGAGTTAAAAATATCAGCATTATTTTATTATTATTTATTGTCTTAATAATTTTATGCATTGTTATTTTTAAGAGTGTTAGTCTTTTAAAAGCAGTTTTAACTTACTATAAATTAGATTTATACTATTTATGGGTGTGATATAATCACTATTAAGAGGAAAGTAATTTTAAGAACATACCGATTTATTATTGCCTACCCTGTTCCAAAAGGCACTGCACGCAAAAAAAAATAATAAATGCAAATCAAACGGCTAGTCAAATAAAAATATAAATATTCAGACCCGGGGATTTATAACTTTCATGATCTTTTGGAGTGTTGAGTATATTTAATCTTAATGATAAACATATTACTTAAAGTGATTGTTGGATGACTTCTTGTTCTTTTTTTTAGTTTTTTTATGTGTGTTAGGGTAGTAAGTTAGGTAAAAAAGAAGTTTAATTTAATTTTAGTAAAAAATTATTTCAACGGGATTCTTTTGGGAAAAAAATTGATTCAGTTTTGATTTTTTATGTGTTTGTCCTATTATTTAAAATTACATATTTTAAAATTTCTATAGAATGTCTCTTATTTAACCAGTATCTACATAATTTGGTGGTGAGGGTGTACTTTTACAAAGCCTTTTTACAAACAATTGCTAAATACGATCTAAATAAAAACAATTGTTTTTATATATTTATTTATTGATAAATCAATTAATACATTTCAATATCTTCAAACATTATACACTGATAATAACAGGGGCAGATATCAATTATTGGCGTTTCTAAGTAAAATATCAAAATGCCCGGGTATTTACGAATTTTGGCTAATTGCCCGGGTAAATACCGTAGCCTACCGAGAGATTCGGTAGACTACGGTAAATACCCAGCGAATTCACCCCGAGTTTAATATACAAGTATTTTACAACGCTATGTATAACAACACAATTCAGTCTCATTCGTTTTGAACGCATCATATTAAAACCTACACACCTGTGAATACTTTCTCCAATTTTATGACAGGCATTTTATGACAGTATATGGCAGGTTGAAAAAATTATTCAAATAAGAAAAATGTGGTTCTACAAAGATGGATTCACATTGAATTAAGTTCAATTATGTCGTTTTACAGGGCAATTTAAAAGGAGCCATTTTTTAAACGATTCGCAAAAGTTTGATCTTTGTTTTTAGACTTAACTGCTACTAACGTCTTAAAACACCATATAACAGAAAACCCCTTTTGCAATTTTTAATATTTTAACCTGTTTTTGTTTCATTGCCAAATTTTTAACAGTGCCTATGCGATATACATGACAATTTGTCACAAGCAGGCTTTGGAAAAAAGGTAATTTTTGCCACGTGTAGGGTTCACGCTGTTAGTTAACAGACAAAAAAGCAAAAACCAATTAAAATGCTAAAAAATTGCAGAAGGGGTTTTTAGTTGTGGAAATATGGGGTTTTAAGACGAGAATAGCAGTTATGCTAAAAAACAAAAAATACATTCTTGCGAATCGTTTAAAAATTTTGTTTCTTTTAAATCGCCCTGTATAATAATATAATTGAAGTTAATTCTTTTTGAACATATAATTAAAGAACCCATACAACTGTGAGTATTTTCTCCAAATTTGGCAAAAAAATATTGATTTTTAAGAAAGCTATCGAGAAAAGAAAAAGGTGGACATTTTTTTTGGCCCACGGTGTATATATATATATATATATATATATATATATATATATATATATATATATATATATATATACATATATATATATATATATAATATATATATATATATATATATATATATATATATATATATATATATATAAATAATGTGAATAATAATATTTTTAAATAACAAAAAAAACCGAATGTTAGATCTTAACAATATATACCTATAAATAATTATTTAATGTTCAAAGTTCATAGAAAATTAGAACTAGTTTCTAAGCAGTTTTCTATTATATATTCTCTTAATAAAACTATTAACTGACGAAGTAAAACATAAATTGTACTTAATACCGCTGCAAGTTGTCATATTATACGAAAAGGATCGTTTAAAAAATTCTCGGCGATGTTAATGAATAGTTATCGTGCTCCGAAATTTTAGGTTTAAATTGTGGACATCAGTTTTAAATGATACATGCTGTATCAGATAGGAAGGATTTTTAAATTTCAATTTTTTATAAAAGAAGCAAGCAGCATGAAGCTTACCATAATTGATCTTATTGAGATCATTTAACTTATGTGACATATGATTAAGTCTTCTGATGCCATAAAGATATACAACTAAAAATCAATTTTAATGAGCAATGGTCTTATTTAAATTGACTTGTAATGTGTTCTCTAAAGCAGAGCTTGTAGACCAATATAAGTCCCAAAAATTTACAACTATCAGTAAAAGAAATAGTTTCTCTATCCAGAGATATATTTATTACGTTATGGTTAAGAAAGTTTTTTTGAACGTCATCACCCCCAAAAATGATTGCGGCGGATTTGTTTGGATTTAATTTAAGAAGTTGATCTTGTGATATTTATAAATGTTTTCTAAATCATGGTTAATTTTTTCATTTACTCGAATAGTTTCTAATTTATCAAATCACTAGTATATATGTGTATTAATAGCATACATATGATAGTCTCAAAATTTTAAGAATGAATAAATGTAAAAATCAGAGGTTCAAATATAATTCAGTGTGGGACACACTCCGATACTGAAAGAATCAAAAATAAGTTTTCATTAAGCTTACCGAGTTGTGTAACTTCCGAAAAATGGGACTGTAAAAGATGTATAGCTTATGGACAAAACCCACATAATGTAATATAGGATTAGGAGATCAAAAGCTTCTGAGCATTTAAGATGTACTAGAACACACATTGATTGTTTAAAAATTAATAGATTGAATAGATTTGTATGACCTCTGATTTGACTTTCCAATACTTTAAGAAGTTTGGAAAAGACAGGCAACATACCGTTTGAAGGTAGATAACTGAATTCGGTAGATTGGGTGATTTTAGGCAATGAAAGTCTCAAAGCCCTTCTATGTTAATGGAAAGTTGGAGTTTGCCAGTTTGTTCACACCCTCTTCAAAATTTTAAACCGCATTTATCCAAAATTTTTTGTTTGGATTATTGAAAATATCTTACAGAATTTTCACAATATACCGCTGTATTTTATATTTGAAAAGTTTGTAAAATTTGATACAAGGTAATTAGCAAACTACAATTTAGAGAAAATTTTTAAAAAGTAACATCGTAACCTCTCACGTTCAGTAAAATCGGGAACTCCCACAATTAGAATAAGTCGCTATTTTAAATGTTTTTTCTTATTTTCTAAACCCGTAAATGCTTGAAATCTATATGGCCACTTCCCTTAATCGTGCCAATCCATAAATAAATTAAGTGAAAATGTAAGGAGTAATAAATTATACGTAACAAAGCTAGAAAACACCTTTTTGTCAGTTATGCACTAAACTAAAAGGTCCAAAATAATATAGTTTACTTGGAATATTTTGTTACGATATTTGCATTCTGCCCTTGACAAACCAATGACTATGACACAAAGCGTGAGGCGTATTGTTGAAATTATTAAAAAGTATATACATCAAACAACATGAAGTGCCAAAGGTAGTGCCAAAATAGTATATTGTGTAACAAGTGCGTGAAGTTAACTTTTATACACGAGTGTGATGTTTGTGGCCCGAGCCGAAGGCGAGGGTCACAATATCACACAAGGGTATAAAAGTCTTCACGCACGTATTGCACACTATACTTTTTCTACAACCGTAAATAATACAAGTACGAAATAAAATTAAACTATTTAATTTTCTCCTTTATATAATACAAATTAAACTAATGAACTATTTATTTAATTTTCTGTTTTATAATAATTGTAACTTTTTAATAGAACTTATAGTTAAATTATTTAATTTTCTACTTTATAATAATTGTAACTTTTTAATAGAAATTATAGTTAAATTATTTAATTTTCTTCTTTATAATTATTGTAATTATTAATAGTAATGTTGCAATTTGTTAGATTACTAAATTTAACTTCTGTAGCCTCCTTTGATGATGATTTGTTAATAATATTGCTGCTTGTGATCGAGGTCATATTTGGATTTTGAACTGACAAAAGTCTATTTGAAATATCATTTTTCTTGTTAAGGGAATTTTCTACGTAAACCTCAGATTTCCAACCGCCGTGTTGTTTTAACATTAGTAAATCTGCACCGGTTTCAACTAGCAAGGAAGCAGATGATCGTCTGAAACAATGGCCTGTATATTTTTCTGGATGTGGTAGTTTTAAAAATTTTGCTATTTCACTAGGCAATTTTCCAAATTTGTTTATCCCGACGACTTGGCGAGTACATTTTCCTCCTTGATACTTGATGAAGAATTTGTTTTCTTGATAATTTTGGGGACGAAGGGCGGCATATTTTCTGTATAATTCTAAATGCTCGGTAATGGTAAATTTTCTTGTTATTTTGGTTTTTGTATCAGGGACGGATACAACAAGAACACTTCCTAAATCTTGAATATCGCACATTTTTAGCTTATAAATTTCGCTTCTTCTTAGAGCACCAGCAATCCCAAATATTAATATCACTTTGGTTAATAAAAAAACTTCGTCAGGAGCCTTATTTATGAACTTGAAAATTTGTTCTTTCTCCAATATTCGAGATTTTTGTGGAATATATCCTTCATTCTTCCGTTTTAAAAATGCATGAACTTTTGGATATTTACCAATGTCAATGTTATTTTTAATGCTAATAGTATTTTTTAGCATTGAATAATGACTCCATAGTGTTGATGATTTCACATTTTTTGACAATTCTGATAAATATGCGAGTAAAACATTTTCAGAAAAGGTTTTAATATTGTTCTTACTGCGCCAGGTCATAAATTTATTGTACGTGTTTTCATAAATTTCCTTTTACTTCTGAGGTAACAGAGAATTACTAGCTGTTTTCGCTGCTTCCGTAATATCTGGTGGAGTACACATTTCTATATCAGAGTCCATAATTATTGCTTATTATAACTTAAAATAATAAACTGTTCAAATTACTATTCAAACTTAAAGTGTCTATTTTAAACTGTTTGCATTGGCAATTTGACAACTCGTTACCATGACAACGATACAAATTGCGAGGCACGGCCGCCTAATAAAATTATTACCAGTGCGGGCCCGGTGCCTAAAATTAATGGCGGCCCATGCATTTCTTATTGAGCCGGTGCGTGAAGTAAATCCTTTAGGGAAAGCATTGTATTTCACGCATCGGTGCTTGAAAACAAGCTTTAGCTACTGCAATCAGTGTGTAAAATAGGATTTTAAGGACGGTTGTAGAAAAAGATATTTTGGGTAATTACATTATTTGAACTTTCTTTAATTTATGTTTTACATTTTAGTCTTAAAATAGCTTTAACATATTACTGGTAACCTGTTGGACTCAAAACAAACTAAATGAGCATACATTCGAAGGATATACCACTAGCTGGTTTCATCGAGATGATTAGATCAGCTCGACGGTATCAAATTTTGTATTGAGCTCGTCAAAACAATCCAAATTAGCCTAAACCCGAGGAGTTTACTAGCTGGTACCAGCGGTCCCATCTGATATCATCGAATTGATCAAATCGACTCAATAGTATTTTCATCCGAATTACGCTGGATTAAAATCGACCGATACCATAGGGTACCATCGAGCTGATCAGTTTAGTTCGATGCTACCAAATTATTGCATTGTCGGACGAAATACATAAATTTGTAGAATTTCAAATCGTTACGATAATTAGAAGTAGCTTAAAATCGATGTTACCACTTGGTTCAGATCTGATCATACAATTATTAAAAAATATATAGTAATTAAAATAATTAAAATCGACATCCTATTGTTGTGTGATTTGTTTATATAAATAATTTGTTAAATACTGGTGAGGCTAATATAAGCAGGTTAAAAATCAGGTCTACTCGTATTTAGTTGTACATCAAGGGCATGCTTTGTTAATGCCGAAAATAAAATAACAGATTACAGATATAAATATTAGCAACACCACAATGACAACTATTATGTAAGTACATTAAGGAATTTAATATTTTTATAATACTGTTTTACGATTAAAACAAATTTTCATTTTTCCATATAAGAAAAGAGGATAAATCCAAATTATTTTAACAATGCTGCACCCTATTAAAACAAAATTGTTTCATATCATACAACGACGATTTCGTTGCCCACATAGCTTCATCCGTCACTTAAAATAGGCTCGTGCTGCACAATATAATCGTCTATACCGTACATTTCGTATCGCGCTTTTTTGGATGGCGCATTAAATACAGACTGCAGTCTATAATAATACTTCAGTCTTTTAACTTTAAATTTGAAGTAAAATATTTCAAAAATCACATAAAATATCGGCGTATGCTTGGTAATATTTTTATTCAAAATACAAAAGAGTTTTATTACTTGTAAAAGATATATTAAATATACAAACACAGCTTCCAGCTAGAACTGTAAACGCTATCTTGACACGATTATTTGTGTCGGAATCCAACATATATTTAAATGTTTACTGTTAAACTGGAATAAGTAAGTACCATGTTTCTGCATGTTAACATCCTTTTTTTAAAGCTATTTTACAGATGAGACATTCGGCGAACAGCGGATAACGATTAATCTTGTATCGCCGATTCTCTACTAGTGTGGACCGGTTACTATAGCAATTATTCGGCATTTGTTATTTTCCCGATTGATGTCGGTATTTTGGGTCAAGTCAAAGCAGACAAGAGAGAGGAAAATTCGCCTCTTACTTCTGTACTTTTATAATAACTCTAATATGTACCGAGAAAAATAAACCTGACAAAAAAGTCCTCAGTTTATATTTAAAGAGTCTTGGGGTTTGTTAAGTACGTCCCTTATATCCACCAACGGGGGGGGGGTTCTCTCGGCCACTGTGCAGGTCGGTACTCAGCGAACACCTTGAGAAGTTGCTGGCCAAATGCTGGTTGTTCATTATTCGGCAAATACTGCATGTGCGGTCACCATTTTAGACTAATATGCTAAATGCAATTTACTCGATTTTAAGATATTTCACTTTAAGCTAAATATACTACATTGTAACAAACACAAGGCTTATACTGACTTAAAAATTGAACTAAACCATGAGGACCCTAAATTATAAAATATGTCACTCAAAGAATGTCATTTTCTCTCAATGATATATCTGGCGCTTCTAAGGATCTTGGAGGGGGGGGAGGTTCAAAGGTTCTATAAAATTAATCCTTGAAGCGTTTCTGGTAAAAGAGCTTTTTGCTACTATTTTCCAGAACTAAGAACCAGTTTAAGTCCGCACTCCTTCTATACGATCATCCTACTTAATTTCGAGAATAGCTTCTTCGGTCACTCTTCCATGGCTAACATCCAACCTTGGCGTCTTTCGCGCTGGGCGTGTGTCAGTTTAAGAAATTTCTATATCTCTTCAGGTGTCCTGTAGGTAGGCTAAATTTTAAAAATCAAAAAATATTTCTGAATTTTCAAAATTATCTTATTAATAAGGGATGGTATACAGCTAGGTGTTCTTTTTTTTTTAGCATAATTACATACAATTTATTTAAACATTTGCAACATTTTTTTTGCATATATAAATTGCGTGTTTTGATATGGGTTTTTCATGATTTTTGATGAACAATGGATCTAGGAACGGCCGGAATTGCCAGACACAGAAAAAGCTTCATTATCACAAAATATGTCACTGGCAGTCTGGAAGGAAAGTTCAACAAATGCTTTGTTCCCTCGAACACTATTGTTTGCGTGACCCTAATTCTAAACTTGCTAAACTTATTACTAGTACCTATATGATTTAACAAATTAAAATGATAAGCACATATTATATAATTAAAGTTATTTGTATAATGAATGCCATGCCATGCTCTGTGCCTTACACGTCTTAGGTACGTAAGTTAAACGCAATGTATATTTATAACTTATTGCCTTAGCCTTATCAAAGTATTATTTGGTTTAATAGGTTAACAGGTTTTTAATAACAAAATTACGATTTTTCTTCTCTAAGCAAGTAACTAAGGAAACCCAGTTTTCGAGACTAATATAAAAATAAAATGTTGTGAATTTAATAAATCAGGTGGTATTCTGATTGGTGGGTGAATTTGGTGACTACTTTAGTCATATACTATTTTCTTTTTATTTCCCTCGTAAGAGGAAAGTATTGTAATCGTAAAATTATCACCGTCTAAAATTTTTTCAGATCTTCACCTTTCTGGGTCCCAAGATGCCGAAAAATTCTCAATTCCGTCGGTCTGGCTTTTCGTGGCATAGCTAAAAAAACTTTAGGTCAAAAATTAAGTGTCGGTCACATGGGAATGATCTGGTAATATTGTAGTAAAAATATACTATAGCGGAACAAAATAGCAGTCTAATGTAGTGTTAAAAATATATTACTAAAAAACAAATTATCCAATTTAAGTGTTATATAGGAATGATCTGGAAACATTTTGGTAAAAATCCATGTGACAGCATTAAGTGTGACCTAGAGACAAAATGGTAAAATTGTGGAACGAATTCCAGATGGCAAAACAAAATATATAAAAAATCCTCTTATTCAGATGACCTCAAATTTTGCAGAGAAATTAAATATGATATGAGGATAAACTGGTACCAATTCACTATGGCGGAGCAACAAGGCGGCCTAAAAAAAGTGTTAAAAAACTACTTTTTCAATTTACCTTAAAACTGGTAAAATATTGGTAGGAATCCAATATGGTGAAAAAATTGACGCTCATTAACAGTTTTCAAAAAGACAATACATATGTGTTACTAAATAACTATGTGCGGACCTAACTTAGGTCACACTTCCTTATTCTAAATGAAAGAAAAAAATCATAACGAGGAAAACTCCGGGTTAAGGAAATTTACTGATTTTTTTCTATAGAATTTAAAGAGCTACCATAGATTACATTACAATGGTTGAAGTGTGACGTTATCAATTAGTCGCATAATTCTTTTTGTTTTTCATAGAAAACAAATATTAATCTGTTAGCATAAATAAGTTTTAGAGATAAATATGTCCGCTTTATAGTGTTTAGAATTAACTCCACTATTAATTAATATAGCAAGCACATTACAGTAAAAGTTCAATTAGATCAGTGCGTTCATTGTGATTAGGGTTTGTATTGAAGATACTTTGAGAATTTGAACTTTTGAGTTTCTCAATTATGATGGAATGATTTACTCTATTGAGTGCTTTCCCAAAATGAAGTATACTGAGTCTATGTGAAGAGAATTATCCATAGTTTACTCAAAAAGGTAGCACCAACCAGTAGCTGCGTTCGACATAATCTACCTTGAGACAAACTATGCTGAGGAGCATCAATAGTATTCCGAAAACAACTGGCACTATTTAACTTCATTCTATTCTTCTTTTCATAATTTACACCAACTCAGATTATTTAAAATGTTATGCTGATGCTGTAAAAAGCGCTATTCTAAAAAAGGAAAATATACTACTAATAACGTTTTATGGTGGAGAACGTAATTGTGTAATGATTCAGTTCGGAATCGGTTTCGCAAACGTTTTCTCCATCTTTAGTAGTCATGTACTACCATAACTACCTCATAGGTTAGATATAAGCCAACTCGGGAATTTGTGGGGTCACATGAAGTAAAAAACTTTTAATAAATTGTATTAGAAAATTAATTAAAGCGAAAATTTGTTTATGTTTCGTCTTTTCTAAAATCTGTTTGTATGGCGTTACCAGTATAACACTCTTAATCGACGCATTCTTCTTTATTCAGTGGACTAAAGGACTTCTAAGTACTGGTTAACAATAGTTGTTCCATTTGGTTGAGCTGGTTATCAGCGTAAATAAAGCTAGTTATTTTTTTGTATACCTTTGCCGAAATTAAGAAATAAAACGAACCAGGCATTAAAAACAAAATTATTATCCTTTCTAAAAGATTGACAACAATTTAAAAACTTACATTCAAATAGGTATTTATAGAAATCAAATTTATTGCACACTACACAAGATCTACGATTAGCAATCGACTCTGGTTAGTAAGAACAGGGCTATGGCTAGTAAAAACTGAGCGACTGAAAAAATATGTACACCTTTTCAGCATGGTCCTGTAGTAAAAGAAAGCCAGAAACGGCCCAGAGGAAAAATCGATTAGACGGCAGCTTATGATAACATGCCGGTCACAATGATACACACTCAAATCTATTTTACTGATCCAGAAGGCATTTTATGTTTAAATCTGACAAACATAATAGGTAATAAGCATAGACGACTTTAAAACTAAAATAAATTTGTGTAAAATGGCGAGCACTTTGAAGGAGATATCTTCAGGAATCTTAGCTGTTAGAGACCAGAACACATTTACCGTTTTGATCTTGAAAAGTAATGGTAAATGTGCATGATGTAATCGAATACGAAACGACAGAAAATAATTTTAGTTTCGTTTCATATTAGAGCAAATTTCATCATCATAAGTTAAGATAAGACTAAAGAATGGAATTCTAAAGTTTTGTAGCATTATACTTATTAAGATTTTTAATAGTACAATATATAATTAAATGTATTTTTCTAATTATATTTTGAAATTAAATAAGCCGTTTTTTCTTAAAAATAGGCACCCTGCTTTGCAGAAATTAGTTTTTCCCGTAACTTCCCTTATTCTCATTTTTTCCTTTTATTAGGAATAGTAAAGTACGACCCAATACAGGGTGTTACAAAAAGGTATAGCATTGGTATCTCAAAAACCGTAAGAGATATGAGGTTAAATTAAAACAAAATTACGAAATTTAATGTAGATTAATATGTTAGAAAATCAGACATCAATTGAATAGGAAGACCTAATGCTGGCACAAAATTTGAAATTATTCTAATAAATAGTTTTTTCGGGCTGATTTTTAAACATTTTATTATGTCGCCACTTTATTTTGCTACCTTGGAGTCATACGAAAATGATACAAGGTTATTCCTGTGAATCTATGTAATAAGTTTTTTAATAATTGATTTTTAAGAAAATTCACATTTTGTTCCGCCATAATGGATTTTTACCAAAATATAACTAGGTCATGCCCATATGACCCTTAATTTTTTAACAAAATTAAAATTAAGAGTAAGTAGTTTTTTGATACGCCACGAGATGAGAGAGACGCAGACCGACAGACAGACCGACGAAATTGAGAAAAGGTATTTTTGGCATGGGGATGCTAAAACGTGAAGATATGTAAAAAAGGGTGACTTTTTTCACGATATAAAAATTTTATTTGGCCACCATCTTGAAATCGAACCACAATTTTAGCAGTTCATCTCTATGGCACATTAATTCTTGCACAAAATCTGAAATGAATCTATTAAGTAGGCTAAGTTTTTAAATACTTTATTGAGCCGTAATTCTTGGATTCCTACCCAAATTTTACCAGTTGATTCCTACATAATATTTGATTTTTGTGTAAAATTTGAGGCAAATTAGATGAACAGGTTTTTAGTAATATATTTTTTAACGTTTCACTAGACTGCTATTTTGTTTTGACATATTTTATTTTTACCAAAATGCTACTATGTTTTTTCAGCAAAACGTGAAGTTCTGAAAAAATCTCGGATGAGGATTTTTTCACGATAACAATAGTTCTCTCTTGCGACGGAAGTAAAATAGACATAATAAATTGTAGGAAACACCTAAATGTTATGTCGTATCTAAAGAATAAGAAAGCAAAGAAAATTTACCCCATTATAAGAGAATGTATCTTCCATTTAAGTTGGCAGCTCTCACATAATAACTTAATAAAAAAAATCGTGTTTCCCTTTTGCTTGCCATAAAGCCTAGGTAGTTTCCGTCACGTTAAGTGCTTTTTTAACGTCAAGCCAAATAAGGAAACAAATTAGGGGAAATGTAGTATAGTCACAAGAGTAATGTAGTAACACGGTGACAGAGCGATCGCTCTTATTCAGACACCGTCAACAAAACTGTATTATGAGCAACGTGTAAGGAAATTGGCTCATTTTATAAATACTGCGAAGGCAAATACAGGATATTGGAAATTTTAATCAGTTCATCAGAATCGTTGAAGCTGCGTTAGTATTACTATTTTAAAGTCGACAGCAACGTTAAGTTGTTAAAAACTCAACTGTTACTGATATAAACGGGTCTTCATATTTATTTACCATATACCACCCGCTGAGAATTTCATATGTAGGGTTTTATATTTGTTTCTGCGTTTTAGCGTTTCTATATAAAGGAAAATGCTAATTTGGCAAATCTAGCAGGACAAAACTGTGTATTATCTAAGCACGGAAGCAAGTTTTTATATTATACGTACCATATTTTAATGTAACCCAAATAAAACTAATCAAAAACTTTCTTGTATTATAATGTTTGGTAATATATTCTAGGTTAGATACATATTTCTTATAATACAGCTTCTGAATCATCACGACTATTACCATTGGAATTGCTACAGTAAGAACAAATTTTACGTTACTAAATGTACAGGCTTCTTATCAAATGACCAAGTACGACGTTTTTCCTTATAGAAGCCATACTGATGTAGCTTCTATAAGGGAAATCCAAATTACCTACGGGAGACAAGTATGCACCCGACATATTCTCTCATAAAATTTAAAATATTATATTGTGCTAAAAAATGAGGTATATTTATGTTGCCAGAGTCATACATCTGACAGTTTTTGATTGAACTAGATGTCAATCACCTTTACTGGTATTTCACCTTTGTATATTTTCAAGAATTTCAAAATTATACTATACAAAACGTCAAAACATATTTTATGTATCCAGTGACCGTAAAACGCAAAGCTCTGAAAAAATGTCGAAGAGTGATTTTTTCACGATTACAATAACTATTCTGGTATTATTAAAAATAAACCGCCATTAGATAGAAACACATGAAGTGTATGTGCCGCCATGTGTACGCTATTAAAACGGGCAGTTCTTTCATATGAGCTTGCATGCTAATTCATATAACTTTCTATTTTGTTTTATAAATACCACCACAGATACAAACGATTTATTTTAAAAAAAATTTATACCTTGTAATAATAATTGAAAATGAAAATACTGTCGCTGTTAGTTCGCCTGTATACAAATCATTAAAGTAGCTCTAATAAAATTATACGTCTATGTTAGACTTTATTACTAGTAGAGGAGAATTTGTGTATAATTGCTTAATATTAAATCAAATATTTTATCCAGATTATTAAAATCATATAGTCTTTGATGAATTGTTATGCTTTATTTCACGTACATTTCGTGATAGTTGAATTAGCAATATTTAATTTTGATAATGTGTTTCTTTTATTTGATATATCTATAACTTTTTAATTCGTATGAACTCATTAAACTTTTGAACTTTTTAAACTATACATGTTTTTGTGTCGTTATTAAAATTCTGTTAACTAGGAAAGATTCAGCCAATAGTATTTCTGTAGTAGTATATTCAGCTGTCAAGTATTTCCAGTTTGGTTGTTTGAATGGTTAGATTATTTTAATATGTAATTTACTCATTGGTCACCTGTATGTTTTTCTTTTAGTCTTGAAGTATTCATATGCCACATATAAGCTGTTAATAACAAATAAATATGTGTTAACTTTTAATTTTAGAGTTTTCAATTATATATATTTTATAATATTTTATTAAATATAAAACATCAAGATTCAATGGTCTCTTTGGTACGAAATGTTTTTTTGAGATTATCCGCCATCCTTAGTGGGAAAATTACAACTGGGCACTAAAAATGACGCAAAGTAAAAAATACAATCTCCAAACAAGACATGAATAATGATTTGGCAATACGTGTCATTTAGTTCGGCATTATAAGGGCTCACGGCGAATATTAGTCCTTTACAAACATCGATCATCTCTTGTTCAACGTAAACCTTCTGCTAAGCGTCGGCAAAATCCATAATATAATACTATACTGCCATTTGGGAGGTCATTTACAACATTTGACATCCCCGATTATGATTTATAAAATATTTATCGATAAAGGTATTAAGGCCGTTAAAATATATTTTCTGCGAAATAGGATATATTTCGATACTGGATTACGAATGGTGTAAATACGCATAAGGGTAATAATATGTATATATATATATATATATATATATTATATATATATATATATATATATATATATATATATATATATATATATATATATATATATATATATATATATATATATATATATATATATATATATATATATATATATATATATATATATATATATATATATATATATATATATATATATATATATATATATATATATATATATATATATATATTTATATATATATATATATATATATATATATATATATATATATATATATATAAATATCTATTTATATATATATATATAAATATATATATATATATACCACTGTAATTTAAAAAATGTTCTAGTTTTATCTGTTCATAAAAATTTTTAGATGAAATAAAATAAAAAGCTCTTGAAAAAGCTTCCAAACAAGAAGCGAAACGTCGAGCTAGTGGAGGGAAAAAAAAGGAAAAAAAAAAAAAATTTACCATTAATTTCACCAAACCTATACCCAAGAAAGAAAATAAATTCATTAAATATGGAATATGGTTTAAGAAGAAAGTTGAAAATTAATATATATATATATATATATATATATATATATATATATATATATATATATATATATATATATATATATATATATATATATATATATATATATATATATATATATATATATATATATATATATATATATATATATATATATATAAATATACATATATATATAAATATATACATATATATATATATATATATATATATATATATATATATACATATATATAAATATATATATATATATATATATATATATATAAATATACATATATATATATATATATATATATATATATATATATATATATATATATATATATATAATGTTTTCATTCTGTTTATACATCCGTTCACTACTGTCGTTCTGAAAGGAGCAGTTTTGCTGACGTTTCGCCAAAATCATATTTGGCATTTTCGAAGCTTTCTTTCTTGCGTCCGAATAGAGACTGAAGTCTTGGTGACTGCGACGTTTCCTTTTAAACCCCCACCCGGGTTATATCTGAGTGATAGTTGGTCGTTATTTATGTTCTCCAGCTGGTGCTGTTGTTGTTGCGCTAATTGCGCTTGATTTCTTGTGATTTTAGATTTGTCGATTATTGTCTTCCATACTGTTGTTAGTTTTAATGATTCTGTCTGTTGTGCCTTTTACATATGGTAAGATTACTTGTTGTTTTCCTGGTTCGTAATTTCTATTGTTCGTTGTTCGGGAACCCTATGCATTAATAACTTTCTTTATGGTGCGATTTCTGTTGCCCTGTTTCTTTGAAGCACTAGATATTATATTAAGTTCCTTTTGTGTCGTTTGTTTTTCAGTTAATGGCATGGATCTGGAAATTAGGGTATTGGCCACAACTTGAATTTGTTCTGGGTGAAAAATTTCTGACCACACAAATCGCACCATAGAGAAAGCTATAACTTCAGTCTCTGTTCGGACGCGAGAAAGAAAGCTTCGAAAATGACAAATTTGATTTTGACGCAACATCAGCGAAACTGTTCTTTTCAGAACGACTGTCGTGAACGGATGTTTACCCGGAATAAAGAAAAATACAATGTGTTTTAACATTGCAGTCTTTCAATCCGCTTTATGCAAGATCGTTGAAAAAGACTAAATAATATTCGAAACGTATGATTTAATATAAAAAAACACACAAAAACGGGGAATGACATAAATCTGTTTTTATTTCCTTGTATGAACCTCAGAAATGTATATATAGATACATATATACACTATCGAACAAAAGTAGAGCAACTCTATTTAAAAAACAAACTTTTTAATTATCGAAAATATACCTAGTCATTGTGGAATCTAAAAACCTCCTAGTTTATGAGGTCGTAGTAGGCTGCTATCATTGGAGGAATAAGATTGTTTTCAAATGTCAAATAAACTTGTATGACATTATTTAGTTAAAGAATACATAGTATAAGCGCGACAAAAATTAAAGCAACTTACTTTATTTGTTCAAAAAGAACGGATCTAAATTTCAGGTAACTTTAAAATTATGTTTGTCTAAAAATAATCCTTTTTTGGTTTTTTCAACAGAATTAAATGTGCCGAGAGGTAAACTAATTTGTCTAGAGTTAGAGCAGATGGTTGTAGACGATTTGTTGGAAGGAAGGCGTTTGGTTGATGTTTTTAGACAATTTTTATTGCCAAAATATAGTGTGTCAAGGATAATATCACGTTATAGTAATACTGGGGACACAAAAAATGCCTATATCAGGAAGGCCTAGAAAAACTAGATTTTTGATGGATAGAAGAATTAAAGGAATTTGCCAAAGGGATCCGTGGTTGTCGGGACCAACAATAATAGCTGAAATTTCTGGAATGAAAGTTAGCGCGAGGACTGTTCAACGAAGATTAATTGAAGCAAAGCTGTATAGTAGACGTCCAGCTAAGAAACCGCTAGTTTTCGAAAAAAATCGCCGTGTTAGGCTTGAATTTATACAATGTCATATAAATTGGGCAGTTCAAGACTGGAAAAAAATATTATTTAGCCACGAAACTCAACTACAAAATTACGAAATTTTCAATTCCGATGGGATGAGACGTGTAAGGCGTCCGATTAATACAAGGTTCCAACCAAAGTACGTAATACCAACAATCAAGCACGGAAAAGGTAGTGTGCAGGAGTAGGTTCATTCCACTTTCACTTCCACATTCCAGAAGCAATGTAAACTTAAAATTAATTTAAGTTTACATTACTTCTGGTTTTTCCGAATTTTTATGAATTAATATTGTATTTATTGTAATGTGCAACTTCTGACTGAGAGAATTGTAAGTATTGTTTTTTTTTGTTTTTTTAGAAGTAAGATTGACGAGTGTGGTTACTTTTGATAGATTTAATTTTTAATTAATTCTTGAAGTTATTCTGAAGAAGGTGCGCAAACACCGGTCAGGCAAAATAAACTTTTGTGAGAAAAAGTCTTTTGTCTTCACATATCGCTCATTATGTTTTAATAGCATTTTTAGGGGTCACAGGCACACCCTAGCTTGGAGGCTTCTCCTAATAGGAAGGATGTTAAAAATTATTTTTAATTGTTGCGTGGGGAGAGTAAAGTAAGTCAAAGAGCAAAAAAAAGGTTTCCTGCGCCTCTGCGGTCATCCACCATTGATTAAGGGCTCCCTAAATCAAATGGGCCCCTAGGCTAGTGCCTTAAATCCTTTCCAACAATGATTATTTCACTAGTGTTTTACGAAACCAATATGATGAAATTACAACCACAACATTTTGTTAGGTTAGGTATTTTATAATAATTTCCATAGAAATTTGAAAATTGACGAATAAATATTTTAGTGTTTATTACTTGCTTTTCTTTTGAAATAGTCATGTATAATACCAATTATTACAAAAAAATTTCTGTTGTAAATATCCAAGAATGAAACTTTCGCAACCATCGAAACATCTTTCGGCAAAATTTTCTCTATATTTGAAAATATTCTAATAATCCTTTGCCTTACTCCATCATTAGGGAGAAAAAAATATCTCAAGCATTAAGAAGAATATCGTAATCGACAGCGCTTACGATTATCTGTCGGTAACACATTGGTTCTTATGAAATAAATTGGGCTCTATTGATTTAATTTGGAAATAACTGCCGTTAATGAATAACAAAATATATTTTTAGACCATTGACGATAATGTGAGCATAAAATATTTTTCAATTATATGTAGATTATCTTAAGCAACATTTTGAAAAAAACTGATTCTAAGCTTACGATGTTTTGTCAAAAATCCATCGATGTAGTAATACGATAGCTTAGCTCAGTTAGACTCAATATATTTTTACTTAAAATTTAATATAAACCGTAATCTTCTTATGACTTTCGTGTTATTCGAAACATGTCCTTTAATATACATTTTATAAACCCCCAAAAGCTTCTTTAGCATAATGCAAAATAAGAAACGACTCGACATAAGCGGCTTAAAACGAAAAAGTTACAGACGGTCTACGTGCCGGCATGTCCGGCGTTTTGGACCAGATCTGGGTCTGCGGCTTTCTGTTTTGTTAAGTGATGCCGTACTTTTCATCCGTAATAGGGGTTTGGCAAAATACAAATTATACAGTATACATACCTTGTCGGTATTAGGCCTTTTTCGTTCTTTGGGCTTTAACCGCAACATTCGTTTAGTGAAAGAATTTACGTTGTCATTGTTTAAAGACAAATGATAATATATTCATTACTGTTTAATATTTTTAACAATAATTTACCAGTAAAAGATGAATAGCATATAACAAAAAAAAGAAAATGTCAATTTTATTAAAACTTCTCATATTTCAAAGCTACTACCTAGGTACTTATGCAAAGAATAAAAATACAAGTAATATTTTTTAGACTTGAAATACTTTTTCCTACGATGGTGCGAAAAAGAAAGTTACCGCTTTTCTGCATGATTTTAATCTTTTTAGGACTACTAGCACTGGAAATTAACTTTTCCGCACGATTTTTTAAATTAATTAATATGCTATCTAAAACACTCAATAAGGTAAAATACTTGCAAAGTAAGTATTTTTTTTGTAAGAAGCTCAATAATTTTTGTAATTACCGTATATTATTATTAAGGACTCCTGCGCTGGTCGTAGGAAAAATGTTGTACCTAAAGCCTTGACGGCTTCACCGAACTCCGCAACAAAGAAAAATACCACTTTCCGCACTTGTTAGGTAAATATGTAAATATCTATTTTACAACTATTATTTATATACTAGCATTTTTTGAAATACACGAAATTAATAACAGCAGCTTAATTGTAAATTTCTCTAATAGTTGAAGTAGTCATTCGGTGTTTAGTTTCATACAGTGGCCGCTTAAATTAATTTGGGAACTGTACATCTTGCCTAATTATGGACTGGGACAACCGTTATGTCATTAGTCAAAATATGGATTATTAATTGACTTTCCGTACAACTTGTCTTTCAAAGTAATAACATCTAATTATGTTTTACCAAATACTCTTTGTTTTTCCTGTCTTCCCATAAAAATGATATTCGAGAAATGTTGTATAGTGAATGTTATAATTTGAAAATTATCGGGACATAGTATCTATATTTCAAGAAGAATGTCTCTGTTACCGCTTTCCAAATATTGAAGATAACCGTGCTTAAAATATACCTGACACTACCTATCAAGCTAGGCTTTTTCGAAAATGGCTAAATAACTTGTCTACACTATCAATCGCAAAACGATATGACGCGATCCATTTATGTATTATAAAACTATTCGCCTCTACGCCTCGGTTAAAATTATTTATTAAATATATTTTCTACTTTAAAATTATTCAGCGTTCTCTTTTTCCGTTGTAGTATAAGTAACTGTCGGGTCCCAGAAAACTACGACCCGCTACTGGTTGCAAAGACCTTTGTTTTTCATATTATTTTATTACTTTTTTTTAAATTCTGAAAATAGATTTTCTGCTCAGCAAGCCTTGTTTTTCGTCTTATGTTGAATTGTAAACAGATAAATCCTAGTTATTCAATTGAGTAACAGCAGATAAACAATGAAACTAAACCACTAACTTACACAATTGTATGCGATCAGCAATATAATTTGACCAGCTTCGACTCTATTCACGTTCAAATATTTCATTGCTGATAAAACAAATACCTACATGAATTCAGAAAATATCTGTATAGGTAACCTATTTAGTAACAATAGCCATTGATCAAACTTTGTTTCAGTTCGAGCCATTGTTCCAGTTTACAGCGAAATAATCTTATCGATTTTTCGAATGGTAAAAGCCACATGCTATCGCTTTGGATGAGGTGTGATTCACGCCGTACAAATTTCCGACATATATTATACAATGTAACTGTAAATTATGGGAAATATGTCATTGACATATAATTAACTTCCTCTGAACAAAACTTTAATCCAAATAAATAAAAAAAGCGTTCCGGGAAGACCCAATGAGTACTTTGTAATATTTATAATACCCTACAAACAAAACAAAATGGTCTGGTTATTATAAATACTTCTGAATTGTTTCCACCGACCTTACTGAAACTCGGTAATATTTTAAATTTGATCAGAACATTTTTTAATGAAATTATTTTTTATACGAGTCCTCTCGAAACTTCTTTGAAAATTAATTCTCAATAGTTCAAGATAAAAATACCCTACGGCATTTTTGATTTATTTTTTATTATTATTATTATTTTATTTATTTATTTCTGTAATAGAATTTACTTTATCAAACATGGTATTAAAAAAAATGTTCAGCGTTTTATATTGGATATGCAAAAATGAATGTCAAACGGTTTTTTTTGAAGAACGCAACTTGAAAAATCACATTTACTAACTTCGAATTTGAAGGCCAACGAGTTTCTGTAATTGTTTGTATACGCCTCGTAGATGCAGATGTAAGAGGATACGTTCGTTTGACTGAGTGATGAAAAAATGAGGGAATACCACTAAGGCTTGCAAAAAAATTCGACATTTAGAAATATTTTTAAACTTTGCTGCATTTTTTTTTTGAAGGCCATTTAGATGGCCACACATCACGCTTGCGCCATCGTAACATTGACCTACTAATTTATTTTTGTAGTCAAATTGGTCCAAAATTTGATCCAATAGAGAATATAAATTCTCCGACGTTCTATAGGGGCTGACATTATGAAATCCTAAGAATCTCTCGACTACTGAGGTGTCATCCACTTGCACAGAAAAAAACTGTGTGTTCGTTATTTCATTTTTTACATGATCATTTAAATAATCAGAACTGCATTCAATTAAATTCAATTAATAATTAATTATTTCGGTTTGAATAGTCACCAGTAAAAACATTTTTAATTTTTTTGTGATGATCTTTTAGTTCTTGGGACTTCTCGTTATTAATAAACCTAAAAGCTTTTTAAAATTCCCCCTATTTATTGACTCGCTGATCTCATCATGGCCGCGATATACTAACTCTTGTTTTGCAAGGTACAAAACTGCGTCAATTACCAAGCACATAAAGAGTCTATTTAATCGGACGTTTTCGTTAAAATGTATTTTATATAGATTAGCATTTTCTTTTAAAGTGTCAGCCATAGTGCTTTTATTTTTTGCAAATGTTTTTAGCATTAATTCGCATTTTAATGTTCCGCCGAGTCTTCATGTTTATGTAAAGACCTTCATATATTTAACATACCTGCAAATCCTCCCTTATTCCACACTGAATATTTATCGGAAACTAGTAAACAAGGCCAGCTAAACAATTTTTGAAATATTTGACTACTACATAGGTAACCATTTGTACGCCGAAAACCAGGATGACGATTAAAACTCTGATCTTGTTCTTCCATCGATTAAATGGAGTTTCCAACAAAATGCAAACCATATATATATATATATATATATATATATATATATATATATATATATATATATATATATAGTGAGTGGGAGGGTAGTCACGACCGAACTAATTGAATACAAAAGTTTCAATTTTTTCTTGGGGTAGCGGTCTGGGGCTGAAGTAAAACTCGTTTTTTACATACGCCGAGCTTTCGGAAATTTATTGTTTCCTTTTTCAAGGCTACAATACAAAACAGAACTTTACAATATTGCACCAGCTCTCTAAATTAAACTTTAACGTTTTTTTTTAATATTGAAAATTATATAAAATATCTATATAAAATATCAAAGAGAGATGAAAGATTTTAACATTTCTGGTTGACTGAAAAATGTCTTTTTTGAATTATTACTTTCATTTTCTATTTTCTGTGCCCACATTTTACTTAACTACTTAATTTAATTACTAATTCTATGTTTTATTTGTGGTAAATTATGCTTGTTAAAATATTAGGACTCTAAATTTTTGTTCAAATTAGTTTATGAAAATTAATTTAAATTTAATTAATACTCTAGGACTTACGTGCAAGGTGAGTTTTTTACTACATCTAGCTTCTATGTGAAAAATTCCAATTTTTTCATTTTTGTGTTATATAGGACTACATATTGATAAATTTACATACAAATATAATTATTCTACACGTTTACGTTTTAAATTGATCGCATCTAATGAAGACGACCGAGTGTATTATAAGTGGAATTTCTTTCTGTGGTTTTTTATAAACTAGGTGAATAAACAAAAATCGATACAAAGATCTGACAGAGTAAGCATATTTAACAAGTACTAGTATCTCTTTCTGCCGCTAAATTTGAACTTGTGTTGTTTATTATAATTACGTTATAAACTAGAGTTAACTAATTTTGGGTGGCTAATTAATAAGGTGTAATTGGTTGACTGTTAAAACAATCACAGAATTCTCCCAATCTGTAGTTATTGTTTATAAAAAACAAAAAAGGGTGCATATTTTTTTGGATTATTTTTACTCAAATTGTGAATTAATATCTGATTGTTTTAAAGTCATTAAAAGTTGTGAGTAAATAATACTAAGATCATTAATGTCTTTTTTTTTATTTAGACATGCATTGTCTAGGAAAATCTCCACCATTTCTAAAAATTTTCTTTTGTTCGAATTTTTTTCTGTGTTTAGAACCTTGCAATTTTGAAAATCTATGACATGATTTGTGTTGGTTGTGTGTTCTGCAAGTGTGCAAGAATTTTTTTGTAATCTGCAGTCACTTTTGTGTCTAGTTATTCTTTGTTGTAAAACAGTGGAGGTTTGCCCTATGTATTTTTTATTACAATCATTACATGTAAGCGAGTAAGCAACATTTGATTTTTTAGTTGGTTCATCTCGATCTTTTAGCCTGGAGAAAGTGTTGCCTATATTTAATATTTGTTTGCCACATATTTTGATGTTAACATTTTCAGAAAGAATTTTTTCTAGTTTATGGCTCAATTCCTGGCAATAAGGTAGAGAAAAATAGTAAATCTGTTGATTATTAAGTACAAGGGCACTGATATTAGTAGGACTCTGATTATTATTTAAAGAAACATTGATCCCTGGAGAAAGTACTACAGTTGCATTGTTATTATTATTTTTATTTATTGTTGTATTAATAGAGTTATGTAAAAATTTATTAAGAAACCATTTGGGGTAGGAATTGTTTATCATTATATTATAGAGTTTTTTTAGATTTTCTCTTGTATAGTTTGGATGGCTTATTTTTTGTATTCTATTGCGTAATGCTAATACCAAATTAACTTTCATTTTTTGTGGATGATATGAATGAAAATTAATATATCTACCTAAGTATGTGGGTTTTGTGTACCAGTCGACTTTAACTACGTTATTTTCAGTTCTAATCAATTTTGTGTCCAAGAAGGGGACACTTTTATCTTTTTCTTGTTCTACAGTGAACTGAATATTGTTATTGTAGCTATTGAAGACGGTTAGTATTTCTTCTACGCCACTGGACGGTATGGACGTCACAATGTCGTCCACAAACTTTTTGATAAAGTGTAGTTGGTAGCTTAATTTTGGTATGCATTCATTAAGTAAGTCATCCATTATATGAGAGGCTATAGGTGATATTGTCGCTCCCATTGGTGTGCCTAAGATTTGCTTATAGTAAGTGTCATTAAATTTGCAGTAGGTTGTATCAAAAATAAAGTGTACTATTTCCAGAAACTTTATTTGAGTTAAATATGTTCTGAAATTTGTGGCCAATGTTTAATTATACCGTTTTTAATTAGAGAATAAGGTATATTGCTGAAAAGTGACACTACATCCAGACTAATAATTACAAAATTAGGTGGTAATTGTTTGTTATTTATAAATGTAGAAAACGTAAAACTATCCTGAGTAAAATAATTATTATTGCTATCATAGGCTTTTGTTAATATTTCTGTAATGAACTCTGACAACTTACTATTTGGGGCATCAATTGATGAAATTATCGGCCTTACTGGTATATTAGGCTTGTGTATTTTTGGTAACCCATAAAATTTTGGTGAAGTTTGATTGTAAATAGTAAGTTGTCTAGCATGTTCAGTAGTAATTTTATTAGTAGTTTTTAAAGAGGAAACCATTTTATTCGCCTTTTGTTGATAAGTGGACGTAGGATCTCTGTTGAGAGGTGTATAATATTTACTATCAGATAAAAGTTCTAGAGATTTAGAAATATAATCTTCTTCTTTCATAACTACAGTTATGTTACCTTTGTCTGCTCTAGTTATTATCAGTTCTGGGTGTGCCTTGAAAAATTTTTTGTTTTAAAAAATAAAAATCTTAGGTAATGATTTTGACTAGGTTTTTGAATAAAATTAGTTATAACATTAGTTACTTTAGCCCTAATTAAATTTTGTTTGCATTGTGGATAAAAAAATATAATGTTTTCTATGTCTGCTAATAATTTTTTAATATCTACGTCCTCTGAATAAGGTTTTATACTAAATTTGTGACCCAAAGCCAAAAATTGTTTAATATCTTGCGGAATATCGCATCCAGAAAGATCCTTTTTCCAATTTTCTTTGATGTTTAGAAATTTATTATTTTCAAAGTTTTTTAATTTTGACAGTTTTTTGATGTTTTTTTCAATTTTATTAAATATTTTTTCATATGATATTTCTTGAATACTAAAAAACTGCTCTACAATGTGAGATGGTAATAATTGATTTAGTTGTCTTGTTAAATGTGTATGGGTTCATTCTAGATGCATTAAAGCTACAAAAGTATTTTTTATTTCAAAATTTAGAACCTTTGTATCCAACCTTACGACAAATTCCAGAGTGCGGTGTGCTAATCGCCCATCTGTAGTTCCTATTATTTGAGGTAGGTTTTTTTGTGTTGTTTGTGATATGGGTAGGAATAATTCCTTGTGACCTACATGAAATTAAGTAAATTTTCCTGTTTCTCACCGAAGCCAGTTTGTTATTGATATTTGCCCATTTTTTCAAAACGCTGGTTGTTTCTGTTCCATATTGTTGTGCAATTGTTTGGTATAACCCCATGCCTAGAAAAGTGAGTGGGAGGGTAGTCACGACCGAACTAGTTGACTACAAAAGTTTCAATTTTTTCTTGGGGTAGCGGTCGGGAGCTGAAGTAAAACTCGTTTTTTACATATGTCGAGCTTTCGGAAATTTATTGTTTCCTTTTTCAAGGCTACAGTACAAAACAGAACTTTACAATATTGCACCAGCTCTCTAAATTAAGCTTTAAAGTTTTTTTTATTATTGAAAATTATATAAAATATCTATATAAAGATATCAAAGAAGAGAGATGAAAGATTTTAACATTTCTGGTTGACTGAAAAATGTCTTTTTTGAATTATTACTTTCATTTTCTATTTTCTGTGCCTACATTTTATTTAACTACTTAATTTAGTTACTAATTCTATGTTTTATTTGTGGTAAATTATGCTTGTTAAAATATTAGGATTCTACATTTATATTCAAATTAGTTTATGAATATTAATTTAAATTTAATTAGTACTCTAGGACTTACGTGCAAGGTGAGTTTTTTACTACATCTAGCTTCTATGTGAGACATTCCAATTTTTTCATTTTTGTGTTATATAGGACTACATATTGGTAAATTTACATAAAAATATAATTATTCTACACGTTTACGTTTTAAATTGATCGCATCTAATGAAGACGACCGAGTGTATTATAAGTGGAATTTCTTTCTGTGGTTTTTTATAAACTAGGTGAATAAACAAACATCGATACAAAGATCTGACAGAGTAAGCATATTTAGCAAGTGATGGTATCTCTTTCTGGCACTAAATTTGAACTTGTGTTGTTTATTATAATTACGTTATAAACTAGAGTTAACTAATTTTGGGAGGCTAATTAATAGGGTGTAACTGGTTGACTGTTAAAACAATCACAGAATTCTCCCAGTCTGTAGTTATTGTTTATAAAAAACAAAAAAGGGTGCATATTTTTTGGATTATTTTTACTCAAATTGTGAATTAGTATCTGATTGTTTTAAAGTCATTAAAAGTTGTGAGTAAATAATACTAAGATCATTAATGTCTTTTTTCTTATTTAGACATTCATTGTCTAGGAAAATCTCCACCATATCTAAAAATTTTCTTTAGTTCGAATTTTTTTCTGCGTTTAGAACCTTGCAATTTTGAAAATCTATGCCATGATTTGTGTTAGTTGTGTGTTCTGCAAGTGTGCAAGAATTTTTTTGTAATCTGCAGTAACTGTTTTACAACAAAGAATAACTAGACACAAAAGTGACTGCAGATTACAAAAAAATTCTTGCACACTTGCAGAACACACAAAAATTGCAAGGTTCTAAACACAGAAAAAAATTCGAACAAAAGAAAATTTTTAGAAATGGTGGAGATTTTCGTAGACAATGAATGTCTAAATAATCTTAGTATTATCTACTCACAACTTTTAATGACTTTAAAACAATCAGATACTAATTCACAATTTGAGTAAAAATAATCCAAAAAATATGCACCCTTTTTTGTTTTTTATAAACAATAACTACAGATTGGGAGAATTCTGTGATTGTTTTAACAGTCAACCAATTACACCTTATTAATTAGCCATCCAAAATTAGTTAACTCTAGTTTATAACGTAATTATAATAAACAACACAAGTTCAAATTTAGCGCCAGAAAGAGATACCATCACTTGCTAAATATGCTTACTCTGTCAGATCTTTGTATCGATGTTTGTTTATTCACCTAGTTTATAAAAAACCACAGAAAGAAATTCCACTTATAATACACTCGGTCGTCTTCATTAGATGCGATCAATTTAAAACGTAAACGTGTAGAATAATTATATTTTTATGTAAATTTACCAATATGTAGTCCTATATAACACAAAAATGAAAAAATTGGAATGTCTCACATAGAAGCTAGATGTAGTAAAAAACTCACCATGCACCTAAGTCCTAGAGTATTAATTAAATTTAAATTAATTTTCATAAACTAATTTGAACATAAATGTAGAATCCTAATATTTTAACAAGCATAATTTACCACAAATAAAACATGGAATTAGTAATAAAATTAAGTAGTTAAGTAAAATGTAGGCACAGAAAATAGAAAATGAAAGTAATAATTGAAAAAAGACATTTTTCAGTCAAACAGAAATGTTAAAATCTTTCATCTCTCTTCTTTGATATCTTTATATAGATATTTTATATAATTTTCAATATTAAAAAAAAACGTTAAAGTTTAATTTAGAGAGCTGGTGCAATATTGTAAAGTTCTGTTTTGTATTGTAGCCTTGAAAAAGGAAACAATACATTTCCGAAAGCTCGGCGTATGTAAAAAACGAGTCTTACTTCAGCCCCAGACCGCTACCCCAAGAAAAAATTGAAACTTTTGTATTCAGCTAGTTCGGTCGTGACTACCCTCCCACTCACTTTTCTAGGCATGGGGTTCTACCAAACAATTTCACAACAATATGGAACAGAAACAACCAGCGTTTTGAAAAAATGGGCAAATATCAATAACAAACTGGCTTCGGTGAGAAACAGGAAAATTTACTTAATTTCATGTAGGTCACAAGGAATTATTCCTACCCATATCACAAACAACACAAAAAACCTACCTCAAATAATAGGAACTACAGATGGGCGATTAGCACACCGCACTCTGGAACTTGTAGTAAGGTTGGATACAAAGGTTCTAAATTTTGAAATAAAAAATACTTTTGAAACTTTAACGCATCTAGAACGAACCCATACACATTTAACAAGACAACTAAATCAATTATTACCATCTCACATTGTAGAGCAGTTTTTTAGTTTTCAAAAAATATCATATGAAAAAATATTTAATAAAATTAAAAAAAAACAACATCATAGAAAACATTATATTTTTTTTCCACAATGCAAACAAAATTTAATTAGGGCTAAAGTAACTAATGTTATAACTAATTTTATTCAAAAACCTAGTCAAAATCATTACCTAAGATTTTTATTTTTTAAAACAAAAAAATTTTTCAAGGCACACCCAGACTTGATAATAACTAGAACAGACAAAGGTAACATAAATGTAATTATGAAAAAGGAAGATTATATTTCTAAATCTCTAGAACTTTTATCTGATAGTAAATATTATACACCTCTCAACAGAGATCCTACGTCCACTTATCAACAAAAGGCGAAAAAAAATTGTTTCCTCTTTAAAAAATACTAATAAAATTACTACTGAACATGCTAGACAACTTACTATTTACAATCAAACTTCACCAAAATTTTATGGGTTACCAAAAATACACAAGCCTAATATACCAGTAAGGCCGATAATATCATCAATTGATGCCCCAAATAGTAAGTTGTCAGAGTTCATTACAGAAATATTAACAAAAGCCTATGATAGCAATAATAATTATTTTACTCAGGATAGTTTTACGTTTTCTACATTTATAAAAAACCACCTAATTACCACCTAATTTTGTAATTATTAGTCTGGATGTAGTGTCACTTTTCAACAGCATACCTTATTCTCTAATTAAAAACAGTATAATTAAACATTGGCCACAAATTTCAGAACATACTAATTTAACTCCAATAAAGTTTCTGGAGATAGTACACTTTATTTTTGATACAACCTACTGCAAATTTAATGACACTTACTATAAGCAAATCTTAGGCACACCAATGGGAGCGACAATATCACCTATAGCCAGTCAGTATATAATGGATGACTTACTTAATGAATGCATACCAAAATTAAGCTACCAACTACCCTTTATCAAAAAGTTTGTGGACGACATTGTGACGTCCATACCGTCCAGTGGCGTAGAAGAAATACTAACCGTCTTCAATAGCTGCAATAACAATATTCAGTTCACTGTAGAACAAGAAAAATATAAAAGTGTCCTCTTCTTGGGTACTGGTACACAAAACCCACATACTCAGGTAGATATATTAATTTTCATTCATATCATACACAAAAAATGAAAGTTAATTTGGTATTAGCATTACGTAATAGAATACAAAAAATAAGCCATCCAGACTATACAAGAGAAAATCTAAAAAAACTCTATAATATATTGATAAACAGTTCCTACCCTAAATGGTTTCTTAATAAATTTTTACATAACTCTATTAATACAACAATAAATAATAATAATAATAATAATAATGCAACTGTAGTACTTTCTCCAGGGATCAATGTTTCTTTAAATAATAATCAGAGTCCTACTAATATCAGTGCCCTTGTACCTAATAATCAACAGATTTAGTATTTCTCTCTACCTTATTGCCAGGAATTGAGCCATAAACTAGAAAACATTCTTTCTGAAAATGTTAACATCAAAATATGTGGCAAACAAATATTAAAAATAGGCAACACTTTCTCCAGGCTAAAAGATCGAGATGAACCAACTAAAAAATCAAATGTTGTTTACTCGCTTACATGTAATGATTGTAATAAAAAATACATAGGGCAAACCTCCACTGTTTTACAACAAAGAATAACTAGACACAACTGACTGCAGATTACAAAAAAATTCTTGCACACTTGCAGAACACAAAACCAACACAAATCATGTCATAGATTTTTAAAATTGCAAGGTTCTAAACACAGAAAAAAATTCGAACAAAAGAAAATATTTAGAAATGGTGGAGATTTTCCTAGACAATGAATGCCTAAATAAGAAAAAAGACATTAATGATCTTAATATTAGTTACTCACAACTTTAATGACTTTAAAACAATATATATATATATATATATATATATATATATATATATATATATATATATATATATATTTATATATATAAATATATATATATATATATATATATATATATATATATATATATATATATATATATATATATATATATATATATATATATATATATATATATATTTATATATATATATATATATATATATATATATATATATATATATATATATATATATATATATATATATATATATATATATATATATATATATATTTATATATATATATATATATATATATATATATATATATATATATATATATATATATATATATATATATATATATATATATATATATATATATATATATATATATATATATATATGTATATATATATATATATATATATATATATATATATATATATATATATATATATATATATATATATATATATATATATATATATATATATATATATATATATATATATATATATATATATATATATATATATATATATATATATATATATATATATATATATATATATATATATATATATATATATATATATATTTATTTATCACATTTAATTTTTCTACACAAGTGAATAAGAATTTTCTACGTTGATTATTTAAAAATTGTATTTTTGTTTTCGTACTTACACTACTCATTCCAAAATGTTATCAGTTTATTTCTATATAACATTTTATTTTTGAGCAAAATTTGAGGTCAATTGGATAATTAGTTTTTTTAGTAGGTAATAATTTTTTTAACGTTTCACTAGGTCGCCATCTTGTGTCGGCATATTGGATTTTTACCAAATTATCACCAGGTCATCCCCATATGACCTTTAATTCTTGTCTAAAAATTGAAGTCAATCTGATAAATCGATTTTAAGATATGTTGCGAATTGACAGACAGACAATAAACCGACAGACGGACCAACGGAATTGATAAAACATATTTTTGGCATCTAGGAAAATTGTTATATATAAGAATATGGGAAAAAAAACACGACCTAAAATCACAAAATGATTATCTGAAAGTAATATTACTTCCTTCGTAAAAGGGAAGTATTGCAATGGTGAAAAAATCACTCTTCGAGATTTTTTCAGATCGTTACGTTTCAGGGTCCCTAGATGTCCAAAAACATGTTTTCTCAATTCCGTCGGTCTGTCTCTCGATCTGTCTGTTCGCGGCATAGCTAAAAATCTACGTACTCGATTGACTTCAAATTTAGGTGAAAAATTTAGGGTCATATGGGGATGACCCTGTCATATTTTGGTAAGCATGAAATATGACAAAACAAAATGGTGGTCTAGTGAAATGTTAAAAAATTATTACTAAAAAACCACTTATCCAATTTATTTTCAAACTGTGCACAACGATCAAGTATTATGTAGGAATCGACTGGTGAAATTTTGATGCAAATCCAAGATGGCGAAACAAAATGGCGGCCTACTAAAATATTTAAAAATTCAGCCTGAAAAACTACTTAATGGACTGATTTTAAATTGTGTGCTATAATTAATTGTGGTATGGAGATAAACTAGGTAAATTGTGGTACTAATTCAATATGGCGGAACAAAATGACGGTCAAGAAAAAAATTTTTAATCGCGAAAAATCAACCTGTGATGTTTTACATATCTTCAAGTTTGAGCGTCCTATAGATGCAAAAAATATATTTTTTTATCAATTCCGTCGGTCCGTTTGTCGGTTTGTCTAGCTGTCAATTCGCGGCAGATCTTAAAAACTCCTTACCGGATTGACTTAAAATTGCAGTCAAAAATCAAGCATCATATGGGGATGACCTGGTTATATTTTGGTAGAAATCCAACATGCTGGAAAAAGATGGCGGCCTATTATTAGATTGCTTTAAAATTTTGTGCAGATATTAAGTGTGATATAGAAATAAACTTGTAAAGTTGTGGTACGATTTTTTTTTAAATCACCGAAAAAAATCTTATTCATTTGACTTTAAGTTTTGCAGAAAAATTAAGTGCGATATAGGGATAAACTGATACGAATTCAACATGACGTGTGTCAATGTCAAAAAACTACTTATTGAATTTATTTTAAATTATGGGCATAAATCAAGTGTGGCATATGTAGAAACTAGTAAAATATTTGTAGCAATGATGGAACAAATGGCGCCAAATAAAAACGTTTAAAAAGACAGTATATATGTCTCACTAAACGACTGAACTAAATTGAGTCGCACTGCTCTATTCGTAAAAAAAGGAAAGACTCATAACGAAGGAATATCCCGATAAAGGAATTGTACCGGTTTTTCTGTAATATGTTGCTACCTCTAATGCATTTTCAAATTCAATTAAAAATCTTTTTCGTCATCCAATTTCAGTTCGCATAAGAGTTGGTTACTATAAATTGTGCTTGCTTTCAATACCCGAGTTTCTTCGATTGACGTAAAACAACTTAATAAAAACAACATCGAAAAAATAACAAGATATAATCCATTTATTTCGGTTTAATTATGCCTTTGTTTTGCATTTAAGCATAGAACATTTGACCGAAATCCTTGCAGTATTATATTTTCTTTGGATTGTTGACACTAATATATTTTTTGCTCTCTGAAAATTCTTGCTCCAATAAAACATTTTGAAATAGTTTTGCTAGTATTTAGCATAGTTTTTGTCCATATTGTATTAACCATGCGCGTATATGTAGCAGTATTACATTTTTCAAACCTCGACTGACTTTTTGTGCTGCACTAATATCTAACAGTAGAAAAAATGTAATTGTTGTTATATTGATACATCTAATCTGATTATTTACATTCAGTCTTATACCTCATTACCAACTTTCAATTAATCTTTCCGCAATTTGATTAAAACTTGACAAATCAAAGGATAAAGCAATTCACAGAACGGAGCCAAAACAGTAATACTTGGTATCCCGCTCTATTAAGAACGCCCTAGTTTCAAACACGACCAAAATTTATAAAGTTCGGAACAAACTTAATTCATGTCCGACAAATTCAGTAAATCGGAATGAGATAATATAACTGTGAGTTAGACGTTTAAGAGGAACGTATATTCATGTATAGAAGTATATGTATCAATTTATCTACTTTTAAACTGGACATTGAAGCGTCAAGTATTCTGTTGTCTTCCTCATTAGAAAGGCAACGGAATATACTTAGACCTTTTTCTAAATAGTCGTTTGCTCTGCAAAAGTACACCATTTGGATACAAGGCCTAAAATTTCCTTGTTATTAATGAATTGAAATAACTTACAAAATGTATAGACAATTTTACCGTAGTATTAAAATAAACGTCTTGAGTTTTACTAAACTAAATTACTGTGCAAATCAAGTGAAATTTCTAAAAATTTAACATAATTTAAATCCAAAACTTGTAAACCAAATGATTTATTTTCAAACGGTTGTATGTTTTGTTAATTTTTATCTGGGTCTGAGTTTTCAAAATTGCTTTGACCTAGTCTAGACGAGGGGTGGAAGAAAAATAGATTTTTTACAGGAACAGTGTACTTGACTAATAAATGGATTATTAGAATAAATAATAGTTAATAGTACGCCCCTGCAGTAAAATTGACAACCAGAAAATTAAGTAAAAAAGTTGTCTTTCAATTCAATAATTAAAAAGTTGTTCATTTCAAAAAGAGTGCTTAATTTAGAGAAAATATTTCTAGGAAAAAAATTAATACTTTTGTACTACCCTTCGTATATACCAGAAAAAAGCAACGTTTAAAACTCTACAAAATATCAAAGACACAATGGAAAAAGAAGCGTTTAAAAGTAAACCATTTTGAATACAAGTTATGTCTTTATAATATAAAGTTATATTTTAAGAAATTGCACTTAAATTGCACAGCGGTTTATTTTCAGTTTCTGCAAATAATTGTACTTATCCAGGGATTTGCGAAATCGAGGCAAGGTCTTGGTCTTGAGAAGTTTTATAATCTCGGCATCGAGATCAAGACTTGCCTAGTCACAATCTCGATAGTCTCGAATAAAAGAGTAGTTGATAAATCATTCATTATTTCCTGAAATCGAATATACACATATTACCTTTTATAAAATATTTGAAAACTACTATTAATTGCTAAAAAATAAAATATACCATGATGTAATTGATACGCATTAAATTAAATATGGAAAATTATACATATTTTGCCTGTATTTCAAAATTTTAGCAAATAGGCATTTTAGAGTAAATCAATGTATTGTTTGAAGGTACTAAATACAATACATAATGAACAGATTTCAATAGCTTTTAGTAATAATATCCTAATAGTATGTATTCAATTTTTGACTCGTGTAATTATATTAATAGGCGTACTTTAACTAAATAAACTGTTATGGCTAATTTTTTTTAAATCGTACCGAATGGTATTATAATTCGTAATACATACAAGAATCAATGAAACGGTATCTAATAACAATAATAATGACAAACAAAAATCTTTTTTGGCTTTTTCGCAACTGAATAAAAATATTTAACTTTAAATTAATTGAAGCAAATATATAATAATTTAATAATATGAACACATTAAAAAAAAACAATAATAATACTAAGATAATAATGTGTAAAGGATGAAAATGGTAAATTTAGAAATTAAGTCTTAATAAGTAACATCAACCAGGTAACAATTATCAATGTAAATAAATCAATCTAGATGTGAAGGTATGAATTGTTTCTATTTGTAGCACGTGAATGATATAAAAACAAATAAATACAAAAAAATTTATTTTTTTATAAAATATATCTATCGCTTTTCTATTGGATTAAAGGTCACAGAACAAGTATAAATTATTTTAAAAAACCTGACTGCATAGAATAAGTATATTATTATAGGAAAATAAACCACAAAACAAATCAAAATAAGCCACACTTTAACTTAGACAGGTACCCCGTATCCCGTATCAAGCAAAAAATCGAAATTTGATTACTGCTCGATGCCCTGTATACATAAGAGAGCATCTTCTTTTATATGTGTCACATCACTAAACTATCTTATTTATTATTTTTATTAAAAATACTTTTATTTGGTAAACAAGTTTAGGCATAATATGTTAGGATTTTACAAAATTTGGACAGAATCGTATGTATTCTACTTTTAACATTCATTCTACTGCCCCTAAAAGCATTTGATGAGATATTTGCTTTGTGGACCCATGTCGGGTTCAAAAGTCACTCTTGACAAAAGGTTGATCCTGACGTCATGTCGGCTAGGTCACTCTTTAAAAGGAAACCGTTTTCTTTTCACGATAAAATTTGTGATTTTTTTTCATAATTTAACCAGTTTCTTCCACAACAAAAAAACATTAAATCTATTTCTTATAGCAGAAATATGGAACTTTTAACCTGATCCATCGTTTTTGTACTAGGTACTGATACACAGGTACGAAAGCTCAAATCCAAGCAAAACATTTCGTGCACGCTGTATTTCAAAAATGCCTCAAAAATCAGCATTAACACCGAGCGGCTGCATTTTGTACCAGTCTCTATAGGGAATCTAGACGTTTCTCGGTGTATTTCCTTCTTTTGCCCCTTTAAACTATTTAAATGATGCGGGGCTGACCTTGAAATAATTACTTAAACTTGGGAAACCCTGTTTATTGTAATAAAAATTAGTAAGCCACTTAATTTGAACTCTCATCGCGATGAATTATAGAATATTTACTTTTTTATGAAGGACAAAATGACGTACTACACATGAATATTTTAATATCTTCAGGCGTTTACCCTGTGCGTCGTAATACACAATGGAAGCATACATACCTATTTAACTAAATACATACACACATACTTACATACATACGTACAAACTTACATACATATGTGACTGTTAAACACATTATGCGTAGTGCTATTTATTTGATTAATAAGAAATTCCGCAAAACAGTTCGTGAGGTAATATTTGCATAACAAACAGCCAACACGCTAGCTCAACCCAAAACAACGAACTATTAAATAATAATACTGCAACCTTGCCTTTCTTGATGCGCGTGAAATGCAAGTGTAATGTCCGACGCTTAGTGGATGGTAGAGAAACTTGTTTCCAGTGAAAGCACGTAAAACAGTGTAGTAATAACATCCTTTCATATGACCTAGTTTTAGGCTTTTAACTTCTTAACATTTAATCGTTTAGATGGGCCATAGAGGATTAGTGGCAAATACTTAATGCGCAGCATATCAAACCAGTGTCTTTTTGTCAATTTATTGTGCAAGAAGGTATTTTACAAATAGTTTTCTAAACATATGGGTTTCCTGAGTAAATAACAATATAAGACAATATTTGTAAATCAAGTTACCTATGTTACTCCAATTCTAATACCATTGTTATTTATTAGTGTTGTTTCTAGTTTTAGATATAAAAATCTATATTCTAAGAGCAGTATTTCTGGACGCATCTACAGGTGACGGATGCAAGGAATGTCATAATCTCATATGTGAGGATTCAGGCACGTAGCCCGGGAGTAGGCAAAGTTTACGGAATAAATATCCGTAAACTTTGTCTTAGGGGTCTGGACCCCCACCACTTTATAAAATGTTTTTATATAAGTATGCTTCATGCTAATTTTCCTGAGATTTGACTGTTTCGACCCCCCCCCCTAAAATGAATTTGTGGTTTGGACCCCTCCAAACCGAATTTCTAGCTTTTTTTTTTGAGTTTTAATTACAAGAAGTTCAGGAAGTAAACCTAAGACACTCTACTGTCTGAAATTTTTGAGCATGCGAGTTAATATTATTAATAAACGATAACATAGCTTTCGGCGTGGTGAAATTATGAAGCTGCCTGATAGACTGGCGATGCGAAACATTTTTTCCTGAGCAGCTAGATTTATTTTAAATAAGAATGCTGCTGATCACCAGAAAAGAGTTGAATTAGAAAAGATTTAAATATATGTATAAACTGATAATTCCAAAGAAACTGCAAAAATAAATTGGAAATTATATAATGCGTTTATATATACCGAAATTGAGCCAAAATAAAGAGAAATAAATATACTCTCCAAACACGGAATTTTTTATATATTTTGCATATTTTTATGCAACTACTCATTTTTAGATTTATATCACTAGCAAAAATATCGGCATAATTCTTAAAAATGTTTGATGCTTCTGACAAATTTTAAAATCTCTTATTTTAGTCAGATTTTTCGTCCAATTTGGGATAAAAATATATTATATCAAATTTTCATAAATGATATTTTTAAAATAGCTTCTTAAATTTTTATATCGGTTTCTACACCAATTGTCTGACTTAATAATCTGTCAGGTACTATATATGTTTGTAAAAAAATAAAAATATATAGTCCTTTATTTATAATTTGTCAAAAGTTTCTGAAGACTAGATATAGAGTGGCATCGAGCATGACAAAAAAAAGGCTTTTCACCTAAAAAAATTGCTGTATTTGGAATTTAAATATGTGCCACAACCTAGAAAAATTCATTTTCCGAAAATTGTTCACGAATGTTTGAAAGAAAAAGTCAATATTTCTTTCTTTGCAACTAGTCATTGTCAGGCAACCAAAAATATGTATTAAAAAATATTCATTTTTGTACTTAAATATTATTTCTTTACAGTTATTTGTATCCTAAGAAAATCTGATATTTGACAATTCATTATAGCTTTGTTTCCATAGTTAGTTACAAAACAAATATTTCCTGGCATCATTTATTTATTTTGTGAATAACATTAATAATACTTATTGTATGTATTTGTGTGTGCGTGTGTGTGTGAGTTAAGTTTATTTGACACTGGAATAATCGAACTGGCCAGCATTCATCCTTCTTTCAAAATTTTAAGTCCATTATAATAATTTATTTTCTTTCAACGATTTTCGATGTTCGGAAAAATAGTATGATATATATATGATAGCGTAGCAAATCGCAATTCATATAATAGGCCCGAATATAATCCGTAAAACATGCGCGTGAACGCATTGTCGTTCAGTAGCGCATTGGTAAATAAAGGTCGATAATAAATAAACGATTTACTTGGTTTCTGTTAGACATACTTAAAATAAATTGAATATCAATTATAGTAGTACCAGCAAAATTTAATATTTCAAGGTACAGGATGTTTTCTATTGAAAATGATAATGTACTGAATCAATTTGTTTAGTTAACGCTCGAAGCGAGCTCTAAAAAAGGCACAAAATTCTGAAGATATTTACGTTCTCTTATTAGTATACTTTCGAAAATGGCCGCTAATTATTATTGTTTATTGTTTTTTATATTTTTATTTTATTGCAATAATTAAAAAAAAATCTCTAGGAAATCCTTAAGATTTTTTTGTGATAACAATAATATAAAATACGATTTATGCTTTCCCATATATACTTTGAATTCGGTATTAAGGATACAAATAACCATTAAAATAAATAAGCATAGATATATATATATATATATATATATATATATATATATATATATATATATATATATATATATATATATATATATATATATATATATATATATATATTTAGAAGCAAAAACATGATTTAAAAAACAAAATTATATTAAGGAAAAATACACAATTTCTGGAAAATAACAAAACTTGAGCCTCCACTTTACTATCTACCGTGTACTTGTAAATTTTGCTGAAAGCATGCTTGCAAATCAAGAGAATTCAATTATTTTTTTCTAAAATTTAAAACTTTTCGTCCAGCATGCACTTTTTTATCTTGCAACCGAAATCTGTCTCACTTTTCTGGTTATGTTTACTACCGATTCTAGGCCATAAGTATTGTTTGGTTCAAAGGCCTTGTATAAAGCAGACATTAGTGATTATGTCGAATTTACATTTTTATAAAAATAATTGCAATAATATGCAAACATCAACTGCTAGTATGAAGCTTAGACTTTGCCACGTAAGTCAAATATAAAATAATATACTGGATGTTCCATTAGAAAAAACACACGCTTAGGTCATAACTTTTTAATACGATATTCAATTATTTTTTTGTTAAAATTTCCTGCCAGTACAGAAAAAGACCTATGACTTAATTTAACCGTTGTTCTACCTCTTCAAATATAGGAGTTATCTATTAGTCTAAATATACGCCTAAAAATAAAATTAGCTCTTCATAAAAAGTTAAATTACATTTTAACTTATGTATTTTTCCTGAATCGTAGGGATCTATTTAGTTCCAGCCGAGTAAAAGCTCTTGAAAAACTTCCCAGCTATGAGAAGTTATTTTGGTTCTGTGGGCGAGGGCTGCCTACTTACGTTAAAACTTTTTCTTTGTCATGATATAACCTTAATTACATACAAATACTTGAAATACTATTTTCGCCTCTCACAAACTTCATTTTAACTCAGTTATTTAAAATATGTATGTTATAATTAAAATCTGGTGGCAATTTGTCCGTTTTACGAGGGTAATGCGGTATCAAGCGCTCTTTACGAAATTTCTGGAATAGAAAAATTTACTTAGTCATCCCCCGATATATTCGTAAACCTTCGGACATATATGAGTTGCAGTACGGTACGCTAGATACGAAAATGCTTCTGGACTCCGTATTGCCTGTCTCAGTTTGCGCCTAGACCGGAACAATACGCTATCATATTTCTATTAGTAGATTTAATATTTTTCATAATCCGCCTTATCATTAAGTCTAAAATCATGTCTAAGATACTACATAAAAGTCGTTTTAGAAATTAAAAAAAAATCTTAACAGAAAAACTTATTGGCCAGGAATGTCAATAGAAGTAGAAAATGTTGTTAAAACTTGGCAAATGTGGGAGAAAACTCATATTCTTAATAATCATATATATATATATATATATATATATATATATATATATATATATATATATATATATATATATATATATATATATATATATATATATATATATATATATATATATATATATATATATATATATATATATATATATATATATATATATATATATATATATATATATATATATATATATATATATATATATATATATATATATATATATATATATATATATATATATATATATATATATATATATATATATATATATATATATATATATATATATATATATATATATATATATATATATATATATATATATATATATATATATATATATATATATATATATATATATATATATATATATATATAAATATATATATATATATATATATATATATATATAGAAATAATGAGATATCTTCAATTTATGATAATGCGATTAGAATCATCTAAAAGTACAAATGAAAATATTTTATGTAATAGTTTTATTCTATCTTTCGAAAATTTTGGCTGAACTTTATTTTTATCTTCAGCTCTCATAAAAATTGAATATTGTATAAGATTGATTGATTGATTGATTACTGTTTTTTATTTCAAATATAACTTTGTAACACGTCCGGTATTTTTAAGACATTCTGCATAGAAATAAATGGCATTTAAAAAAACGTTCTTTGCACTTTGATATATTTAAAATTTTCGATTATTTGACAAGATGATCATTTTATTTAAAAAAATATCTTTAATGCCAGTTTCTCGAAAACCCTTGATTAGAGATATGGCATGATTAAATTATGTTTAGTATGACGTGTTTGTTCTTTTATACTGGTATTATAATAATAACATATTTAAATAGATTTCAAAAACCTCTTTAGCATCAGATCGTGTGATGTCCTGGTGAGTTTCTCGCCGAAATGAAGCGTTATTTAATCCTAATGATATCAATGAAAATGTAATCAACAACCTTATAATACTAAGCATCAGAGAAAAAAAACTCGTCTTTATCAACAGGGTCATCGCTAATTCTCGCTCGAGGTCTTGTATTGTTCTGTCTATTATGCAAAATCAAGCAGTCAGCACTTTTATTGTGTAAATTCGACAAGCATGGAAATTGGCTTATTTATGGGATACGATTAAAGCTAATTATATAAAAGTTTACAATTCTTTCAATATTTATTTAACGAAATGCCTATCGTCCGTAATATAGCACTTTTTCAAGGTGTTTCTTTTACTTTATAGAGGAAGAACTCAATATAATTTTATAAAAGTTTACAATTCTTTGAAGATTTATTTAACGAAATGCCTATCGTCCGTAATATAGCACTTTTTCAAGGTGTTTCTTTTACTTTATAGAGGAAGAACTCAATATAATTTTTTAAATATTGCATATTATTTAAACTTTAAAATAATGTCTGCCTTTTTCCTTTATCTTGAATATTTAATCAAGAATAAAATATGGTATAATGATAAGCTTTTGTTTAAAAAAAATAAACTCTATAGCTACTTAAGAAAATAATGAGTACTGCTTTTAATATTTATTTCGTAAATAGACAGTACATGAGAAGCATAAACAATCACGAAACATTTAATACAATTTAAATATCTCTAATTTTAAATAAAATGTTTCTTTTTCCTGACAATTTTTGATTAAAAAGCTGATAGAAAATGTTAGTCTTTAAAACAGTGTCTAACAAAAAAACATAGATGAAGTTAACCATATACCCATACAAGCTCCAAGAGGGAAAAGAAGAAAATTAAATACACGTATCCCACTTACTTGCTCCATATAGCAATATCGTGAAGTTCGTTATAATAATTAGCACGAAAACGCTTCTATAGGCGCTGTAAAATATTGAAAAGTATTTATAACGAGATTTCATATAAACCTCGGCTAAAAGCTAAATAGGATTCGTAAAAAATTCTGAATTATATATTTCGACATACGAGTCACAGCAAAGAATACGCAAATGCCTATAATTTTCGACAAAATTCGCAACTTGTCTTTTGATAAAAAACACTTCTGAAACCGTTTAAGCCTTTATTCTGTAATATTTAAGGGTTTTAGTCAAAACTTGGGCTAATATCTTGTCTAACAGTTATAAGTCTGGACTTATTATTTGATAAGTAGAGGAAATAGGAAAAAACGTGAAAATAAAAAAAAAATGTTTCTTCGATAGGCGAGGTGTAGATTTTTCAGATATTTTAATGTAGATTAAAGTAAAAACTGACATTTTCACTAGACGTTTCGTCTTGGAGATAAATGAAATGAATTACCGAAATTTTCAGCAAAAAAAATATTTTCGACTTTCCGAGCATTTCAATAACTGAGATTTTCTAAACAGACTCCATTTAAGGTTTTAGTCTTTATTAATTTCCATGTTGAAAGGTTAAGACGTGCGAAAAGTCCGAAGTGACCCTCTCTAAATATTTTTTTTCCAAATAAAGTTCACATGCGATCCGCCGATCGCATCCAAAAACCATAGTCCAATGGACCTCATAGCGAGACACCCCTCTGAAATTTTCGTAGACTTAACGTAATCCGGCAGTTTATTAGAGTAATTTTTTTTACAGTAGTTCACAACATTTTCAGTTTTTCGTATTACGGGGCTATACGGAATCTTCCCGTCATGTGTTTTGCATCGTCAGGTGCCTACTAAAAACATAGAAAAAATCACCCCCTACTTGCTACTGTTTCGAAACGGACGCTTTCCGAAACTCAGAAGACATGTATGCTGGAGACGGTGACAGAACTTTTAGACACTTTGCCCATCGGCAAGAAGTTAACAATTTTGATAATATTATTGTAAAAAAAACACTGACTTTTGCCAATATATCCTCGCTGCCTTTGTCTGTCTTTATCTCATATGCTGCTCTTTATCTTTTGTTTCAGTATGTTTATTAAACCACATAATTTATGGAAATAATTAAGCAGCAATATAAAGCAACAATTATTTTTTTACAAATTTTATAGATGAAAAATGTATTAAGATATATAGAGAATATCGAGCGTAGAGTATAATTATTTTTTAAAGTTATTCATATAAATGAACGAAAACTACTTCTTCAGTCAAAATTTTGCTGCAGTAACAACTACCAGAGTTTAAAATTGAAAAAAATCTGATTTTATATGATATACTTTTACTGTCTCTGGAGATAATGTTGAAATTCGCTATAGAAACTAAAAAAAACCTGCATAAGGTAAAGATCTAGAGCACGCCATTTTCACAGGCAAACTAGAATTATTATTGTCTGTATTTTTGATCAAATCTAAAAACAAGTCTAGGTGGCAAAATATATATTTTTAGGAAAGCTGCTTCATATCTCTACATAAGTTGAAAATTCATTTAGTTTCAGCGCTTTTGGTTTTTTTTGTTTTTCAGGGAGATGTTTCATCCTCCTAACCAGGGTAAGTAATGTTTTTTATACGTATTAACAAACTGTATTTTGAATATAAAAAGATAATGTATAAAATTGCTATATAATAATTTATTTTCTTTAAAAATTGTAACAATTTGAAGCATAACTGTTAAATATTGCACTTGAATTAAATAGTAATTTAGTGTGATATAAAAATAATGCTTAGACATTTAAGCATATTTCAAATGTAAGGTGACCCATCATTAATTTAGTTGGTCATGAATTTGTAAACCATCATGATGTATAGTACCCAGCAATATATTTGAAATATTCGAAATAGCTTACACAACTTTCGTATAAAAAATACTGAAACAAAAAATTGTAGGAGTGGAAGTTTTGGAATGGACAATCGATATTTTATATTGTAATACGACCAAACGTTGCAAAAAAAATCAATGATTCATCGATCTAACGTCTTTATCAGATGTGGTTCTACCTGCAAAGAAAATCAAACTTAATGAAGATATGAAAGTTAAAA
Source organism: Kuschelorhynchus macadamiae (assembly GCA_030620095.1). Classification (NCBI taxonomy): domain Eukaryota; kingdom Metazoa; phylum Arthropoda; class Insecta; order Coleoptera; family Curculionidae; genus Kuschelorhynchus; species Kuschelorhynchus macadamiae. Next base: position 1,300,149 of record JAUTXW010000498.1, on the reverse strand, counting down.
ATTTCAAAATAATCTAATATCATTACGGACTTAATATAAATAGTATAAAGACTACCGACAAATACACACTGTTCAAGTTGGGCAAAAAAAGTTGCTCCCTTCTTATTTCTTACTTAATTTATTGAAACGGTTTACCGTAAGGTAATAAACAATTGCGTTAATTTTTTATCAAGTCAAAAAATATGTTTTTTCTATTTATATTTACGAAAAAATTAATGCGAGTTCAAAAGTAATTTGACATTTTCATCACAATTTCAACATTCTGTTTGCGTTAAGTTACATATAATTTTCAAAAAGAATTGTTTTATTTGGACTCGTTAATTTTAGCGGGTCAAGATAATATTTTTCTATTAAACATTATTTACCATTTTGAGATTATCTCAGTAATAGATTAACATATTTTGCATAAAAATAAAATTATAAATTCACCGTCACTAAAGTATTATTATCAATGTTGACATTACCTATAGGTCCTAAATTTAAAAAAGAGAGCTGGATACACATATCTTTGTTAAATATATTTTAATTTCAAATATTTCAAAAACGACTGCAAAACTGCATAGGGTATACTATAGAAGATAAAACTAGATATTTTCGCGGAATCCAAAAATGCAATAACAGATATTTACGGTACTAGTGGAATAAAAGCGTTATTAACATACGCTTAGCGGGAGTAGCCCAACTCATATTTTGCCAGTAAGTATTTTCGTGAAAAGATTACCTATCAAATATTTAAAAATAAATTGCCACTGTTACCTATACTTACTATACCATATCAACCAAGTAACTAAGTTTTTGCTAGGAAACATTAGAAAGTAATGCTATCAAACAATTTGTAATTAGTTACAAGTTGGGAAGGGGTTTCATACATTTTCAACATGTGCGATTTAGATCTCCCATCCGACATCGAAAAAGTGGCTACCGGCGTAATTTCCAGTCTTCTACCCGAAAAATCAAGGGCAAAATATGAGTTGGCCTAATTCCGGTATCAGAAATGGTGTGAAGAAAATAACATAAAAACTATCTCCAGTGAGAAGGCATTGTTAGCCTATTTTAATGAGCTATCCAAAATTCAAAAACATTCCTCTATTTGGGCTTACTATTCAGTGCTGCGGAGTGTGATGCCTATTAGAAAAAATGTGGATATTAATAAATACTCGCATTTAATTGCGTTTTAAAAAAGAGAGTCGATATAGGTCTACAAAATCGAATCGATTTTGGAATATTTCTGCAGGAAGCTGGTTCCAACAAGTTTTTTATGGCGAAAGTAGCATTCATTGTTGGACTAGCAGGAGCATGTAGAAGAGAACAGCTGACCAACTTACTCTTGGAAAATGTAAAAAATGAAGTTCGAGTTTTTTGTAACATCAGCAGATACTGAAGATATGGTGGAAATTATCCGAAATTACATCAAGTTACGCCCTAAAGGCGTTGATCATGGTCGTTTCTTCGTGTGACGAAGAACGGTAAATGTACAAAACAGCGAGTGGGAATAAACACTTTTGGAGGTATGCCTAAGACTAACTTTTGTTTTGTTTTTAAAATTATCTAATCCAGAACAATATACCGGCCATTCTTTAGATGGTCTTCTACATTACTATTAGCCAACACCGGAGTGGATATTTTGACCGTAAAGAGGCACGGGGGATGGCGGTTAAAAACAGTTGCAGACGACTGCTTTGCGTATATTCGGAAATAAGGAAAATTAAGCAGCTAGTATCCAAAAACTGAACATATGTAATGCAAGTTCATCAAAGTTAAGTGAAGTTCATCAAGTACATCTGGTATTAATTTTAATATTAATAGATATCATTAGTAATATCTAACATTATTTATCTCTTATCTCACGATCGTACAAAAATATCATAACGTCGAATTAAAAAAAAATTAAGAAAATCCATCATTTACACTTTTACTATTTTTATTTGATACTCTCTACTATATATATATTATATATATATATATATATATATATATATATATATATATATATATATAATTTCAAATTTGGTATATTTTGAAGTGACGCAAATTAGATCACAATTATAACGCTGTATTTGCATGTAAATTTTTGGAAAAAAATTATACAAATTAAAAGATATTTCAATATTTCAATTTTTCTTGATACTTTGTATAATCGTAAATGAAAAACTAAACATTTTATCAATTAGCAAAAATTGAGTGCCCCAATATAATTCGAAATTGATATTCTACTTATGAAAGTTTTCAGATAATAAATATCGATCTCCATTTTTAAATATGACGGACACTTCCAGATGACGACAATTATATTTTCATTTCTTGGTGGAGTTTCTGAAAAACTAGTTATCAGATCCGACATGACATTTCTCTAGAGAATTTCCATTGTTACCTTTCGTCTATCACGGTATAAAATGGTATTTAATTGATAAGTCTTTTCAGCACATATGGCAAACTACCACCTCGTTGTTTACGAGTTAAAATTATTCCGAGTTACGTACCTTGATTTAGGTGCACCTTGTATAATCTCTTTGTTTCGGAAATTTCGGTTGGTCTATTAACTAATATAAATTTGACCAATACCACTCGTTTCAGGTCGAAAGTCCTAAGTTAGAATAAGAAATTTGTAAAACATCCCAAATTTATGATAAAACATTGCATATCTTGAACAAATCAAAATGAGGACCAGTTATAGAAAAAAGGCTCCAGATTTAATCCTATATATTCCTTTTAAGGATTAAATTTGATAAAATAACTTTATAACCGCAGCTCGATATCTTATTAGGTTTCCGAGATATTCCACATTAAATCTTACTATAATGATGCGTTAATTGACAGATTTAATATGTTAACTGAAAAAAAATCTGGCAGTTAACAGATTTAGTCTGTCAATTCTTCGCTTTAACTGTTTTTCTTATGTGGCACTTCTCCGCCGCTGAATAGGACAGATGTAAACGACCAAATATTTAATATTTAAAATATCTTTAGATTGTACAAATTTTAGATACTTTAGAAAATACACTTACAAAGTTCTAAACAGTTCTAAAGTTATAAAATAATTATATCTCTCTAGGAAAATTACGGGCATAAAGTAAACAAATAGAGTAATATCTAATCGTACTGTCCATAAAAAGCAGACATAATGGAAATCACTTAACGCAAAGATATACACACATAAATACAATATACACGTAACATCAATATCATCAGAACATGCCCAAAATCATGTGATTCAAGTTTTTTCCTTAAGACAATAAATAATACGCTAAGATTTATCTAATATTCGACTAGCCAAATGAATTATTTAAATTAAGATCATTAGCCAAAGAAAATTATCGTTTATGTTAGACTAGTCAAGGACCTGAGCAAAGTCATTAACTTAAATCAGAGCTCTGCTTCGGCATCAAAATATATGTAGGTACCTAATTTTAATTAAATCGATTGATTTGACACTAAAACAAATGGATTTCAGCTATTTTCAATATATTGTCTTTACAGACTCGTATGTAACGAAACAAGTTTTGGTGGGTATGTATATAACTTTGTGTAAATTCAAACAATTTTATTGAACACTATACCTGAAAATCACTGAAAATTAAAAAACACTTCTAGAACCATTTTGTGGTTTTGAAGACCACATACATTAAAAATAAATTCTAAGGGGCTTCTTTTTTTAGCTGTAATTTGATATATTTAACAAATATTTATTTTGCTTCTGAATGAGGTAATTATACATACATAATAATACATTCAGAAAATAATTTTTCTTGACTTCTAAAAAGCCTTCTGAATTTGAAAAAAAATCCTGCGGAAACTTTTATTTTTATTTTATTTACTTAATTGCTTTTCAACTTTTTTTTTAGCTGAGTTGTGATGTATTCTGTTTAATAAAAATAAAGTCAATTTTCTGCATTTCTGTGCTATTTCCCATTAAACCCTGAAACTGGCTCTAGTATTGATACAACTAGTTAATGTTATTAACAACAATTATAACTATTGTTAATAACAAAAATATAATTATTATAGTAAATATTCCCAGCTGGACCATTGGCTGAATCATTATTATGAGTTGGTGTTGTTTGATCTCGGGCTTCAATATTAGAAGTAGATGGCGTATTTTTCAGCACTTATGATCGACATTGTATTCACATGTTGCTGCTCGTTGAGCTGAAGTTACGGCGTTTATGGAACTGTGTTCAGGCATTTTAAAAACCTCTTGGAGTTAAGCGCTTGAAGAGTACTCACTGCTGAAGCTCCATGGGAGTGATTCGTAATCTTTTTATTTTTGGTACCTTGTTCGATATTTTTTCTCCAATTCTCCATTTTTATTTTTACACCGTTTATACCTGCTGGACAATTTTTAGATCATGGAGATTGATAAGTTTGATTCCAAGTCTAATTTACTGTCAAAAATAATCGGTATGTTGTAATATAATGACCTGTCTTAGACATTAGCTTATAAAATAAGCGTATTTGACATAATTCGGAATTCGCCAAATTATTTATTAACCACTTACTTTCACATGTTCGACTTGATTCCCCTTGTGCCGTTTTAGTAAAAATCGGGTTGTATTCCAGGCGACCGTTACTCAAACCGACATTATATATTTTCGTTTCAATTATTGTATTTTCGTTCCAACTAGCAGCCATCCTTTTGATTTCTTGTCTTGTCAAAGCTGTGGAGCTCTCCTTCCGGGCCCCAGGTACTGCCTACAAGCATTTCTGGAAACCGGGCTGTCTGAAATACCATATCATTGAATGGATCAATGGAGCGATTGTTTTTCAAGGTATAGTTCCTGAAGCATTTTGGAAGCGTGACTACACCTTCTTTATAATTTCTTACATCTTCTTTTGGTATTTTATAGACCCAGTATTTTAAAATGTTGGACAAATCCTCTTCTAGTGTAGTACTCTCAAATTTATAACTCCATGCAAGACAAAACTAAGAAAATTGCTGTCATACGTATTTGTCTCAATGTTCTATATTTTTTGGATTCCCCTTTTTTTGCCTCGTCGACCTGAAAGATCTGACTAAATCCTTTATTCTCCATTCTGCAATATTATGCAAAATATTAAACTTACTTAACTTAATTTCTTAAAAAATGAGAATTACAATAAAACCACCGAGCAATAATAATTTAAAAGATTGTTACTTATTAATCGCGTCCTTCTACATAGAAAAAATATACAGTGAGTTGTAAAATCACGATGGACGAACATTTTGCCAATTTAGAAGTACCGAAAATCATTTTATACCAAAAAATATACCAGCAATAAAAAAATCACATAAATCGCTATTTTGTTTTTCGTAATCAAGACACCCACGGCGGGCGACTTGTCAATTGTTCGATGGATAACCCTGATTTCCATTTCGGTTTTTAGTTATTTTTTAAGTCTTTATAGTACGAAAATACCTTATTAACTTTGAAAAAGCAAATAAATTAACTACTCCCAAATAATCTATTTCGACATTGCAAGCCAATTATTAAGCTTATTAAAAGCAAGCCAAGAAATATCATGATAAATTGTATACTAAAGAACTAATTTCAAAAGGCACAGTTTTGGAAAAGTGCGCTAATAACTTAAATAATTTTAGATATTTAGATTTATTGGTTTTAATAGAATAATACATTATTAATTATAATATATAAATATAAATAAAAGTTCTGTGGTAAATCTTTGGATTTAATATTTATTAATTATAATATATAAATATAAATAAAAGTTCTGTGGTAAATCTTTGAGTCTATTAAAATGGTGAGAACATACAAAAATCTGAATAGAAATACATTGACATACTGACGAGTTTTATAAAGTATTATTTATTATCAGATATACAAAACATTTACTAAGTTTAAATATTATATTGCATAAAATATATTTATTAAAAAGTGCGTTGGAAATAATTTACATCGTTTACTTAAGATTCAGATCAACAGCCCTGTGTGTGCATACAGCATTTAAAACTACGTATTTCTGTTTTTTTGGGTAAGCAGTACTGCGATAATAATTCCGCTAAATATTCTTTCTTTTCACATATTTGCTAATGTATCATCCATATTATGTGTAAAGTCTTGTAGTGATATTATGTGCAAAGTTTTCACAGATGCTTTTATTTAAATTAACATAAAATGAGTATACCATTATTTTTTTCATAGATATTGATGTTATTATCGGTCGTAGCGCACTGGTATGTATGTCTGCGCTTTGTTTAAAAAACAGAAATGTATTCGCAATTATATGGGTAGGCGGTGACAAGCTCAATCAGTAATACGCTAAAATCACGTCTTAAATTATAAAGTTCGGTTCAGCCATAAAATGAAGATCCATATATAAATGTGGAAGGTGTCTAAGACAAAAAGCATATGGACGAGCAAAAGGTAGGCTGATATCCAGCAGTGGATGAAAAAGGCTGATCAAGGTGATGATTATGCTTTCACTGAAGAGAATACATTTTCCTTTTTGAATGCTATGTCATTTTGCTTTTTGTTGATTTCATTCAACTATCTATCTCTACTCAGAAATAGACTCATTAGAAACACTATCGCAACAATCTAATAGATAAAAGAAGCAGTACCATAATCAAATTTCGACAATGCTATATTGAAGCAGTAAACCAGTGAACTGAAAGTGAAACAAACCTAAACTAATTGGTAAAGGTAAAGTGAAAATATTCACGCATGTTCGTATATTATTACATAACAAAAGTTTTGCCGAAAGATGTACGAAGAGATTCATTATTACTTACTAAATACAAATTACGCAACTTACTAAAAAATGTAACATCGTAGGCTAATAGCGAAATATTAATAATTAATTCTCAACAACTAGCAAGTAATTGCAAATGCAAAATTACATAATTAAAACAGTATATCTGCATTTCAGCAATTTTTAATGAAAACGATAGTATAAACTTAATACCACTTGTAATTTTGCTTTCCTTTCTGTGCAATACAACATGACCGTATACGTAATAACTCAAGTACACGCCCAAATTACAGCACATTTCCTATCCGGCAAACATGAAAGTAATCAGCGATGTTTCAGGACATCTATGCAGTTATTAATGAACGTATACATTTACATGACTTTATGCAATAGTGCACTATAACGACATCGTAATCAGAAAGTTATTATAGTTTTAATTTGACGTTTGAAGAAGAAATTTCCATAACGACATCAGTTCATAAGGACATATTCATTTATTTATTTACAGAATAACTTTTTAAATTAAGCAACTGAAAAAACATCAAGGAAAACTGTGCAGCGCTATATTTCCGTGCACCCCATTCATGAAAACATTGGACTCCATCAATAAAATTTCACTCAATATTTTTTGATAATATTAATAATTATTTGTAAAACTATGTATTTTATATATTTTTTTTTGTATTGAGACCTGGTACACAGGTAACAGTTATTGCCAGCCCCCCCCAAAAAAAAAGACACAAATAAAATAATCTTTTTATGTAGTGATTTGTTTACTAAGTTTTTCTTACAACTAAAAAAAATAAAGGGGTAAAAAAATAATACTTAAAAAATTTGTTTGTTTTTCGGTTAGATGTCCTTCTCTAGCATACGTTTATTAAACTCTTCTGCTTGTATGTTTGAATGTTTGTGTATTTGTAGGTTTGTTCGTTTGTATGTTTGTTAGTGTGTACGTTTGTACGTTTAAAACGGCAATTCCAACATGACGAATGATGTTTGTTATTTTTCAGTTTGGAATAAAACTTGGTGTCTGCAAATTACAAAATTTTGATCGACATTGGACATATCAAAATGTCGGGATCAACATAGAGGCCAACTTTTTTTCATATATGATCGTTGAAATGAAAAGTCGTATCTAGCGTATTGAAATGGAGGCCCAATTTCTTCAATATTTTGAATCAAAATCGGATATTTTAGAATAGTGCATTTTTACTTCTCGCATAAAAGAGAAGTATTGTAATCGTGAAAAAATCACCCTCCGATATTTTTTTAGGTATTTACGTTTCAGGGTCCTTAGATGCCGAAAAACATGATTTCTCCATTTCGTCGGTTTGTCTGTTCGCGGCATGACTAACAAACTACTTACCCGATTAAAAAGTCATGTAAATTAGATCTTCGCTACTTCGCCAAACTGATGAGACCCAGCAAGGTCGAAAGCAACACACTGGGACCCTCACAAATTATTATTAAAAAAGCTAGTTATCAAAGTGTTTGGTATGAATCAAAGACAATTGCGGCATAATAAAATATTTAAAAATCCGCCTGAAAACATTACTTATTAAATTAATTTCAAATTTTGAAAGCATTAAGTGATATAGAGGAAAATTGGTAAAGTTGTAGTACCAATTTAAGATGGCGAAACAAAATGGCAGCCAAATAAAATTGTTAAAAGATCAACGTAAACAAATATTATTCAATTAACTTTAAATTTTACGTACGATTTCAACATAATGTAACAAAATGGCGGTGTATGTCAACGTAAAAACTACTTATTGAATTTCTTTTAAATTATGCCTACAAATCAAGTGCGGCATAGGTAGAAACTGGTAAAACACTAGTAGGAATCCAGTATGATGGAACAAAATGGCACCCAATGAAAATATTTGAGAAGACAGTATAATGTGTGTTACTAAATGACTATGCTCTGAACTAAATTGAGTCACAATTTATTATTCCTAATAAAAGTAAAGAGGGTAGTTAGGTAAAGTTAAGTAGTTAGTAAAGGATATTTACCGATTTTTAGTATTTACGAGACTAAAAGATATAAAATAGAAGTAGCACCGATATATAAACTTATGACAATACATTTTAGGCTGCAGGTACATAAATGTATTGAATAAAAAAGCATGCTTTGTCTTTACCGGCTACGTATAAAACTTGAAACTACATTTTTTGTTGCACCTCGTAAAAATATGGCCGAGGAGAAGAAAATAAATTCACGCCAACTTGGAACTTTCAGATGTCTACGTAAAATCAGGCTCAATGCAAAACAAAACAAAACAGATTAGTTGACAATAAAATTCTTCCGCAAATCTAAAATTGGAAACTGCAAAAATAACCTATACCTGTTTTTTAAACATTCAAGGTTGATGTCACGGAGAAACAGCTTTTCGATATCTGTTGAATTGAAACGAGACGTTTGATCAGCACCCCTTGATTTTTTCTTTAGAAATTCTACTGGTTTGAATACCAGTTTTGTCTAATTTATTAAAGAGCTGCTAGTTTATATCGTATTTTTAATTAGTCTGTTCTTCTCTTAAAAGGAATCGTCTTGGCAAGCTTGTTTTGCCGAAGAAATATAATGAATTTATGGTTCATTTATTTAAATTAGGCGAATGCCTTATACTTGAACACGAACTTTTGTAGATCGCCATCTATTATGTATCTGTAATTTATTGTAATTGAATGGGATTACGATAATTTGGAAATTTTAGTTAATAACTATTTCTTTTCATTAATAAATTATATTAGTGGTAGGCACTATTTTTTTTAAGAGCTTGGTATTTCGTAGGCCTTAGTCTGCTTTGGGAGGGGGGGGGTTTGAAAAAAAAACATAAAAAGTGATTAAAAAAATACATCATAAGTTCCTAATTAAAAAAACAAGCTAGTCAGGAGCTTTGAAAATAGTATATTTCTTACGTTTTTACCAAAACATACAATATATCTAATTTCTTTTACGTCAAATTTTTCTTCCCATTTTTCCTCAGGCCTTGGGGTAACAAATCCCCTTTGCCCCTTGGGCACGTCAGTGTACTGACAATTCCGTGAAAAATCAATCTCGCTGCAATCCATAATCGATCAAAAGATTAACCGGCGACTGGAGCGATTGAGGTGGCGAATCTATAAATGTACCTGAAAAACTTCTATTCTATACGAATAATCGGTCATACTTATTACATTCAATCCAAATCCTACTTTAAATTTCCTTTCAATTCCGAAAAGGGTTTGAAAAGATCTAGCCATCTTAATCTTTCATAAGTCAGTATCTCCACCCATCATTATTGAAGGTGATACGACAATAAGTTTTGAACCAATGTGGTAGAAAATTAACTTAGCTTTTTAATGAGGTAATAATATTATATTACAAAACAAGTGTTAAAGGTGAGTTTTCAAACGAGGAGGTATTTTAGTACGAAGCCTTAGCCGAATGCGGGAATCCTAAGTAATGTACGCTATTTTTCCTACAACCACTTAAAATTTTTAGTAGAATTATTATATTTTATATTCTGGATATTTAAACTTTAGTCTTGAAAAAATTGTCACATGTTACGTCAGCTGTAACACTAACTTAAGATTGTCGTCTTCAAAAGCAATTTTTTTACAAGCGTGCGGAAAACTTCACTTTTCTGCAGTAAATAACCCCACTTTTAAAAATATATTGATACGCTGATAGCAAAATGATCTAAGAACATAAATTTGCTAGAATTCTGATATAATTTTCAACATAATAGTAAAAAATATGTAAAAGGTATTTTAAAAAATTGTTTAATGGCTCTCGTATTCTGCCTTATAAAATCAATGTTAAGCAATAATGAACACCTGCTTTTTTTATTTGGCAGTTTGAATCACCATAGACCCAAAGAATACGCGTGTCATTCATTGTCAATCAAAATCAATTTTGCTGTGGCTGATTTTTGTTGTAATAAAACCTAAGTAAAAGTGTTTTTAATGGATCCTTCAGACGAAGATTTGCCAGAGTCAGTGTTAAAAATCTCGTCATAAGTATTAGAAAGAATATATTCTGTTTAAAACCTGGTGTTAAACTAAAGGCATCAAAACTTTGAAAGAACTCGTTTTTTAGCATATTTCGTCGAATTTTCCAAAACATATAAGCCAAACCCGCTTTGGTCATACTCAATGTTAAAAAATATGATCAAACTCAATTAAAAAGTGGATTTAAGCAAGTTCTTCAAAGTCACGGCTTATTTAAAAAAACAAAATATTGGTTTTAGACCAAAGAAAGCCAAAATTTTTTCAAAAGAGGAAATTTATAAATTTATAAATGAAGCGCCTGACGAAACTTATCTCCATATTAAAGTAGCTACTATATTTGGTTTGGCAGGCGCATGTCGCCGAGAAGAACTAACAAAAATGTCATTGGATCATATTGAAGACAAAGGAAATATTTTATTAATAAATATTTCAGACACAAAAATTTACCGTTCTAGAAGCTTTGTACTATCTGATGAAGCTGAAAGCGAAAAATATTTAAAATTGGTCAGAAAATATGCGATTTTAAAAAAGCCAGAAACGCCAGATAGGCGTTCCTTTTTGTAAACTACAAGAAAGGAGCTTCCACAGTACAATACATCGGAATAAACACCTTTGGAAAAATGCCATCAAATATTGCATGTTATCTGAAGCTCCCAAATCCTGAACGGCAGGTCACAGTTTCCGACGTTCAGCCGCCACAATGCTTACAGATTCTGAAGAAGGAATAACAAATATCAAACGCCACGGAGGTTGGAAATCTTCAACCGTGGCAGAAGGTTATTTAGAAAGCTCAACAAGTCTTCAAAAGAATCTATCCAATAAAGTATTGAACTTCAATGCCATTCCTTCCACTAGTCACCACCTTTAACCAGTGCAGTCTTCCAAATCGACATCTTCCAACCAAAAAGTTACCTCCTCGGAGACGGTTACAACAATAAGTACTTCGTGAAAGAGAACTGGAAAATGCAAACCCAATCTACAAGTCCTCGAGTTCCTTGGGAAAAAATCTGCCTCTGCAATTAATTTACAAAATATTACAAACTGCACGTTTACTATTCATGTTGTTAATAATAATTAATTTCTGATTATGTATTTGATACAAATAAACGATTCTTTTTAACTTTTGGGTTTTTCCACACGCTTATAGAAAAAATAGTATACCTTACACATGCGTAAAGTGACTTTTCCGCACGCGATTGATGGCCGAACTCGGACAACTTCAATTGCGTGGGGAAAAGTAGCACATTTTATTTTATTTTCTGCTGCCTTTAATTGTCTAGAGATAGTCTAAAACAAATTTACCTTTTCCTTCGCCTCTTTTTATTTTTGACAAAAGGGCCATTTTAATTTCTAAATTATTTTTTGTATATACAGACCTGTACCTTTTATACCATTTTTAAAAGCGGTTATCCAAAAACCAATCATGAATCGCAAGTGCCAATTTATTTTAGATTTTTTTAGCACCTAAGTCTTTTGTCTAGCAAATGTAAAAAAAACCTAACTTCACTCCAATTTATCGTTATTATGTTTTTTTGCATCTTTATATTTTTCACAAGATGGCAACTTTAATTTTGATATGGGATGTTTTTATGTCTTAATTTCTTTTTTTTTAATATCGACTTCTATTTGTGTAAAGCGGTTATCCAAAAACCAATCATGTACCACAAGTACGAATTTATTTTAGGTTTTATTAACACCTACGCATTTTATCTAGCAAATTTAAACTCCACTAAAGTTTGTCATGATTTTGTTTTTTACGAGTTTTAGGTTTCCATATAATCGAAAAAGTTGCAAAATGCTGCAGCACCACTTTATTTATTGACCATTTAAAATTGATATTTTGTTGAAACCAAGTATGTAATTTTGTAAAACTAGAGTCATAGTTTACACTTCAAAGTGCATTTTAAGAACGAAGATCGAAATATTCCAAAAATCTATTATACCTCATTGACTTTAATATCTGCAACACTGTATTAAAGATATGGATTACAAAACAAGCATCAATTACTTCCGCTATCATAGAATCAATACCAGCTGAACATAAATTTCTCCTAATTTATGGAAAAATGGAAGGCAAAAAGATTTATAACACGCAACGTTATTAACCCGCGAAAAACAGTGATATAATATGTCTGATATTCAATAACCATCAACATTCTATAAAGGCGTCAGCAAATTTCGAAGGAAAAATCTTACATATATGCTAAACAGATGCCAAGTATTTCAGATCTATTAAATTTTTAGTTCACCATATGTCAATCGTTGCTAAAAATGCTCGTACAATACATATCTACAGATTTTATCATAAAGTTTAATATAAAAATCAATTCAGAAATCACTTTGACTTTAGATGCCTTAATCAGAGTCATTAATTTAACCACTATACTGAACTGGTTGCCTTTCAAGAGAGCCACACCGAAAAAATTTTTCTAAATTGACTATATGATACAACAAATGTTTACAAAATTCTATAGGTGTATTTAGATAATAATCTTTTCGGTTTCGCCAACATTACAGGCTCGGTGGAAGACTTCTTAATTCGGCTCAGGCAAACGATGCAATAACTTTCACATAGTGATGCCGCGAAACGAGGCAAAATGGTTCTCGACTCGTCACGATTTTTGGTAAAAGGCCGAATTAAGAATTGTTTTAGTAGTGTTTAAAAAAAAATAACACACAACTTTTTAACTACATGTTATTCAAAGTTTTTGTTTACAGTGTCAAGGGGCTTTACAAGCTTTAGTTCAAAAGAGAAAGAAATATATATACTGAACTTCTATAGTTTTATCTCACCGCCAGGATTTGCTAAGAAAATAAACAAATGACTAATGGGATGTAAAAAAATGAGCATCATTAGATCACCCTGTATATTATTATTTCATTAATAGGGTATTTTCTTGCAGATCACTAGGTTTAATACATTTACCCTTTAAGATAGGCGAGAAAATTGACGTAAACTCTGCCTTGAGAGGAAATATGTTCCGATTGGCATTAAATTGGTATAGAATTGGTTAAAACATGGACTGTTCTGTCTCGTTTTTCTCAAATTTATCGGTTGCTTTTAAAGACAAAAGTATTAAATTCGGTATATTTATAAGCAGTAAAAAAAGATCCATGAAATATCTTATGAAATCATTTCATACATTTCTGGCGTCTCATAAAAAATCTTAAAACTTTTGCACGATAAATAATTATTTAGATTATTTTAGATTTTAGCTTTATTAGCTTTCCTGCTTGTAAGGAGGTCTCAAAAGAGTATTTTTATTTTACGTTAAATATATATATTAACATTATTTCTCCCATCGAAAGTTAGAAATAAACGGGGTAATTCAATGCCGGTCGTGGTATTAGTCAGCGGAGTAGTTGTTTCTGTAATTCTATTTATGCCTTTGCCCTATACGGAGCTCACTAGTCTATGGCGGCCTGATGAGCTCTAAAAAAATGAAACCGCGATCGTCGTTTGACTGAAATGGATCATTGGGCCTGCGGCATTGCAGGACATGTTCCAGAGAAGGATCCTTGTTACTTACCGATTTTTTAGACTTCATTTAAATTTATTTTGTCAATATTTTCTACCGATTTTGCTACATTTTTATATTGTTTTTGTCAAGCCGAAAATCCTCTTGAATAGGTATACTCCGCATGTGTAAATAAGAATTTCTGACCGTCTTATTTACAAATCTAATAATCTTTCCGATTAGACAAATATATATTTCTCGTCTGCACACCTTTTATCGTTCAGTAATATCCATACATACATACATGCGAACATACAAACATTAATTCACTTACCATACCTGTTAAATTAAATAAAACCACTGCTTCGATACTCAAGTATGCTATTTTTTAAATTGTGTTATTTTTATTTTAATATTTATTAAATTTTTATATATTTTTGTAAGTTTATTTACATAATCTACAAAATAAATCAATATGACATTTATTATTTTCACCCTTAAAAGGAGGTCATTATTATAGTAAATGGAATTTTGTCATCTTTTAAAATATTTAATTAGGCCGCCATTTTGTTTTTTCATATAGAATTGAAGAATTGTATAAGTTCATTGCTATTTAACACTTGCTTTTTTTGCAAATTTTCGACTTAATTAGAAAAGTTCTTTTTTGATACTAATATTCTAAATATTTAATTAGACAGCCTTTTTGTTTCACCATAATAGCTCGCACACTTTATTTTGTAAAATATTTTGTTTTGCCATATTTAATAGAAAAAATTGTACTAGTTTATTCTATTTAACATTTAATTAAAGTGCAAACTTTCAACTCAACTAAATAAGCAATTTTTAAATACTGATGATCTCAGCATAATGGCTCATCATCAAAACTTACCAGTTTATCCTTTATCACACTTGACTTTTGTGTAAAATTTAAAATTACTCGAATAAGTAGTTTTTCACACCGATTTTATAAACATTTAATTAGACCCCAATTTTGTTACGCCATCTTGAATTCGTAGCAAAACTTTTACCAATTTTGATAAAACACTTGATTTTTATGCAAAATTAGAAAACAATCGATGAAGTAGTTTTTACACAGATTTTTCTAATTCTTTTAGCATTTCATTAGGCCACCACTTTGTTCCATTTTCTTGTATTTGAAGTCAAATGGATAATTGTCTTTAAGCTATGCCGCGAACAGACCGACGAAATTGAAAAAACATCTAAGGAGTCTAAAAATCTCGGTGATTTTTTAGGATTACAATGCTTTCCATTACGAGGAATGTGAAAAAGAACAGTTCAAAAGTAAATTAACATGTACCTACTCTAGGTAAATATTTTTTTCATCTTAACTTAACAATAAAAATAACACCTTTAAACTGATATTCTGTCAGAGATTCGCCAATCCGATTTCTGATATAAAAATTAAAATATGCGAAGGAAGACTTTACCCCGAAACGTCCAAAAAAAAAGTAAATATCTTTTCGGGTCGTTCCTCGGGTACCTTCACAGCGGATCCGGAACTAAAGACTACAGAATAAAATTTTGAGGTAATTTTGTATTATTTTTTCTTATCGATTTGTTATGGCGTAAAATCCAAAAATAATTTTTGTTCTCAAATATTAATTACTTTTCAAGCCCCCTTTTGAGCCTCTACTACACTATAATATAAAGTTTCCTTTATAAATCTCAGAGATACTTGTTAAAATGTTAAATACAAAAGTTACGTGATAAAAAAGTAATTTTTATTTTCGTACATATTTATATCTACAGAGTTTTCCGAGACTAATGACTTTGAAAATGCGTTCGAACCCTTTGTTTGATAATTTACAATACTTACTTTCTCACTACATAAAACGTAAAAGCGGATCTGATCTCGTCTCCTCTCGATCAAAATTTCGAGATCGAGATGAGACTAGATTAGCCAAATTCGAAACGTGATGTGATGGAGCCATCATCTTTTCTCATCTGGCGTCATCACTAACTTTACAAAGGAAAACATGTATTCAAATTGCATATTTGTATGGATCTTATCAGCTCTTTAATTGTTTCTTACCAAATAATGAGTTTAAATTTTGTATGAAATGGATAGTAATGCTGCGAGACGAGACGAGATAATGCCTTCTCTCGTCCTTACTTGTAATACGAGAGAAACGTGTCCTTTCGCCTAGTCTTTTCTCTCGTGATATAAAGATCATAAAAGCTGTTCCTATTTCGCGACCAGATGAAAATATTTTAGCATTAAAAGCATAATATTAAATTTTGTAATCAGAGGCTCATTATTGATTATCTAAAATCTAAAAACTAGAAGAAAAATGATCTTTAAAGGCATTTGTCAATCGTTAAAATGTTTAAAATGATTTTGTTTTAGAATCCTCAGATTTAAATTTAAAGCATTCTTCAGTTTTTTTATCACTTTTATTAGCCTCTTGTCCCTATACTGCTCTTGAGAATGAACTTTACCACTTCTTAGAAAAGGCCCAATAAACCACTACTTCAGGAACTTTGCCGTTGTTGCTACAGAGAAGGCCTGCATATTAAAAATATTGGTTTCCTTCCAAAAATCTATTTTTTTATTTTTAATCATCTGGCCAACGTAATGCTCATGAAAACATCAGCTAATAGATATTTATATTATTTTTTCGTTGCCAAAAAGTTTTTTTAAAAGAACGCCTAATAAAATTCTAAGGCAGTCGAGCGCAGGAAGACAAGTTTTTTAAATTAATAAATCAAAAGAGAAGATTCTTAAGTAATGTTGCTTTTGGTGTTGCATAGATTCCTAGTCCTTTACGAAAGGAAAAATGCGATGTGTTTTTATTCCGGGTATATATCCGTTCACTAGGTGTTACAAAAAAAAGAGTAATTTCTATGATGTTTCGCCAAAATCGCATTTGGCAGTGTCAATATTTCGCGGAAGTTCCAATGGACGGATATGTATACACAGAAAGAAACATTAAAAACAGGCGTACATAAAAAACCTCAAGTTGCACAAACGTTCCTAAAAATATATTTTCTTAAAACAAAAAATTACAAACTTAATGGAACTAGAAATGTTCTAGTATACGCAATCAAGCAGTAACCTCCTTCATTTTAGACAGATTTACACACAAATGAAATTTGTGTACGTAGTGAAATTCTGTACAAGGGAAGTTGTGGGTAAAGGCAAATTTACCGATTTCCTAATTTTATATATCTTAATACCACATTTCAAAAACTTTGCCAAATTATATTCTACTTAGGCCAATTATTAAAGGAATTCCATGTGATGCGGACGTTACTCAGTCATATTTATATGCTCTTGGACTGCTCTTGGGCAAGTATCGTGTAATATAACACAACTTATTAAAACAAAAACCCGCTTGCTTATATATTTTGTACACCATGTATTAAACTCTAGTTCACTATTGTGGAAGGCTTTGGATCAAAACCGCGTTGAATAAAATCAATCAAAAAAAGTTAAATACAAAATTTTCTTCAAATTCTACTATTTTTTGTCTAATGTAGTTTGCAGATATACAATGTATTAAGTTTTTTTCAGAAATCAACATCAGCTTTGTTTTTTTTAAATGTAACTTCCTGTATATTATACGTCCATCAAGAGATTCTCTTCTTGCTGATTATAAATTTACCAGCTTTGATACCTTTATCTTTAAATACATCCAAACATTTTGAGAAAAACTCTGCTATAAGAGGCATCGTATTAGAGAGAAACGGAAAACGTTCTTCTACATAGTAGAGTCATACATTGCTTTTATGGCGAGGTTTTTCTCAAATTCTCAAATTTATCGGGTGTCTTTAAAGACAAAGATATCAAACATGATATATTTATAATTAGCAAAAAGAGGCCAATTCGATGAACGTGTAATATACAGGGTAGTATATTTAAAAAATCAAAGTTAATGTCGTTAATGTTAAAACTAGACACTATGTATATTCGTAAACTACACTAAAAAAGATTTCTATAATTTAAAAGAACTTTATATTTAACTTTGTGATGTCTAGAAAAATAAGAAAATTAATGAGAGGGTACATTGATAAACAAAAACCCTGTATAGATAGCTACGTATAGGTAACACTTTGGTCTACCAAATAATAACCAAACATTTAATTATTATTTAATTTTGTTATATGTGCAGAGACCTTTTCACAAACTTTTTACCTGAAATTTAGTAAATCTAAAGTCTTTGTAAATGATAACCATACAAAGCTAAAGAAATGTCATTTTTATTATCGTATTGCAGATAAAAATAAGTTTTGTTTTAAGAAAGATACAAGACGGGTTCGTTAAAAATAAGGTTAATTTTTTGGATCAGTTTACGTAAGTAATAGGGTTTTTTGTTTAATAAAAATTTGTCTTATTTAACCTTTCGTTCACGTTTCATAGATGACAGAATTTGAGAGAAACGAGCAATTCTCGGGAAGGGAAGACCACTTTATCGTCTCGTCTCGTCTCGTATGGCAAGAGAAAATTGCTCTTTCGTTTCGTCGAAACGGATACATATTCTCACTGGTAAATTAACAAGTTTTCTTTTTAAGAAAACGAACGATGATACCTTTTTAAGTCGCACAATAATAGCAGGAACCTAAGTATAGATAGACTGATCATTTCTCATTTTACGTCTAGAGAATTATTACCTTCGATAGATAATTAATGTTCAGAATAGCTGGTTTTGTGTCTTTTTCTAGAAAATGTGTGCTTTATGTATGTATCTTATTACTAAAATAGCGAATTTATGCAGAGGGGTTGTTTTGTTGAACACAGTACAAGGCACAAGACGACTTTTTATAATACACGAAACGCTATGTTGGTTTCGTGGGAGATAAGATAACATCTTCCAAGAACAAGTCACTCTAAAGTAATTTATTATTTTAAATTGTAGAGGGCATAGGGTATATTATAATCCATTATATAATATTTAATTATATAATCTAACTTAAATAAAAAAGGCGTTATTATAAAACACGAAATTAATAATTTATATTAAGAATTAGTAACTAGAGTATAGAAAGTGAGAACGAATCAACGTCTATTGCGACGAAACATTTCTGTCCAGAGTTTATCTCGTCGAGAATTCTAGTCGCGTCGACGACGTACTAAAGGAGATCCAGCTTTATATCTCGTCGAAGTAGACACAGAAAAAAATCAGTTTTACAACGCGTAGAACACAATGGAACTACTGTTAACGTTTTACGTAAGCAAAAACTAAACTTAAAAAGGAAGTATATATTTGTGGTAGAAAAATGGGTTATAATTTTGACCTTGAAACTAAATATAACCTAAAAAGTAACTAATAAAACACCGAAAAATACACAAAGAAAAATAAACTTTGACAAAAATGGACAGAAACGAATGACGTAATCTGCATTGTGTTTCATGGTATACACCGAACATTCTTCTCTACCTGGTTTCACTTCCAAATGCAATTTACTACAGGAAAGTTAATCATATCGAAATTTCTAATAATAAAGCTTGTATACGCCGGGTATCATTGACCATAAGGATTGCCAAAATTTTAGAATTAATGTCTAGCCGTTTTGCGATAAATGCCAACAAGATTGCGTTATGTACGACTATTGTTACCACATCGGATAATTTGAATACTTAAGCATAAACGTCTGGCAAGGAGTTTAGTTTTTCATTTCATTCGTAAAAATTACTAGTTACTCTATTAGCTTACAAAAATAACTGCGTAAATTATTTGCCCATGGTTATGGTCGAGTTAAATTGGGTATTTCTTTAAAGCTGCCTATCTTTATTAATACTAATTAAACACTTTTTTGCAACACTTTTCGAAAATATTGATCTGAAAATTGTCTACCATTTTCACACGACATTTTTTTGTTGCGTTTTCTCAAGCAAAACATTTATTTTGATTTAAAAAAATACATACTTAAAAATTTTTAAATGGTGGCTGGAAACTAGTTTGAAAAAAATATAAAGTGGGATCTAACAGCAAATCCTTTGAAATATCTTCAACTCTAGTTATTCTCCAAGACTCTTTAATGCTACCTATTTTAAATTGCCCCCTATTCCTTAATGTGGTTAAATTTAGGTATGTATGGTGAGTAAAAACCCTTGAAAAGTTACAAAACTGAATTATTTTATTTCCCAAGTGATCCATAATTTTTTTTATAAACGTAGTATAGTTAATCTTCCTTTGGAAATTAGTAGCATTTGTTTTCATTATAAGAACCTTCTGTCATTCGCTATCGCCCCTGAAAATACAATTACAAATCACTAGTTAAAGTTAAATTCGATAGTCAGTGGATTAAGATAACTTTTCTATATCATAATATTTTGGAGAACAATTTGAATCACATTTTACTAATTCCTATAATGTATTAATTATTCAAGTTGTAATATCTATTGCTTCATATTTCTTAAAATTATATAATTAATTAATAATAAACCTTTAAATGAGGTTTGTACCAAAAGCTGCCATATTCATATAATCTGCAAAGAACCTTTGATATTCCTTGTGAAGCAGGAATCGATTCTCAGGATAATTGTATACTCAGCCATTTACCGAAAGTATACTGAAAATCACATAGAAATAATTCATACAATCAGTACATAACTGTATTTTAATTTGAAAAAACAACCACCTCAGGCTTGAAAACGAAAAACATAATGGGAAGTTCAAAGTACTTTTAAAGTCAGGCTCAGGACAAAACGAAAAAATGTTTTTTCTTAAAAAATAGCCGACATTTCAACTATATATTTAGTCATCTAAAACGAAAACATATTTGTTTTTTCTTTTAATAAGGTACACTAGTTTACATAGACTGAATGGACAAATTAATTAAATAATTACAATTAAATAATTAATTGGGGACATAAAATCATTTCATCTTATTTATTTAACAAATTAGAAAAATATACAAGGCTATACGTGAAATAACGGCCTTTATTTAGAACACCCTGTATACTATATTAGTATATATATTTATATATATATATATATATATATATATATATATATATATATATATATATATATATATATATATATATATATATATATATATATATATATATATATATATATATATATATATATATATATATATATATATATATATATATATATATATATATATATATATATATATATATATATATATATATATATTCATCTCTGATTTCAAATAATCCTAAAATTTTAGGAAAACCAAAAAACTGGTAAAAAACAAGGCTTCAATAGAAACTTTAGTAATCTTGCATAACTGTAGAGAAGAAAACTTAACAAAGGAACGAAAAATTCTAAAACTCAGTCTCATAATTACATAAGCTTCGCAATAAAATAGCTAAGGCGGGGCAGGGTAGGACTGGGTTTGGGCAAAACGATTAAACCGTGTTCTACCTTGCTTCAGTGAAACAACAAAAAAAATCGACGAAATGAACTAAGAACTGACGATAAACTAACAACAATTATATTAAAAATTACTGAAAACCACTTTCGCAAATGCTCAAAATGCCGGCCGTCATTGTCACTACAAAGTTGCAATCTTTCTGGGTCGATTGGGCACCACTTCTGTTATAAAGATACTTTGGATGGCATTCCTAATACGGTCTACTATATCGTTTCTTCGTTGGTAGGTCGAGGAAATATACTAAATAAATTTAATACTAAATTTTTTTACCTTAAGTAGTTTTCAGTAATTTTAAATATATTTGTTGTTACTTTATTGTTAGTTGTTGGTTTATTTCGTCGTTCTTCTTTTGTTGTTTTCCTGAAACAAGGTAAAACTCGGTTTAATCTTTTTGCCCAAACCGAATCCCACCCTGCCTCGCTTTAGCATTAGCTATTTTATTGCGAGGCTATGAGAGATAGTTTTAGTAGGTATTTCTGTTGTGTCCTTTTGTTAAGTTTTGTTCTTTACAGTTATGCAAGATTACTAAAGTTTCTACTGGAGCCTTCTTTTTCTACAGTTTTTTGGATTCCCTAAAATTCTAGGATTAATTGAAATGAGTGATGAAAATCATTTTTACTTTGCCATTGTCACTTTTTTTCTGTACAAAATGGTAAGGTTAATTTTCCAATCCGACGTATCGGATTCTAGAGACAAAATCTATTTCCTTAAGTTAAATGCGGATCTGGATTTTTTACTTCACTATTCAATTCCCTTGCTGTCTCAAGCAAAAAAGTGCGCGATTGGTTGAAGAATAAAATGCTTATTTTTTCAACATACCTCAATTATGGAAATTTAAGAAAAAATAGACATTTACACTTTTGTGTAGCTATTACGCCCCCTAGCGGCCAACTTTCGAACTTGAAAATAATTTACAGCGATTTCTCTTGGCCGATTTACCTACAAATATTTTTTCCTCAAGTTCTGTCGTTAACGGTTCCGGCTATAGCCGACGTCCTTTACTATTGAAGCACCCTATACGCATGCCAAATCTCAGTGAATTCCCATAACAGGAACTGCTTCAAAAGTTACCTGTAAGATTTGACCGAAGAATACATACTAATTTTAACTAGCTAACATACAATTATATATTTTATCTTCTAACACTCTAGTTTGCCCTAATAATTAGTTTTGATAGCTTCAAAACAATGGGTACGAGCATTTTAAATAGTCATTGCCTACAATTAAATAATTTAAACGCCCTGCCATTTCCGACGTAATACATAAGAAAACTCTAGCGAGTTCAAAACTATGCTATGCAGGCGGGGGTATTCGAGTTAACTGTGTCTCGGGGCTTGCTATGTTACGTTATGTATACAAAGGATAATAATTAAAACTAATACTAAGCGTTTTGTCATATGCGATACGGAATTACGAGTGTACTGTTTCGGGTTTTATTTCGGGAAGTTGGTAAAGGGCATGGTGCCAGGTGCATACATTAACAGTTTGCTGAATTATACAGTAATTTAGTGCCGTACAGTTACTAAATGTAGCAATTAGGAATACATTTGCTGTTAACTTTGCATTTAATAAGCTATGGAAGTGTTAAATGATACATTTATTCGGTCGCCTTCCGAAATATCCTTTTACCTTGAAGATATTTTACATCGCTTGTGTTTACTTGGAATATTTTCCTGTACTCTACAGAATAGTCCGGATATAATAAAAAATATATAATAAAAAATAACTGTAGTAAAAAAACTATACTTTGGTTCAAGCAAAACTAAAAAATAATAAAAAACAAAGAGTACAAGAATCGTTTTCTTTAGCGGTATAATAAATTTGTTGTTTAATGTTATACAATAATAATTTTATCTTAATTACCTCAGCAGTTGCTAGTTGAGAACTTAAACCATTTGAATATTTCTCCACTAATAACTGAGTTTTTTCCAAAATTTCATTCATTTAATTTGACCAATATCTGAGGATTTAGAATTGAAAATGTTGAATAGACTGTTGTAAACGCAGTAAATCTTACTAAATACGCATTAAGTACTGTCACTCCCAAATGTTTCACAGGGTTTATATATTACCTTGTCTTATTATTATCATTTCCAATGGTATCCGATGGTTGCAAAAATTGCGATATCCGGGTTTTTTTTAACTATAAAAAACTATTTTATCTGAATACCCTGTTTAATTTGGGGGCCTAGTAGCCAGGGCCCCACAGTGCCAAAGGCCGTGCGGTGCCTTTAGGCATGCCACAGGCTATTGATATATTATGGGGTATTCCCAGGCAAGTATATAATAGCAAATATTAAAATATATTAGGTATTTTTATGTCGTTTTGAAGTCTTTACAGCACGAGAAACATATTTTATTGGGTATATTCAAAGATGTTTGTGCTAGTCTATTATCAGGGAAAGCAAGCCGTTTTCCTATTTTTTTTTACTATGAATGCCGGCTTTGCAATAAAACATGCAAAATGTTGCTGTGTAAAGCTATTGCCTTTAAAATTAAAATAATAATTAACATAGAAAAGCCTCCGACCTTGTTGATATTCTGATAATAGTTCTAAAAAAGTGCACCGTTGAGCTGGTTCCTATCCTTACCGAGTTATTCCAAAAATTTTCCTCCCATCAGATATAATATTGCTTGGAATACAAATCAAAACTCTTTTATCTAACTAAAGACCCACATCAAACTAAAGCAGTATCAAAATATAGAAATTGGCAAATATATTTGTTTGTTGTCAAATAGACCAGTTGTTTGTATCTGCCTTTACAGGTTGTCAGAATATAGGATTGTGTTACGGAACCATCAATCGTTTAGGTGGTTCGGTTATAAAGTACAGTTTATGCCGCAAATATTATGAATATTTTCCATTAATAAGTCATATTTCTATTATTAGGTGTTTACCTTTGCTCTAGACTTGGAGAGAAGAAAAGTAGACTGTATATTTTTAATACGTTAATACTCAATTTAATAAATTACTCAATACTGACAATATAAAGGCGTGGTTTTGAATATATAAGACAGGCAAAACGTAGTGTTCTGATTGAGTGTATCTAGCGCACTGTCTTGTTGTATGCCACTTGTTGATCGAAGCATTTAGTGAAGATGATGCGTTCAGGTCCAATTTTGGTAAGAGGGCAATTATTACTTTATCATATTACTAAAATTATGAGACAATATTAAGTCCAGATACCTATCTATAAACTTTCTACAACTCAGGTAAAACTACCTAGTAGATAACAAATACGTTTTTAGTTGCAGAGATATATAAAATGTTTGAGTAAAACTGATGAGTAGATATACAACTGATAGAGCATCAGAACACATATGCGATTTCCAAAAAATTCAATACAAGACCACGCATTTGGTTTTTTGGTAAACTCTTAAATTTCATAAAATTCTAGATCGCAACTTCCTCATTAAAAGTCTTCATGAAAAGAACGCAATGCAATAACTAAATTCAGAGATACAAATAGAGAAAATCCATAAATTTTCTTTACTCAGGACTTCCTTCCTTGTGAATCTTTGCTTTTATTAGGAATGGTGAAGTGTGATCTAATTTAGTTCTGCATATAGTCATTTAGGATCACATATATACTGTCTTTTTATAAATTTTTATTGGCTCTATTTTGTTCCACTATAATGGATGTGGTTTTTCACCAGTTTCTACCTATAACGCACTTGACTTACAAAGATAAATAAAATAAATTGGACTGGAACTAGTTTTTTACAACAATTTTTTAAAAATTTCACTATAACGCTATTTGGTTTCGTCATTACCAGTTTATTCCTACATCACATCTAATTTTGGTGTAAAATGTAGACAATTTAATAAAAAGATTTTTTACGTTGTATTTTTAAAAATTTAACATTTTTCTACTATATAATAGTTCTTGCCGCGTTAATTTATTCCTACTTTCGATTTAATTACTCTTGTGTTGTGAGTTTCGCCATATGTTGTTCGTGGTAATATAGTATGAAGGTTTTTGCTCCTGGTTCCTGCTGGTGACTGTGGCGTGGTCTTGTGTATTGATTTTGGCGCTAGTTGTACTCGTCCCTCAACTAGTTGACTGTAGTGATGAATACCTTAAGTCAGAAGCACGTGTCTCTAGTATTGATCAAATCTCATAGCTTTAGAGGTCATCCCAAAAAAAATCCTTCTACTATATAATAGTTCTTTCGTATATATATAAATATATATATATATATATATATATATATATATATATATATATATACATATATATATATATATATATATATATATATATATATATATATATATATAAAACAGTATATATATATATATATATATATATATATATATATATATAAAAAACATTTAGTGATCTAATTATACAAGACATTTAAAATTTTTTCTAAAATAATTTAAAACTTTATACAATTGACAAATAATTATTACAAAATTAATAAAATAAGATTAAATTTTTTGTTATTTAATATTTGAAATAATTAGCCAGAATTTTTTTTTGTTCTTATAAAAATTTAAAGATAATTTTTTTTGGCTATTTTTTAATTTAAACCTTAGAGTAAATCCAAAAAACACAATTATATACTACATTTTAAAAATAACGGCTTAAACGAAGTTAAAACAACTATACTAAATTATCAAATTGTGGTATATATGACTTAAATTTTTTATGTCTTGTTTGTCATTTACTGCATTTTTTTCTTTTTTTATGTGAAATTTCTTTGATAAAATTTTTGAACACAATCTTTATAATGATTTTGGTTTCACTATTTAAGCCGTTATTTTTAAAATGTATATATAATTGTGAATGTCTGATTCATCTTTTAAATTAAAAAATAGCCAAAAAAAATTATCTTTTTTATATTTTTTTACCTAAAACTGTTCACTAACTACCTATCATCAAATATAAATAAATAACAACATGCATTTTTCTGTATATTTTATTAATTTTGTAATAATTATTTGTCAATTGTATAAAGTTTTAAATTAGTTTTAGAAAAAATTTTAAATGTCTTGTATAATTATCTAAATGTTTTTTAAATTAATTGAATAATAGGAAATAAGCCTTATACACCAAAAAAAAAAAATAAGGAATGAGCAATTTTTGAGAAAGCCTACAATACGACTTTTTGTTTGATTTTACAAATAAACCTATACCCAAGAAAGGAGTCCAATTAATATATACAAGAAACAAATTGAATAATTATATATATATATATATATATATATATATATATATGTGCGTGTTTATAAAATTAAATCTTAGGTTTTCACTATAAATAGTGAAATTTTTGTTATTTAATTTGAAATAATTTTGAATTTTTTTTAATAAAAATAAACTAACTTTAAAAATCAAGAGTAATCCAAAAAACCCACCTTAAAATATGTTACTATTATTGTTGGGCACCCTGTATAAATAAAAATTTAACACAACATATAAGTTAGTAACTATTTAGAACTACTTTTTTATATAAGATTGTGCTACATCTTCAAGCAAATACCATTTTTATATTTGTTCACTGATAAAGTTACATTCTGTATATTATTGATTAGGTTGCTATATTGTAAAGAACCACTACGATTATCTTATAAGAATAATCGAAATATAAGCCCCAAACGACTTTTTGTCAGAAGTTCGAGATCTATTACATAATAAAAATTTCATGAAATCTGACGGTTCACTAAAACTCAGGAGATGTGATGCGTGTATAGTCCTTTTTGACCCATTGCTTGATGTCATATCTGATCAAAAATGACAAGTTGAATGAAAGGAATGTTTCGCCGTCTAAGTGATCCCTGCAATACATTTTTTGTAGCACTAAAATTGGGGCATTTTTCGATTTCCACATTGTGGTATGGTGCGCAGTCAAATCAAGTAACTTTTTGGGAGTAGATTTAGAAAAAGTTGTTGTGTAGGATTTTATATGTTTGTTAGACACAGGTCGTGTTGCCGCTTCAAGACTTTCATGGATATGAGATGAGTGCATGTATGTCTCATCTAAATTATCGGACGGTTTTCTTTCTTCTCGCAATGTTGGTGAGTTTCTATAAAAATAGAAGCTTCTGTGACAGATATCAGGTTTTTTCATCAAAAGTTTACGGTCTGTTTTTATCGTCCTTCATATAAACTATATTCCTCATAATCTATCGTAAACTTTCAAGAGCGGCTGTGTTATTAGATTTATCCTTGTTGGAAATTTCTTATTAATCGCTTTGAAGTCGCCCATGCCCACCTTCATCGCAATTATCTATGTATATGATACAGTCTCGCCATTTTTTATATCCTTCATCTAATTCACTATTCTTTGAACCGTACGCCGACTTATACCTGTAGGAGTTCAACACGATATTGAACTTTTTGTAAATTTTCTACTGACTCATTTTCTTTTGGATTTCTAAGTATTGCCCTAGATATATCGAAAGCATTTTGGCACGTTTATAGTCTTTATTCAATCTTTATGCTTGGATTGTCGGTTTTCTTTTCAACTGAAGTATTTAATTAGTGATTCATGGTTATTCGCATGGGTTTGACGAAATCAACCTAGGGTTTTCTACATGATTCGGTTTTGCCGCCCACACTATATACTGAAATGGCTATTTTGCTAACAAAAAGAAATTTGTTAGGAAACTACGCACCCTCTTGTCGGAAATTTTTCTTCCCGAAAATCTTAGGAACTAGATTTTTTCTACGAGCGTACTAAAGGTGTTGATACGTAAAGTATAATTTAAATAATATGCGAAAAAAAAACGATATAAAAATGTTTTAAACAGTATTTATAATGAATAATGTTATGAAAACGGCGACTCTCAACTATTTTAATCAAAATGTTGCTTCTGTTATTATTTATATTTAAAGTACAATTTGTCATATTTTGTATATTTAAGGCTGAAGTAAATTCAAATAAACTTTTTGAGCAGGACCGTACATCAGATACAGCAGAACTTACGGTGCCGTTGGAAGTGTAAGCTATAGTTGCAGGCTGCAGACATGATGCCGACTCGAGTGAAAGTATGGTATTAATTTTGGAAATATGATCTTTTAAAATTTTATTAACAATTTCCAATTTATATGCCACTGATTAACTTTCAGCAACCAAGGAATATTTCCATCATCCGTGCCGTTTTAGAATTCACCAATAAAGTTGCGGAGGACCTTCTAAAAATATGACTGGTAAACCCTTCAGGATTTTGAAGCCAAAGAAATCCAGAACGTCATGTCAGGGGGATTTTTTCCTATTTTATTTATTCCTACGCATTGCAATGTACATTTACAATTTTGATAATTTACGAAAAATCATCGATGTTCGTGTTTTAATTTTCTGTAGTAAATGTAAGTTTTACGAGAAATAAAAAACGTTCGTGTTACATGTGCCTTTGTGTCCGATATTTTAACCACTAAGATGTCTTTTTTCTCTTCAGTATCATCCAGAGTTAAATTTGTTAGCTTTTGGCTACGGCAAACTCCAGAAATTCGAAAAAGACAGCAATTTTATAAAGCAAATATATGTTGTTGTGTATCTTCCTTCGTCAGAGTTTTAGGTTTCTTAAAACCCATATTTTTTTGTCTGATAAAAAAGACAAAAAATGTGCTGATGACCACGTTTCTCTTCAGCTTTACTATCGTTTTCAGCATGGAATATTTGTGAATCAACAATCCAATTATTCGACGTCACAGTGATTATTTCACCCTAGCGAACTCTACTCGCACTAGTGCGGGAAAGTGCCTTCCCACTAAGACACAACCACGTTTGCTATTTCACAAGTTTTATGCCAATACCTCCACTATTCAAACAATCATACCCCTGAAATCAAAGACCTTTAATTTAGTTGGCATATAGAATACGTGTTTCGAACATGATATTTGCTGATATCTGACATGATTGATCACATAGGAAACTGATTTTTTTCTTTGACTCCAAAGATACCATTTTTGTTCTCCGAACTTGGAATTGTTTACCTGTTATATTCCCATATATGGGTGCAATCTTATTTTTAAATATTCTTGACTATATCAAAAGACGAACTAATCACTTTAATGATAATCCAAATATCGCAAGAATGTGAATAAGGGCTGACTTAACCGGTGTGTTACGCCCGCTACTCACTATTCGGTTCGATTCGTCGCGGCCGGTTCGATTCATTCATTCGATTCCACCATTCATATAAATGAATGAATTAGTGAATCAATAAATTTACGAATATATCATCCACACTAATTATTAATTTTTATTTAAAGCTGGTTTTACACGGGCTATGTTTTTGGGCGCTTAATTAGCCAATTTTTATCTAAGAAATTGTAGACAAATGAGAGTAATTTACAGCTACCAAATATCTTCACAATTTCTTGAATACCGCAAGGTCGCCAACACATTAAACAAAATTTGTTTTTCTTTTTTTTTATTACATGAATTATGTCCTATGCATTTTTTATATGAGTTCAACATTCACTTTCAGTAAAGAAATAATTAAAATTTTAATAGGCTTTATGAGCAATATCCCTTGCTGTATACAAATCCAAATGAAAAATACAGGATAAAAAATTCCCTATTAAATGCACAGCGAAGCGAAATATTGAAATGCATTGTATATTTAGCAAAATAACAATTTTAGATAAATTAATGGATTTATGAAATTAGGGATTTTTTTATTGTTTCCAAAGCTAAAATACTGTCAAGCTAAAGTTTAATTTTAGTTGCATATAACTGTTATTTGCTTATAAATAGCGTATTTATTTGGTTTTCAAAATTTAAAATTTAAATGCATTTTTGGTGAATACTACTAACTTAACAATTAGCTTCCGTTAAAATGCTCAAAAAAGACTGACTCTCTACATTATTTGGTTAAGGCAAGCGTAAGTGAAGAGCTGGAAAATTTCGTTTGAAATCTATGACCGAATTCAAACATAAACATCTAAATAATATAAAGTATTTGGAAAGACGTTTTCAGAATGTTTGGATCTATTGCTACACTTAAATTACCTTTTAAAGGACTTTGTAGGGATTGTTATTAAAGTATACAAGGAGGTAAATAAAGTATTGCAATTTCGGAGAGATTTCACAAATGCTACATTTTTTAAAAACACATGTTATATATTTTTTTGCCAAATTAAGACAAATTAGTGCACCGGATAAAGAAGACAAGTTTCGGTATTTTAATTCAGTTTTTTTGCAAACGGGATCTTTAGGTTTTTTCATTTATTAAAAAATAAAGAAGTGTATTATGATCGGTTAAAAAGTTATTACACAAATTAAAGAAAGTAGGTAGTTATATTTTATTTTATTTCAATAGGTAGGTATATTTTTAACATTTTTTTAATTCAAAAATTAAATTTTGTGCAAAAATGTGTTTGTAATTTTAGAAACACCAAGGAGAAATTATAAATATATAACATTAAGATTTAGAGCCGTATAAAAAATATCCTGTTTATTAATTAAATATTTACTGGATAGTATCAAAACGCGACATAAAAAATCTGATTTGGAATTTATTGATCATAATTTCAGAAAGACGGAATGCCATTTCGATAAATTGATTGAGGGTTTCAAAAGAGGTAATATATATATATATATATATATATATATATATATATATATATATATATATATATATATATATATATATATATATATATATATATATATATATATATATATATATATATATATATATATATATATATATATATATATATATATATATATATATATATATATATATATATATATATTAGGACCGAAAAATATCAAAATTAAAAGAAAAAACTTAGAAGGCTTTTAAAGTCAAACAACGATATATTGCCATATCTATGCCTTTTCCCTAATGTTCAATATATGATCCTTTGCTGACTATGATAATTGCATCCGATTTCTGAGTACCTTTTTTTATATTTCATTTTCTATTTTTTCTACCCATCAGTCTACTAAAAAAAAGTTATTTCTTTTGTTTTGAGATTCCTGTATCTGATCATATATTACGGTTTGGTTTTGAAAGAGAACGGAGTTTTTTACTCCTACTTCGTTACAAATTCTTTTGATTTTCGTTATTAATTTATACTTGCACTTCTTCTGCTTTGTAAATATTTTTAAGCAATGAAATATTTTCAAAACTAAGGATATCAGTTAATTTCTTCATCGATTGAGTCAAACGTTTTATTGTCCTTTACTTTTTTCCATCTTCTGCTTTATCAACAATTTTAAAAATATATTTTCAATATGTAACTGCTTACTGCCCTTTTTATTTTAAACTTATCCGCTATATGAACAATTTAAGCAGCCTACCTCTGTCACAATATTACCACCTACAGAGCGCCACTTAGATAATCTAGCACGCACAAAACGCACAGCATAAAGACACTCAATAAATCCGACAAAGTCTCTGGCCCTGCATTTACCTCTGAAAATTTGAAATACTTGCAAATTCAGCTGAATTAAAAACTATATTATTGCGTTTAAAAATGTTGTCGTTTTGGAGGCGAGAAGGAAGCATTTTAATAAGGAGTCTTAACAGGCTCCAAACACACAAATTATTTGTATGATTGGAATGAGATATTGCTTCTTCTCTCCACGTGCCCCTGCGACGATGTTTCTAATGCAATATACATTGGAATTAGACCTGACAAAATGCGGTATAGTTTGTAAGTAAGAGAACTAATTTTTCTTTAGGTTTGGTAATTCGACATTTTGAAAACATTGTCAACAGATAAAGTCTTGAGCAGTTAGTTAAGTTTTAATTAAGTTGCGTTAAGTCAGCATATTATGAGACACATTTACAAACAAGCAGATTCGACACGCGGATCCGCGTTTTAACGCCCTGTAATTAAATTACTAAACGGAAAAGTTAAATACGAAAGACATGACATTATTTAATCATTAGTTGATTTTGACAATAGGTGGTCATGGTCAGCCTAACGCAAACATTAAAGTCATTACTCGGTTTTTCTACCTTCTTTCCCTAAATATCAAAGATTTAGGAATGCCTCTGTGTGTAACAAAGCGAAGCAATAGTCAATAATGTTAAGAAAAGAGATCAGGTAGAGCGGGAAAAACCTGTAAAAATATGAAAAAGAAGATATTCGGTCAATTGGACGCTTATAGAAAACATAGTCAATCATTCATTAGTGATCATTTATGTCTAGAGACAAGCGGTAACTATGCTTTCCTGAATTTGTGTCAGACCAACATAAAACGCGAATTAAAACACTTACCATATTTTAGTCATTTCGTGTTTTTATTTAATTTTTTTTTTGTAAGAAAAGGGTTAAAATTATCTAAGTTATATAAAAATATATTGTAGAGTCTACAGTTTTTTCGGTTAACAAGAACATAAACACTTTTATAAACAGAAAAAAATTCTATTTCAAATAATACTGATATTTCGATAATCTTAATGAAAAAACAACGTACTTTTGACCGGGATATTAAACGCGTTAATAAAGAATATTAAAGATGTAACTATATTTAGTTATATGATATAACTATTTCTTTGATGTTAGAACTGGATACAAAACTGACCGTGTGTATCGACACTGGCAGCGTTTGGCCGACGGAAAGAGGATTGATAGTGTCTATGACTATCAGTGTTTTAAAAATCCCGCGCTTCCTCCACACCCACGATAAGGGTACATGATAATTCAAATTTTAAACGTATCAGGCCGCCAGTCGACCAGGGGTCTTCTAAAGACCTTGCTTAATCGTGTATATGAGTCTTAAATTATAAACAGTCTTGGCATCTACTCCGTGTGCAATGCATTTCGAAGATATGAATCTGCTTCCAGCATTCACTTACAATAAAGGCATCCCAAGCCAGCACGAATTTTGTAATTTATTTTTATATGAACACAATGTGCACATTGAAACATTGCATAAGCTATATTCAAATTATACAGAATGTATGTAGCTAACTTTACTACTGGTCGCCGTAGTTTCTACCTTACACCCCCTAGTTTGATTTAACAATAATTTTAGTGATATTTGAAAAAGTAGAGCACGACCCGTACTTACTGGAAAATATAGAGACCCTAAACTACCACCTATTTAGCATTTTATATTTTCAGGCCAATCGTGGCTGCACTGCAATTATCACGAGGTAGGTTACATTGTAAATTAGAAGTTTATCATGCATTTACTGCTTAATTAATAGGTATAGTCTCATTAAATTTAAGTATATTACAAGCAAAATTATAAGTGAAACTAATTATAGCATAAACGTAACGTCTTTAATTTCATTAATAGGAGCGTTAATATTCATGGCTTCTTACTTGCTTGACAGAGTCGTTAGCGAGTTGCACGCGCATACATAATCGTAAAATTTTACCTAAGACATTAGTTTTAATAATTTAGAGAGGAAAAGCTAACATGACTGCTACTATATGGATGAAATTTATTATTTATTACATGATGAAGATGAATAATAGTTATTCACGACCCGAACAAACACTTGACAAAGAAATATAGCTCCCACTAAAAACGTCAGTAAATGCAGAGCAATTTTTTGATCCCGCATTGCAAGGCTTGAGTAGTTAGTGAGAAACTGTGATTACTTCAATAACCTATTAGGATCGAATAAGTACAGCTTGACTCCAAAATATCGAGGTTCCAGTTCTCCGTAAGCCTTTTGACGCAATCGGTGGAGTAAATATCTATTACATGCTTTAGCTTATATATCTGAGTTCTCCTGATGCCTTTTCGATTTTTTCTAAATCATGGAAGCATAAATGTTGCCGCCTAATATATTAGATTCTTGACATTTGATTAGGCAAATGTCTTTACGGAAAACTATAAAAAGAATTAATTGTATATT
This sequence comes from Kuschelorhynchus macadamiae, assembly GCA_030620095.1. Taxonomy (NCBI): domain Eukaryota; kingdom Metazoa; phylum Arthropoda; class Insecta; order Coleoptera; family Curculionidae; genus Kuschelorhynchus; species Kuschelorhynchus macadamiae. The sequence continues at coordinate 1,265,856 of JAUTXW010000498.1, read as the reverse complement.
TTTTATATATAATAATAGTAATAATAGAAATAATAAAAAATGTTGTATGTAACAAGTTTATCTAAATATACAATACTTAATACAACGATTTCATAAAATAAATAAATTTAGTGCATATTGCTGATAAATTTTCAAACTAAAACTGAACCCTTGATGGCAAAGATTATAGCTTGTCAACCATAAATGACGAAAGCATTATTATTTCAATTTTTTTATTAATTTTGAACAAAATTACATGGTTCCCCGCAAAAGACTACTAATATTAATATCTGATTTAAATTAAATAAATTTTATAAGTTTACAAAATAAATATTTTATTATACTAAATTAACCGATTAGTAGACCTCTTAGTGACTTCTCGTGAAAGCAATTCTAACTCGTTCAATATTTTCCCCAGTAGGAACCGTTCTGGGGTAGAAATTCGCAACATATATCTTTTTCAATATCGTACTCCAACCTGGCGTAAACACGCCTACTACGACTTTGCAAGTAGTTCCAACTTTCCATATTCCATAAAATAATTACAAATTATTAAAGAAAACTATCGGTTTATGAAACTGGATAAGTAACGTTCAACTGAAAAATTCCAATGTACTGTCAATTTCCATTTGAAGAAGATGGAAAATGGTATTAGGAGAATTTTTGATGTTGGCACTATATGTTGATGTTTCAGACTTAAAATAAGCTAGCGACTACACGAGACTTCGTTCTCGTAGGGCGATAACGAAAAGGTTATAAAGAGGTTCTTAAATCGCCTTATCTAAATACCTCTTCGTAAACCACGTTTTTCTTGCATTTTCTTTCAATTTGTGTCGACAGGGACTTGGGAGATTTTTGTTTATAAATTATTTCCAATATTTTGGAACATCCCGTATACACTTTTAAAAACTATGTAACAAGTAAAATAAAATATACCTGTTAACGGGTTGTTTTTGGAAAACTAATAGTTTTTTTAATAAAAAAATATTGTAATATTTAAAGGGCGGTTTCACCCCCTTGAAATTAGAGTTTTTAAAAATCCCTTCTTATCGAACCTCTATATCCTACAATCAACTTGTATGCGAAAATTCAGCTTTGAAACGTCAAGCGATCTATGCAGAATCATGATTAACCAGTGACTCGATTTTTTGAAGCACCTATGAATTTTTAACAAATTTTAAAATATTCAAATAAAATACATACGTTTAAGCGTTTTTTCCAAAAACCGACTGTCTTTTAAATAAAAAATTTTGTAATATTTAAGCGGCGGTCTCACCCCCTTAAAATTTGAGTTTTGAAAAGTCCCTCCTTATCGAACCTCTACATGCTACTATCAATCTTTGTGCCGAAATGCAGGTTTTTAGGTCAAGCGATTTGAGCAGAATAGTGAATAATCAGTAAACAGATTTTTTGGAACACCTCTTATAAATTTCCAATACAAAAAATAGTATTGGAAGGTCTCGGTCACTAGACGACCATTTCGAATAAAAATATCATATAAATCGGTGCAGTAGAACTCTCTGATAAACTTGCTGAAACATTTGGCTGTGTTTTAATTATATAGATATGTCAAATGCTAGCAGAATGGCAGTTACTTTGAACAAACTAATATACAAATAAATGCAATTAAATTTATTTTTTGAATACATTTGATTAGTTATATTATTCAATAACTCATTTAACAAGCTATTTTATATTAACATAATTATCCAAAACTAAGCTGACAGCTACTTCAAATCTATTGTTATATTATTAGAACACATTGTTGTTACATTATTTACACCGTTAATAATAAAATAAAGTTTAAAACATAATGTGCCAACAATAAAATTTTAGGTTATATTTATCTATATCTATAGTTTGATTTTTAAAATTTTTTTCCATTAAAAAAAAACCAGGACATTAAATACAAAGACGCAAACATTATTTTGCATACTGGAAACATTAAAAGGTTTAAAAACTATAAAATTTTCATAGTAATAATATTAATTTTAAAACATATTTTTTTTTTGTTTTTAATTTTTTTTTTATAGAGGCACAGCTTAGTGACAATTTAATATCAGGTATAGTACGTCTGACAAAATAAAATATTTAGATTCATTACATTACAAAACACACATATTTACGGACACAAACTTAAAACATATCTATACATATATACTACGTTTTTAATTTTTACGGTACGCATCTTGAAATAGCGATTTGCATGTTGTGAGTTAGTACAGTAAATGATATTTGAAGAATTGGGCTTGGAGCATTTCGGCTACAGTGAAATTTAAATAACATGTTTAATATGTATATACAGAGGCAGATTTATGTTCTGTTTAAATTTAGACATGGAAAAGACTTTTAAATTTGAAAGGTTTTCTGATTATTTAATTAGGTTAAAATATATTTGACTTAAAGCACAAATATCCTTTTTATCATTAACTGCTTTACTTTCTTTCTTTATTGATATCATCTCTTTAAATGTTAATTTACGATAATTATTATCTTGTGCCAAAATCTCGGTTGCATTGAAATTAAACTCATATTTTGTTGTTTGTTCATGCTTGTGAAAGGCAGTAGAGGCATTTTTAGTATATTTATGGCCTCTAATTCTGTTTTCTAAACATTATGTTCTCATTCCGATATATTTTTTAGAGCAATTCAAACACGGAATTGAATAAACTAAGTTTGATTTCTTTTTTTGTGGTACTCTACTTTTTAATGGGGTATAAAGATATTTCAATAAATTATGGGCTTTATGACAAACATTTATATTATGCTTTAAAAGAATGGACTTCAATCTTTCTGACAAGTTATTTGTGTAAGGTAGTGCCACGTACTTAGGATTTTCGTTTTTAATTGGTTTTTTCTTTTTATTATAATATAGATAAGTTCTTTGTTTAATAATTCTTAGAATATTTTTTTCTGGATAACAGTTATCTATTAACGTTTGCTAAAATTTTTCCAGAGTTTTGATCGGTATTCTGGAGAGGTTAGTGCGATTGCGCGGTCAGTTAATCCTATTATCACACTATTTTTTGGTCATTTGAATGGTTGGAATTAAAATTTAGATATCGACCCGACCAAGTTTTTTTGGTATACCATTTGGTTTTTATGTTGTTATGTGTTAAATTGCTAATTACCGTTAAATCACAATTTCCATTGTGAACTGTATTTTAGGGTGGAAATTATTAAAAGCATTTAGTAATTTATTATTAATTAATTTGTACTGGAATAGATGGTAAACAATCATCAACGAACCTTTTGAAAAAAATTATATTAAAATCCAGTTTTTCCGTAACACTTTCTTCCAGATACTTCATTACAAGTTGTGCTATTGTAGAAGAGATTTATAGAGATATCCCAATGTATATATAGATATAGATAAATATAACTTAAAATTTTGTTGTTGGCACATTAGTTTTTAAACTTAATTTCATTATTAACGATGTAAATAATGTAGCAACAAGAAAACACACAATTTTTTTTTATATATAACTTGTGTTTTGCTAATAATAGAATATCAGTTATTTGCATATATATATATATATATATATATATATATATATATATATATATATATATATAACAACACAAAAACACACGCCGATTTCAAGTGGCTCTCTGAGTAGTTTTTATATAACACGACGATAAAAGATATATGTTGCGAATTTCTTCCCCAGAACGGTTGTACTGGAGAAAATATTGAACGAGTTAGAATTGCGTTGACGAGAGGTCCTAAAAGGTCTGTTAATTCTTTATCCTGGGAATATCAAAGGGAAGATTAGATCAAATCCTTCAAGAAAATTTAAAATTGTATCTTTATAAAAAGTACCAAAGACCGCCTCTGTAGCTCAATAGTAAGATGAGTGGGCACTTTTTAATATAATAAAAAGGGTACCTTATATCCCTTCCCGAGGTGCCTTTAGCCGTTGGAATAATAGAATAACGACTCTTTTTATAGACTTGGTGTTAACTATGAATTTTAACAAGGCTTCTTACTCAACGTATACACTACATGACACAACTGTGCAGGCAATGAGAAATGGTCCAGATACATCTTGATATAAGATAGGTTTCAAGGCACACATTAGCTATCGCCAAGGCCCGAATACTGGAACGGAAAGGTAAAAGTAACTTTGGTAATGAAGAAGAACATAAATACCAAATGACACAACACCTTAGGAATCAAGAAAAAAAGCAAGGTTAACCGTTTGTCAAACATTTTTAGAATTACATTAAGGAGCAATCCACAGTCTCCTAATGAACGTCATGGATACTAAAGAGAATTTTAGATGCTGGTCAAATAAAAAGCTTTGTGAAATCTTTATACAAAACCTCCATAACTTAAAAGTAGTTGTGTGGTATGGAATAAGGTTATTTGATATCATTGGTCGATATTTTTTGTGGATGAAAATAACCGTTTTCTAACTGTAATATCCGAGTGCTACTTAAATATGTTAGAGACAGTGCTTATTCCAGGACTAAATAAACGAGAATTACTAAATAATATTGGTCTTTCAGCAAGATGGGGTAGCAGTTTTATCCTCCAGAAACTCAATGTTTAATAGTCGGCAAATTTCTCGATGGGAAAATGTGCCTTGGCCTTCGAGGTCCCTTGACTTAACGGCACACGATTTTTTTTGTGGATATATTTAAAGGCCGAAGTTTTTGCTAATCGTCCGGGTACAACTGAGAATGTCAAAGTCAGAATTCGTGAAGAACTTTAGAGAAAAGACGAATGTTCGCTAGGCCGTGTAATGAACCACTTTTGTCTAATAATGATCAATATGTTGAAGTTGGTGTAGTTATTTAGAAGACGTTATTTTACAAAGTTAGAAGTACATTAAGCTGTAATTAAGTATAATAAAATGATGTTTGTTTTGTTAACTTATAAAATTTTAATTCAAATACTTAAATGGGCAGTATTTTGTGGGGAATCATGTAATAATGGTTAAGATTAATAAACAATTAAAACTAATAATAATTTCGTTATTCATAGCTGACAAGCCATAATCGTAGCTGTCGAGGGTTTCAGTTTTACTTTGAAAATGTATTAGCATTAGGTAGTAAAATTATATATGTTCTGAAATCCATATATTAAGCATTGTATATTTACATACACTTTTTACATAAGCATATTATTTATTATTATTATTATTATTATTAATCAAAAATTATAATAATCTAACCGTTTAATTAATTTAATTGGCAATTAAAACCGTTGCGAGCAAATAAATTTTATAGTTTTCCTTATAGATATTAGCCCAATCAAAATCCAAGATTCTATTGTATTATGGGGCAATATTAGCGTTGAAAATTTTAATTACTATCACTTAAGCAATGCAATCCGGAAAAAGAGAACCTACGGCGAGTGTATAGATTCAGAGTACCTCAAGAATATGAGGGTTTGGAAGATAGAATCTATGAATAAACCGTTGAACACAATCGATGACGCAGAGCTTTTAGCGTTCCTTTGATGGGAGTGTTAGAAATCTTGATAAATGAATCAGACTGGGATGTAGACTTTAAAAAGAGCTCAATATATTCCTGCTTCTGCAATTTAGGAGAAATCGAAAGGAGAAAGGTATCGGAAGAATTCAGTCTTATAAGCTATAGCATGCAGTAGATATTAGCTTAACCAATTACGTCAAAAGGCTTACGGGGAGCTGGAAGCTCGGTATTCGAAGCTAGGCGGCACTCATAAGAACTCTATAGCTTACAGTCTCTCACCAAATTCTCGAACTAATACGAGCCCGCGTTAGCGGTTCCAATGCGGGAGCAAAATGTTACTCTGCATTTACTGAAATGTTTAGTGAGAGCTATATTTTGTCAAGTATTTGTTCGGATCGCATATAACTATTATACATCTTCATTAGTTAATAAATAATAAATTCCATCCATATAGTAGCAGTCATGATAGCTTTGACTCTCTAAATTAATAAAACTAACGGCTTAGGTAAAATTTTACGATTATGTATGTACGTGAAACTCGCTAACAACTCTGTCATGCAACTAAGAAGCCATGAATATTAACGCTCTTATTAATGGAATTGAAGACGTTACATTTATGTTGTAATTAGTTTCAAGTATAATTTGCTTGTGATATACTTAAATGTAATGAGACTGTAACTATTAATTAAGCAATAAATGCATAATAAACTTCTAATTCACAACGTAACGTACCCCATGGTAATAGCAAAGTGCAGCCACGATTGGCCTGAAAATATAAATTGCTAAATGGGTGGTAGTTTACAATCTCAATATTTTCCAGTAACTACGGGTCGTGTTCTACTTTTCCATATATCACTAAAATTATTGTTAAACTAGTGGAGTATAAGGTAAAAACGACGGCGATCAGTAGTAAAGTTTAGCTACACACATTCTGCATAACTTAAATGCGGCTTGTGCAATGTTTAAATGTGCCTTATGTTCATAAAAAAATAAATAACAAAATCTAAGCTGGATTCGGATGCCATTATTGTAAATGCATACTGGCTAGCAGATTCATATCTTCCAAAACGCATTGCACACTGAGTAGATGCGAAGACTGTCTAGAATTTAAGATTCATACACACGATCAAGCAAGGTTGAAAGAAGGCTTCAAGACAGCGCTACAGCCGGACTTATTTACCTAAAATTTGAATTAGCACGTACTCTTATCCTCGGGGTGGAGAAAGCGCCGGATCTTAAAACACGACTAGTCATAGTCTCAGTCCGCCTTACGTCGACCAAACGCCACCAGTATCCTCACACACGAACAGTTTTTCATTCGCTTCAAAGATCAAAGGAATAGTTATATTATATAACTAAAAATACTTACATTTTTTATATTTATGGTTAATGCGTTTAGCGTCCCGGTTAAAAGTACTTTGTCTTTTCATTGAAATTATAGGAATTTTTTAATTATTTCAAATGGAGTTTTTTCTGTTTTTTTGTTAACTAAAAAACTACGTTGCATATATATATATATATATATATATATATATATATATATAATTTAAATACTTAAGAAAAAAACACAAAATCACAAAAACACCATGTTTCTGTGATCCCATTTTATGTTTTTTCCCTACACGTTTATGCTCACTAGTCTATGGTAACCCGATGAGCTCTAAAGAGAGCGAAATCGTGATTGTTGATTGACTGAAATGCATCTGCGACATTTCAGAACATGTAGGGATCATGGTATTTTTGTTGCGGCGTTGGTATATCGTGAAACAAAAATGCACCGCCGTCCGTCGGTCTGTTCTTCTGCACCTTGTGCTTTCATGATTAGACGCATGCGGTGAAGACATACAATGTGTGACAGAACTCGTGTTTCCACAACCCAAAAAAAAATGCCTAACTTGTCCTAACCAAAAAGTCAGTCTGAGAAATATCTCGTACGTATAATCGTACTAGTGAATAATTAGCTATGTTTTCTTTTTGTATAAGCGTGCAATCCACCGACTTTTTTCTTTCTATTTTTTAGATTAGAACACTACCTGATTTTTTCTTTCACTTTATTTACTACTGCTTCGCTTTGCACACCGAGGCGTTCCTAGATATTTAATATTGGAGGGGGAGGGCGTTAGAAAAACCAACGAATGATTATAAGGTTTGCGTTAGACTGGCAATAAACACCTGTCATTAAAATCAACTAACGATTAAATAAAATCATTTCGTATTTAACTTGTACCTTTAGTAATATATATATTTATATATATATATATATATATATATATATATATATATATATATATATATATATATATATATATTTCAATACAGGGCGTTAAAAATGGTTTCGCGTGTCCATTCTGCTTGTTTGTAAATATGTCTCATAATTTGCCCACTAATGCTGATTACGGCAACTTCCTAAAAACTTAAGTAACTACTCAAGACTTTATTATCTGTCGACAATATTTTCAAAATGTCGGAGTAATAAACCTAAGGAAAAATTAAGTGTCTTAGCTCAAACTATCCGCAATTTGGCGGGTCCTAATTACGATGTATACTGTATCAGAAACATGGTCGCTTTAAAAATAACATGAGGGGCGGAGCTTCTAGATCCCATGCTACCTATTTGGTATACTTCTCAAATTCGCAACAGGGTCTTTAATGAATTCACCACTCCTTAAAAAAAATTAAAAAAGAATAATAGGCTGATCAAAACATACATTTAAAAAAATTATTTAATTTACCGGCATCGTGCATAATATAGATTAAAAAAGTTCCAAGCCTAACTTTCAAATGCACTATTAAATGTTAAAGGTAACTACCTTTAAATTTTACTTTATACATTCAAGTTATTATTACTATTATTTGAATACTAAATAAGCATAATTAATTACTTACTTTGGGTATGATTTTAAACCTCTAAAAGTCAAGCCGCAGGACCAAGAACACAAAACACAATAATTAAATCAAGAAAAAGAGATCTTTTCCCAACTTTGTAGAAAACATTGTAATTGATGTAATGAATTGAGATTTTGATAAAGTATGTTACTTAAAAAAAAAACCCAAAGTGAAAATATGTATTTTAAAGGCACTTTTTGAACGCCCTATTTAATTATAAAACATAACTACAGGGTGGTCGTTTTAGCATGCCGATATTTGCTATAACTTTCTTATCTCTCAAGACCTTTAAATTTTACTTTATACATTCAAGGTATTATTACTATTATTTGAATACTAAATAAGCATAATTAATTACTTACTTTGGGTATGATTTTAAACCTCTAAAAGTCAAGCCGCAGGACCAAGAACACAAAACACAATAATTAAATCAAGAAAAAGAGATCTTTTCCCAACTTTGTAGAAAACATTGTAATTGATGTAATGAAATGAGATTTTGATACAATATGTTACTTAAAAAAAAACCCCAAAGTGAAAATATGTATTTTAAAGGCACTTTTTGAACGCCCTATTTAATTATAAAACATAACTACAGGGTGGTCGTTTTAGCATGCCGATATTTGCTATAACTTTCTTATCTCTCAAGATTTTCAAATATTTTAAAAAATAAATTGGATGGCTAGTTACCCAATTTTTTGTTACAATACAAAATATCTACTGAAAGTCAAATTTACGGGATGTCTGATTTTGAAAAAGAAAAGTTATATTTATATCTTGAAAAATTAAAATAAAACATGAAGTGATGTTTTAGCCGATGTTCTAGCTCAAATTTTGTTCTAAGTTGTGATAATTAGTGTCTGCTTTTTGATAAATAATATCAGTATTAATGAATTATGTCGACGTAATTTCTAAGTAATTTAAAATGTATTTGCAATTTGCTTTAAGAATACATAACAGGCCGTGTTCGGACCCCAGCATTGGGGCTTGCGTCAGGAAATTGCCTGTTGCTACAAGCCGCAAGACTTTCCTTCATCGATGGGTTCAGTAGTGTGGTAGCATGCAGCGCGATGCCTTGGCCAAAGCCAAAACTAGTTTGGTAATCGAAAAATACCACGTAAATTGTATTTTATGGAATTTTCGTAACCTAAACGATAAAAACAACAGAAAAAAGCACAAAGTAATGACAAGAAATAGGTACAAATTTTAATGTTTCTGAAAAGGAAGGCAAAGAAAAAAAATTAAAGAAGGTAATTTTTGAATTTTTTGGAAATTGCCGATTACGGTTGGCTGTGGTTCCACCACTGACGTCTTAAAATTAACCCTTTTATTACATTTTTTTTAAGCTGCACCCTTGTTATGAATATTTTCTTTTATTAGGAAAAGTGAAATGTGACCCAATTTAATTCAATACATAGTTATTCAGGAAACATATGCACAACAAACAATATTTATATTGGGTAACGCTTGGTTCCACCATATTGGATTCCTGCCAATGACCTACTAGTTTCTAACTATGTCGCACATTTGACTTTAGGGCACAATTTAAAATAAATTAAGTAGTGTTTACATTACAAGAATATAGGTTGATTTTCTAAGCATTTTAATTGGCCGCCATTTCATTCCTATATAAAACTTGATTTTTGTGCAAAATTAAGATTGGTTTATTAGTTCTTTAGTAATATGTTTTTAACCTTTCAGTAGGCCTCTATCTTGTTCCACATTACTAGATTTTTACGACCCGTAATGTTTAACCAACATTTGAATTCAATTGGGTAAATAGTTTTTAACATATGCAGCGTACTGGCAGAAAAACCGACAGACAGACCGTCGGAATTGATAAACATAGTTTTTGGCATATAACGACGCAGAAACGCGTATATATTGTCTCGAACTGTGACTTTAGGGTACGTAGCTTTGTGTTAGATATGGAGAGTAAAACCCTGGATTAGAAAATATAGGGGTGATGTATACTGTCCTACAAATCAGCACAAATTATCAAAGTACCTGGTGATTTGTTTCACATACAATTTATTTGGGCGCCATTTTGTTCCGCCATCTTGAATTCGTACCATAATTTTACCATATCTATGCTCTATTTAATTATTACAGAAAATTTAAAATCAATTCTAAGTAGATTAAGGCTGAATTTTGAATTCATACCAAAAATTTACTAGTTGATTTCCGCATAATACTTAATTTTTGTACAAAAATGTAGGTACATAAACTGAATAAGTAGTTTTTTAGCAATATTTTTGTAACATTTCACTAGGCCGTCAATTTGTTTAGCCATATTGGATTTTTAGCAAAATGTTACCAGGTCATCCCCATTTGACCAAAATTTAAGGTCAATCAGATAGTAGCATTTCAGCTATTCCTCGAATAAACAGACTGACAAACAGGCAGAACGACAGAATTAAAAAAAAAAACTTGTTTTTCGTCATCTAGGAACCCTGAAACTTATAGATCGGAAAAAATCTTGTAGGGTGATTTTTTCACGATTGCAATACGAGGGAAGTGAAAATTATTATAACAACCTAGCATTATACTTGCTTGATCTCTTCACATATCAGAAGTAACCCACGCATTCTTAAACACCCTGTATATTTATTTTTAAAAATTATACACGCAACCTTAACCGTAATATCATTGACGTTACATCGTAGCAGACTTTATAAATTATTACTGTTCTCTGTTTCAGCCACGTGTCTTCCAAAAACCAAAAATATACCCATTTATTTATAGGATAACGCACGAGTTCATTTGTAAAAATGAATGACAGATTACCTAAACAATGGTACGTCATCTGTCTTTGATGAATGGAATTGTCGACAACGGTTATATCTACAGGAAGCCGTTGATTGTTAATTTAATTAGTCACAGATAGTGTATTTTATTGGACATGTTCTCGCATTTCGTAAAGCCTTGCGTCAGTATTAAAAAATAGTCAAATTGATGGAATTACTTATCGGAATTTTTCAGGATTACGATAAACAAAAGATAGTTTGGAATGTGTTCAAAAAATCTAGAAAAACTATTTATTTACTGACAATTCCCATTATCTATATGCTATAATATAGTTAATATCGCCTTATTGAATTTATATTCGGATTTTCTCTTCTCCGTGCGCGTTTATCGACATATTACATTTTTTTATCAAAGTCAAAAAGATATCTAAATTTTAGGCAGTTCTGCAATATCCTTCATCGAAATCCAGGTAAATGGAAGATACCATCCAGCTGGTTCATAAAAAGTTTACCATCTTTTCTTTTTCGACATACCATGAAGGCACGACAATACTGACTTCGCGCTTCGTAAGTTAGAGTTTCCTTCGATGTTCTCCAAATTCTGAAATATACATTTGCACTTTACAGTACACCTTTCTATAGATAAAGCCGTAGTTGATGATGTTCTAGATTTAGGAAGTATGCGTTACATATAAACAAATTCACAACGTCAGGCGCGGAAAAAGTTATGCAAAAGAGAGTCATCCTTTCGAGACTGATATTTAAGATGCACATCAATTCCATTTCTTGCAACTTTCAATCTAGGTGCACTATCAGGGTCATAATTAACAATATATTTTTCTTTGCAATATCCTTCATCGAAATATTTAACCATGGTATAAAAAGTTTACCATCTTTTCTTTTTCGCATACGTTACTGACTTCGCGCTTCGTAAGTTAGAGTTTCCGTCGATGTTCTCCAAATTCTGAAATATACATTTGCACTTTACAGTATACCTTTTTATAGATAAAGCCGTAGTTGATGATGTTCTAGATTTAGGAAGTATGCGTTACATATAAACAAATTCACAACGTCAGGCGCGGAAAAAGTTATGCAAGAAAATCTATTGTTGTCACCAACTACCCAAATTTGACCTTGACGCCGCCATTACGGTTTACATCTCTGGGACAGACTGTTAATATTTGACCTTGTTAATACACTTTAAACAGGTCAGTATTATAGGCACATGTTATAGGATATTATCTGTTTCATTAAAGACTATTGTTTCTTTCAGAAACATTTTATACATTTTTTAATTTAATGGACCAGATGAATACAGTTGAAGCAAATTAAGTTTTTACTTCCCTCGCAAAAGGGAAGTACTGTAAACGTGAAAAAATCACCCTCCGAGATGTTTTCAGATATTCCCATTCACACTTGTCGGTGTGTCTGTCTATCGGTCTATCTATTCGCAGCATAGCTAAAAAACTACTAATCCGATTGACTTCAAATTCTGGTTAAAAATTAAGGGTCACATGGGATGACCTGGTAACATATTGGTACAAATCCTAGCAAATTGTAACACAAAAATCAAGTATTACGTAGAAATCAACTGGTAAATAATTTTGGTACGAATTCAAGAAAATATAACAAAATGGCAGCTCAATAAAATATTTTAAATTTTGTGTGCAAGTGCAGTCTTTAAAAAAAATGCTCCCCAGGTTTTACGCATTTTCACGTTTTAGCATCCCTAGTTGACAAAAATTATATTAAATATTTTGTCAATTCCGTCGATCTGTCTGTTACTTAGCGGCATAGTTAAAAAAATAATTATCTGATTGACTTCAAATTTGGGTCAAAAATTAAGAGTCATATGAAGATGACCTGGTAATATTTTGCTAAAATCCAATATAGCGAAACAAAATGGCGGTCTAGTGAAATGTTAAAAAAATTATTATTAGAGAACTGCTTATCTAATTTACCAAAAATTTGCACAAAAATAAAGCATTACGTAGGAATCCACTGATAAAATTTCGGTATGAATCCAAGATGGCGAAACGAAATGACGGCTTAATAAAATATTTAAAATATCAGCAAGAAAAAATTACTTAATATATTAAGTTCAAATTTTTTGCAAGAATTACTTGTGGTATAGCGGTAGATAAACTGCTAAAATTGTGGCACGAATTCAAGATGGTGGAACAACATGGCTGCCAAATAATAAATCGAGAAAAAAATCACCCTCCCAAGTATAGCATATTTTCGCGTTTTAGCGTCCCTAGATGTCAAAAAATATATTTTGTCAATTCTGTCCGTCCGTCCGTATGTGCGTCAGTAAAAAATTCGGGCTCATATGGAGATAACCTGGTAACATTTTTATAAATTATAAAACCTGAAAATTTGCACAAAATTAAGGTTTACATAGAAATGAACTGGAAACAATTTGATTCCGAATCCAAGAAGGCAAAACAAAATGGCACTCTAATACAGTATTCAACAAATTAGCCTGAAAAAATGACATATTAAATTGATTTCAAATTTTGTGCAAGCATCAAAATGGTTCAAAGATAAACGCGTAAAATTGTGGTAAAATGGAGGCCAAATAAAATGTTTAAAAAAATCTTCCTAAAATATATCTTCTTATTCAATCAACAAAATTTAAGTGTGAATTCAACATGACGGAACAAAATCGCGGTCTTAAAAAAAATAGTATAAAAGCTCAAGTTATCTTAAAATAAGATAATAAAAAGACAGTTAATAAGTTTTAATTAAAGCTTATGTGTGTAGGGTAGAATGCATATACCTATTTAGGAGATCAGGCTCTACCGGATCAGGAAATAAAATAGCCAAATTCGGAACTAGTTCTTCTTGTAAGAATTCCAAGTATCTCGCTCCATTCAAATTTTCTTCAAAGAATATTCGTGCTATAACTTGCTGAGTTACAATCCCTGCGTAAACATTGACTTTCTTCCGGTGATGAGTGTGGCCTTTCCTCATCAAGCATGGATTCTCGTCTGCCAATAACGAAAATTTTGTCGATTTACCTCTCTATTTTATATAAATGTTGACTCATTAGAAAAGAGAAAGTTTTCAGTGTTAAGAGTATTAGTCTGTAGAAGGTCCATATATTGTTCACAACATTCGAGTCTTCGATCCAGTCATCTTTACACAGTTTTTAAAACATTTTCGGTTTATAAGGATAATATTTTTGAGGGTTAAGAACAACCGAAGACTGACTAATATCAAGTTCGCGCGCTACCTACCTAGTATTGATATTAGGATTTTCTTCAAGAGATAATATTATACTTACCTCTTCTTTGAACGCAGTTTGACGATGAATATTTGTTTTTCTTACATGTCATTTTCCTGAAACTGTGTTTTAATCTTGCCTATGGTTCTTTGCGATACGGGTGGTAACTTCATTCTGTATTCTAGCTCTAACTCCGTATCAAATCATCATTATCTTGGAAACGGCAAGCAATACAATTTTAAATTTGGTAGTTATGTGTAGTTTATTAAGCCCTTTAAAAACATGCATCAAAAAAAACATAAGTGTCTTTTATAAAAATTATCGACGTTATATCTCTAATATGGATACCCTGTATAATTTTTTTTCTATACAAAAAACCGCAAATGAAAATATTAATCGTAGTGTCCGAGCGATCTTTCCAAAAAAGGGCATTTGATTTAATTAATTTATTCCACGTTACAGACTCGCACAGACGGTTCCTTCATTTTTCCAGGAACGCTAGATTGTCAAATACAAGGTAGTATTAAAAATGAAAAATCTAATATTTTGTAATCGTACTAATTAAACAATTAATGCATGTATTCTAGATTTTAAATTCTCTTCCAGAAAATTTAAATCTAGAAAAATACCACAGAAATTTAAAAAGTTAAATTATTTGAATAACAGTTTTTCACTAGTTAAAATAGGATTTAAACTTTACATCAAGCTCTTTAAATAAAATAAAACCGAACAAAATTTATGTTGCTTAATAATATTGAGTACAATTTTTTCAATTTAAAAAAGTGTAATAATTTAATGTAAAAAATACGTATTAATATTAAGGCACTGGGGCGTCAAAAGTATATAAGGAAAGGAGGAAGATACTTTCTAAGATCTCACATCTTACATACATATTTTACTATTAGTTTCATGAATGTTTCTATAAACCTGTAATCTTATTTTTATTACGTTTATAACGTCATGTTTTAGATATGACTGTTAGTATAATTATATAATGTTTTCAGTTCTCCGTATGTTCATCGTTTCTAATAAATCAAGAGCTTTTCAACGTATTGTTCACCTCGACTTATTTTATTGTGGCCATAAACATTACCACACTACAAAAACCAGTTACATACATTAATCATCCTAATAATAATAATATTGCAGAAGCAGCAACTAATCAGTAATAAATTTAGAAAGTTCTGGCCAATACCGGAACATGTGGACTTGGGCCAATTTTTTACGTCGGGTTTAAAAATAGTGTTTCAACGCCGCTAGGCGAAAATTATTCGATTTCTATATCCGAATGGATTCGGTATGGGTAGAAGCACCAAATTGTGTTTTTTTATGGCCTACGTATTATTACAATGTATTGCTAATGGAACATGGTAAACTGGCCTTGTATTTCCGTTGTATCTATATGTTTACTTTTACATAAAATTTGATTTAATGTTCAATATTCGAAATATATGGTTTTTATAGATTAGAATTAGCATATTTTGAGATGTGATGTTGTAAACTTTTCAATGGAATATACAATGAAAGCTATTTGAAACGTTCTAGGTAAAGTTTAATATTTCGAATGCGTTATTCTTGATAACGAATCAAATATTTAGGGGTTCTTATATTTGCATTGCACATCAATACTTGGACTAAAAAAAATATCTTACCTTTATGTTTGTTGTACTGTTAATACTTGCAGGCTAAAACCTGAGACTATGTTTTTTCTTCAAAGTTTGTCAAGTTGCATGATTTGTTATACTTTGTGCCTTTTGGAAGTTACAGGGTCCGAAAAGATTTTCCTTTTAAGAAATTACCATATTTTGCATAAACAGTAAATAGTAAAAGTAAATTGGATTTTTCTTAAATATGTTATTTTATGCCATTAAATCCAGAATTTATAATATATTTTACCTCTTCTACGAATTAACACCTTGATATGACCGCTACGTGGCATACTTGCTGTGTATGAACAGCTTTAGCAAGTATCTTATCGTTTATCTGCAGACGTAAAATAGCTGCAATGCGAAATATTGTAATTTCTTCAAAAAAACAATTTGTTTTGCTGGCCTTGTAACTTTTTGTAACAACAAGAAAAGAGCCAGAATAAGAAGTTTTTCGAATACGCTTGAGTCTAATTTATACAATCTCTGTATGGAACTCTAGGGTATGCAATACAGGGTGTGTAGAAATTGTCAAAAGATAAAATGAAATTAAAAAAAAGACCTTGAAATTTTTTTAAGTATTTAAGATACGTGTACGTCTGATTCACAAACTAGGTTAGACAGTCAGATATTAAATATAGGGTGTGCAGAAAATGTTATAAGAATTAAGTAAATCTGAATGCCATCTGGGCTCAGGCATTGCAACATGTATATTAGATTAGGTTTTTAGTATAGGAGTTTTTATAAAATATTACCTAAGTTAAAAAACAGAAAAATGAAAATCAACTGAAAATAAACTTTTTAAATTTGAGTTTTCAATTTACATTATTGGAGACATTACCTCCAATCGTCTGCCGGGAGACAAACCGTCAAGCCGTCTCACAAATTGTAGCCAAGTGTATTTTTAATTTGCAGTTCAGGCATTGCGTTGGTGGCTAATAGC
Organism: Kuschelorhynchus macadamiae; assembly: GCA_030620095.1. NCBI lineage: Eukaryota > Metazoa > Arthropoda > Insecta > Coleoptera > Curculionidae > Kuschelorhynchus > Kuschelorhynchus macadamiae. Next base: position 1,248,987 of record JAUTXW010000498.1, on the reverse strand, counting down.
GGAACAGTTAAGAGTCAAGCCCAGACGCAACGCAGAGAATGCGCAGGCTAGTAAGTGAAACAGACAAAAATGTATCTGAAACGTGAAAGACAAACGTTTGAATTATTACAAAGAGATTATTGTAATTTTTAGAAAATCCGTTTATGCAATATTTGGTTGTTCTTAGAACAACATCGGTTTCTGATCCACATCAGCTTTTGAAAAATCCTGTACCTCTTTATATACTGTGAGTATGATGGCAGATATTATCTAGCCTAGTAAATGCATCAGACGAACATGAATCTCAAAAACTTCGAAAACAAAATGTAGATCCATTTTTTTAAAAACAAATTTAATCTTATATTTTCTGCACACCCTGTATCTGACTGTTCAACCTAGTGTGTGAAATAGATAGACATGTATCTCAACTATCTACTCTAGTGACCCACCTAGCGGTAATATAATGTTTTGAGGAATGTGCGCAGTTAGATAATTTTTATTTTTCTTTGCAGTAAAACAAAACCAATGATTTAATACAGAATCCCATGTGTGGCAGCCCGATGATGTGTAATCGCCTGCTGACTCAGGGAGATCGGATGACATGCGCTTGGCAACAGGGGAACGATGATTATTCGGTGCGGTGCGCGACAAAAGACAGTTCATGTTTACTTAATATAGTTATTATTATATAGAAAAAGAGTTACTTTGTGATTGATATTTGTTATAATAAATAGTTGAACTAAAAGGTGTGTTTCCATTGTGATAGTTTGTGTGTACTGGGGTAGCACAATTGGCGACGAGGATTTCTTTGTTTGAACCCACAGTAAGGTAAGCAAACACGATTTTAAATAAAAGGAAACAACCTGTTACATAATCCTGATACTTTTAAACACGGTTTAAATTTGTAAAAGTAGAGACAAGTAACGTTTTGCCGGAAGAAAAGTGATAAAAATTATTGTTACTTTCTTTGAGGCGTAAACGTAAAATGTGAGCCACAGCGAAAAATGTGAGCCATAGCAAAAAAAAATAATAATAAAATATATGTTAATAAATAAACGTTTTGCCAGAAGAAAAGTAATAGCAATTTTTGTTACTTTCTTTGAGGCGTGGAAAACGTAAGATGTGAGCCACAGAGAAAGATGTGAGCCATAGTATGGGAAAATATATATTAGGTATATTATAATAAATACATTTGTGCTACAGTTTTTGTAAGCCAAATAACATAGAGAAATAAATACCATGATAAATAGTATGTATATTAAAACAAAAATGTGTCTGTCGAAAGTTACTTATGGTGTATAATATGCTTACATATATATTATTATATCAAATACACCGTTGGAAAAGGCCACTGGGGTACCATATTTCCAAACAATTACATAAAATTTTAATCTATTCTATTAAGAGTTACTCTCGCCCTATAAATACAGTATTAATTTTTTTTTATTGCATTCAACAAATTAAAATTACCTAAAATTTTTAGAATTACTGCATTTATACTTCCTAATCGGCCAACACAGTAATATTATGTAATCTATGTCATGAGGAAAGATTAAATAAATAAAATAATAGGCAATTTAAACAAAAAAAAAAAAAAACAGTAACAACATTTCCTTTCAGTTACGGAAAATCCCACAACATGTCAGATTCCGGAATTAGGCCATTTCTTGTGAAAATATAGATAAAGCACTGCTTCGAAGCGAATGGAGTAAGTGGTTAAGATCTTTGGAACTTTATTTGGCGGCAGAAGATATTTCTGACTACGCCAAGAAAAGAAATAAACTATTACACTTAGGGGGAACACAACTACAAGAAGTTGCGTATAATATACCTGAAGCAATAGAGACTTACGATCCAGAACAAAATCAAGCATTAGTTGACAAGCTGACAAATTATTTCTCACCCAAGCAAAATTCGTCCTTCGAAAGACACATTTTTAGAAGTCTTAAGCCAGAGGAAAATGAAAGTTTTAACAAGTTTGTGTTAAGAATGCGTCAACAAGCCGCCAAATGTTCTTTCGGGAGTACAGCTAGCGAAGCCACCGACATTGCTATGAAAGATAAAATCATTGATTGTTGGGCTCCAGTTGAATTAAAGAAAAAGTTGTTGGAAAAAGAATATCCATTAAATGAAATTTTAGAAATGTGTGAAATCCACGAGCAGATAACTGCTCAATCAAAAATTATGGCGCCGCCACGCCAGGACCTAGTACCTCATTCCAGCCGGTAAATAAGGTATTTCTTCATCGTAGAACTCAAAATAAATGTGGCAGGTGCGGTAAAATGGGACATCCAAGTTTTTCTGAGTCATGTCCCGCAAAAGGGTCCAAATGTAACAAATATGAACTTAAAGGACACTTTGCATTTTGCTGCAAGACACCACCAAACAGATACGCCACAAAACAAGGATACCCACCCAGCAAACGAAGACGAGTCAATTTCGTAGATACCGATCCAGATGTAGATTCCCGAAACACTGACGACAGCATTCGAAATTTTGATTGTTTTAGAATTAACAATGCTGATTTACAACCACAAGAATGGTTAAGCGACGATATAATCAAATGCAATATCGGTGGAATAACCATAACATTTCTGATAGACTCCGGCTCAAAAGCGAATATAATATGTGGGTCAGATTGGGCTTTACTTAGGAAAAAAAACGCCATAATGTGGAATGTGGATGATCAAGTCGGCGATGTCCTAAAGGCGTACGCAACAGGAAATCCAATCGTCGTAAGAAACAAATTCCAAGCTACCGCTAATCTACCAGGCTCACCCGAAATAATTGACTCATTTTACGTAGTAGAAAATGGAGAAATATCACTTTTGGGAAAGTACACTGCAAAAAGACTGGGTGTATTAAAGTTAGGACTTAACGTCAATAAGGTTACCAGTGTTGCATCTGTTTTTCCTAAAATCAAAAATATAAGTATTAAATTAACTATTGACCCAACAGTAAGGCCCGTTCAACAACCCTTGCGACGAGTACCAATATCCGTTGAAGCCAAAGTTGAACAGAAACTTACAGAAGCTCTGGATTCTGGCATAATTGAGAAGGTAACAGAACCAAGTCCGTGGATTTCTCCCATGGTTATTGTTTTTAAACCCAACGGAGATCTCCGGATATGCATAGACATGAGACGAGCAAATGAGGCCATCCTTCGAGAAAACTATCCATTGCCCACGTTTGATAGTTTTATGGTAAAACTGAGAAACGCCCATTACTTTTCTCGATTAGATCTAAAAGATGCTTACCATCAATTGGAACTGGATGCTGACAGTCGGCCCATAACAATATTTATTACTCATAAAGGCATGTTCCGTTACACCCGATTAATATTCGGAGTAAACTCGGCCCCAGAAATCTTCCAACGAATATTTGAGGGGATCTTGTCTCCTTGTGATAATTGCCTTAATTATCTTGACGACATAATTATCTTTGGACATTCAGAGGAAGAACACGACAAATGTTTAAGAAAAGTGCTTGACGTCTTCGAAACAAATAATGTTTCACTAAATAATGAAAAATGCCTTATAAAAGTCAAACACTTAGAATTTCTGAGACATAAATTATCCGATCAAGGCATTGAGGCCAATGAAGGAAAAGTAAAGACTTTATTAGATTTTCGACCACCTGCAACCAAAGAGGAAGAAGCTTCCTAGGCCTCGTTACCTATTTGGGAAAGTTTATTCCTGATTTAGGCACCTTAACTGACCCACTTAGACAATTAATAAAGAAGGAAATAACATTTACCTGGAATGATAATCACCAACGAAATTTTCTCAAACTCAAAAAGGCCCTAACGAGACCGCCTGTTCTCTCATACTTCGACCTTCACCGTAGAACAAGATTAATTGCAGACGCTAGCCCAGTGGCCTTAGGAGCTGTTCTCCTACAGTTTGCTGATGACAACACAACCCCTAAAGTCATCGCCTTTGCCAGCAAAAGTCTTTCAGACGTAGAACGCCGGTATTCCCAAACGGAAAAAGAAAGCTTGGCTTTAGTATGGGCAGTCGAACGCTTTTATTTTTACCTTGCTGGCGTGTATTTCGAACTTGTCACTGACCACAAGCCACTCGAGACAATTTTTAAGCCAACTTCCAGACCTCCAGCAAGAATCGAAAGATGGGTTTTACGCTTGCAAGCCTTTAAATTCAAAGTTATATACCAGGCCGGAAAACTTAATATTGCCGATTTAGTATCAAGACTGTGTAAAATAGGTAACGAAGCATCATTCGATAGAGACGAAGAACAACACATATACACCATAGTCGAGCAACACACACCAAGAGCTATGCGCATTTCGCAAGTAATAAAAGAAAGTAAAAAACGACGCCCAAATATCAGACGCCGTATTGAAAATTAACAATAACTCATGGGAAACTTCAGACAAAAACGCACTTTTTCCATTTCGTTTGGAACTTACTACTTTTGGTCCAGTAATATTACGAGGAAACAGAATAGTGATACCCGAGAAGCTCAAGCAACAGACACTAGAGTTAGCCCACGAAGGACACCCAGGAGAAACCGTCATGAAGAGGAGACTACGAGCAAAAGTTTGGTGGCCACTACTTGATAGAGAAGTCGAAAAATTCGTCAAACGATGTCGTGATTGCCTTCTGGTAGCACAGCCAAATAAATCACCACCCATGTCGAGACACGCATTTCCAGAAGGGCCTTGGCAATGTCTAGCAATAGATCTGATGGGACCACTTCCAAACCAAGACCAGGTTTTAGTCATTATAGACTATTATTCCAGATACCAGGAAATACGTTTTTTACGATCGGTAACATCAGCAGTTATAATTGGCCACTTAACAGAATTATTTTCAAGGTTTGGCATCCCAAAATCTATAAGATCCGATAATGGACCACAGTTTATCAGTGAAGATTTTAACAAGTTCTGCGACAAAAATAACATTGAGCTAATACATACAGCACCATACTGGCCTCAAGCAAACGGTCAAGTAGAAAATATGAATCGCTCTCTAAAGAAAAGACTCCAGATATGTCACGCCAACGGGCTAGACTACAAATCTGAGATACAAAAATTTATTCTTATGTACAACGTTACCCCCCAGGGAACTACGGGAAAATCTCCATCGGAACTTTTCTTCAGCCGAAACATACGAGATAAAATTCCATCAATAACAGATTTAATGTCAGAAACAGGGGACGAAGAGGCACGAGATAACGATATTATTAACAAACAAAAAGGAAAGGAAAGGGAGGACCGGACAAGACAAGCAAAAGAGTCTGAAATTAAAATAGGAGATAAAGTATTAGTAGAAAACATGAATATACCACATAAACTGACGCCTAGATATAATAAAAATGAATATGAAGTTATACAAACCCAAGGAAATGAAGTAACATTGCTTAGAGACGGAAAAATCTTAAAACGTCATATTTCCCATTTAAAAAAGTTACCTGACATCCTAGGAAAAGATCTAACCATTTCCTCATTCCCTGAAAATGCTTTTTCTACACCGACTACAAGCACAAGTGGGCAGGGGACGCAGCTGGACGAAGATACCCAAAGGACGCCACCAAGGGGACCAGCAGTTGAACATGGAGCAACTCAACGAGATGACAACGAAGAATATCCCACGCCAACTCTTCCGCCTATGGACTCTGCACCCGGTAGAGTTAAGCCCATTAAGTTGAAAAACAAGGACGGAGTGTGGCAGCCCGATGATGTGTAATCGCCTGCTGAGGGAGATCGGATGACATGCGCTTGGCAACAGGGGAACGATGATTATTCGGTGCGGTGCGCGACAAAAGACAGTTCATGTTTACTTAATATAGTTATTATTATATAGAAAAAGAGTTACTTTGTGATTGATATTTGTTTTAATAAATAGTTGAACTAAAAGGTGTGTTTCCATTGTGATAGTTTGTGTGTACTGGGGTAGCACACCATGAAGAGGAAGAAACAATCTCTCAGCCAAAAAAAAATGTATTTTGAAATCGGTACATTAGTAACAAAAATATGGAGTTTTTAAATTAACGGTATTAATAGTTAATGCAATATAACAGTGGTGTTCTAATAGGGAGTTTAAGAGTATAAACTCTTATTAATATTCGCGTTCGTATAGCGCGAGAGGCAGTGTTACTTTTTTTTTGGTAGAAGGAAGAAACACTTTTTATTTCTCCATTTAACAGCCAATATATTGTACTATTAACACACTACAAGATGTTTCTATATGTCGGGAAAGTACTAAAGGAGGTTATTTCTTGGATCATTTTACTAAAGAAAACGTAACAATTTGACAGAGACATTTGAAAATCTCATATTCCAAATTTTAATCATGTTAAAGCGTTTTAAAAATATCCAAAATGGCCCCGTTACACAATTCTCAACCTTTTTTTTTAATATATTCACTATGGAACCACCTCAGCTCTACCCTGGATATTTCCTGAAAATGTTATCCAAATTGGTCAAACCTTCATGAAGCAGTGGCGGCTATTCAGATGAAGTAGGTGAAGTGCTACTTCACCGGAAAAAATATACAAGCAAACATCTAACTTATTTATTATATATCTCTTAAAACTTTAGTTTTTACATTCATTTATTCACCTAATTGGTAAAAAATAAACTGTACATCTCGAATAAAGATTTTACTTGCAGTTGGCGTCATGTCTTTTTAAAACTTTCAATCGAACTTTATTACAACAACTATAACAGTGGGGCAAACCACTTTGACTTTGCTGGAGGTGCTATGTTTAGTTTACGATTTTCCTACTATGTTGTCATGACAACGCGTATCCGATGACGTCGAGCCCAGCGCCATACAACGCTCTCGGTGAATTGCAGGCGCAGTACACTACACTCACGTGTCGTTCAGTTTGCGGTGGTTGTTTACTTTTATTTCCGCGGATTTCGCTGCAACCGGTGAGTTCCTTTGCAGTTAACTTGATTGTTTTGTGTTATATTAATTTATGGTGTTGTTACAACTTCAAATTCAAAGGTAGTAAATGTGATTGTTCAAGACTGGAATAAATTAAAAGACGTCTTTGAATTTATTACAAACTGTGACAAGTCTGATAAAAAATCAATCCGCCTTGCGAAAGGATTTTTAGGTGAGATGAACGATTTTGAATTCACGTTTCTGGGATTAGTGTTTGATGGCATTTTTTTAATCACGGACATACTATTTGACGTTCTTCAAGAAAAATCGCTTGACATTCATTTTTGCATATCCAATATAAAACTAATTCTATTACAGAAATAAATCATTACAAACGTGAGCTTGCTAAACTTTCACCTGAAGCAATTAAGGCTCAGTACAGAATCCTTTTTTATGAAATATTGGATCATTTTTTAATGGAAATAGCACTCAGATTTCAAGACTGTGAAAAACTTACATTTTCATGTTTGGCAGGTTCTGCTAAATTTTCCGAATATAGTTTAAATTTTCCGACTGGCCCGTTTGAAAATTTGTTACAGTTATATTCAACGACCTAAAATTGAGCTAGGTCTTATTTTTGCCAATGAGAGTAATTGGAATATATCGCTGCAAGAGCAACTGAAAAAAATTAATAAAAATAAATATATTTTTACCGAAGCATATAAATTGTTTTCCTTTATTTTCACAATACCGTCGACAAGTGCTTCAGTGGAAAGAAGTTTTTCTTGCTTCATATGTATAAAAACTTATTTAAGAAATACAATATCTCAAGAAAGACTAACCTCTATTGGCAATATTTCAATTCAAAAGGAATTTCTGGAGGAGATTAGGGCAACTCATCCATTTTATGAGGATGTTATAAATAAATTTACTGCTATGAAGGATAGGAGAATTGATTTAGTATACAAAATTTAGGTAAGTCGTAATAAAATATTCTACCCCCTCTACATATAAAAAAATTATTGCGATATTTTCTTGCTTCATTTGCACTTTACTTACTTTTTCTCCCGCGAGCCGCCACTGTCGAGAAGTAATCTTAATACTTAAAAAACATAGAGCCGAATTAAGAACCTCCTCTTTATTGAAGTCGGTTAAAAATCTAGTTTACATTAGTCAAGTACTGATAACTGATCCCAGTATTTAAGTCGACCAGCTGTTCATACTGGTCGAGTTATGTATATTTGTTAAGACTTGTCTCTCGACTCGATCGTTTGCTTGACTAAAGTTTGATTTAAATATAAAATACTTAATGAATATTCATTATGCACTAAATAAAACTTCTTTGGTCCAAATTTTACTTTACAATCTCCCTGTAGCAATTGTCTTGACCAAGGTATTGACACAAAGCACCCAGTTCAAATGAATTCTAAGATAAGAATTCTAATATACCCCTAACAAAAAAAAGTAATATGTGACAAAATATTTATTACCCGCCCATGGAGAATTTTGTATCGACCGGCCCGGGTCCGAGTATTGTAAAAAAAAAGTAGTGAGTCATGGAGATAAGAGTCAGGCCACCTAGTAGATTATTAGGGATATTGACGTTAGAGTTGACGGAATGATGTCTTGTGTCCTTTAAAACTAAATAATTTTATTAAATTGGAGTTTGTTTACAAAAATTGTTATTTTTGTTATAAACTCTACAAATATCAAACTTTACAATTAACATACAGGATAAAAAATTTGAAATTAGACAAATTTATACCATTGTTAACTAATAAAATTAAGGCTTTCTACTTGTATACTTTCATACTTTTTTAGAAAATATTGTTTTTTTCTTTAATTCCAGAGTGGAATGATGAAATTGTCTTAAATAGGTTCTAATGATATTCACTAACAAAAGCTCAATCATTGCGTTAAGCTCCATTTCATGGGTTATTGTTCTAACAAATGCCGTGCCACTAAATTTGCTTTGGCTCAGATGAATTATTTAACAATTCTTAATTAAGTCTAAATCCCTATCTTACCATCTGCCTTAATAAGATATCAATATTAATTGCATTTTATGATAACAGATCCCACGCAGATTGTCCTTCTAAACATAATCTTCGAATATATCAATCAAACTTTTAGCAATATGAAACTGTGTAAAAGTGTTCATGTGTTACTATTCTTATTAACTTGTATATAAAAAGTTATAAATTAAAACAAAATTATATATTTTCTTCACAATAGCTTTACTACATTAAAATGTGTGATGAGCACGGAATAAGACTAAAGTTGTTTTATTTTGACAGGCCTTTTACATTCGAGCATCTGGAATAAATATGTTTAGTGTCATAAATTATAATCCCTTTTTATGGCTTTGTTTGTGTATCATACAGCCGTTACAAATCAGAAAAAAGGAGGACAGGGCTAACAACGTCCATACTCAACAGTCACATTGAAAATTATAATTCCTAATTTGCATATTATTGGAAGATCCGCGCAACATGGCTGTCTTTTTTTTTTAGGTTTTTTTTAATTATCCAAGTTAAGTAAGACGTGAAGTATGAAGTACTTAACATTATCATTTACCGATCTATTTTAACGGTTTTTAGTGCATCCGTTTTGTTTAATTAGTTAATTTAGTTAAGCGTTTTGCTTCTCCTATGTTTCTATCAAAGGATAGTAACTTTTCCTTAATCTTATGTATAACAGACCACACAATATATTAAACTCGCTTGTAACAGAACCTTGAACAATAGCAATAGTTACCGAACCGAACACCGCCCCTGTGTCTTGGTTTAAAATGTTATGGCGTTTTGATACGGTTCAAATGTTAGACGTGGGAGTTAGGCGTCATGTGCAACGGGAGGCATGCTTGTTTGGAATTGGGCAGAGGACATGGATTTTCGATATAGGGTGCACAAATATAGGGGTCACTGGATTATCATGTCTGCATTCAGGGGTTGGAAATAGGTTATTTCCACGGGTCACCTTATATTGCCACGGAATTGGTTATGTTGAGTACTTTCTCAAACAGATCGAATCTGACACAGAGCGGTTTGGGGTGTCAGCCATCATTCGGTTGGTTCTAGTATTAATTCGTTTAATATGTTTAACTAACTCATGGAGCTCGTTTGGTACCTCTGGGCGGCTCTGGGGATTTCCATTGCATCGGTAGGACGATTCGCCTTGGTAAAATCTCTGGAGGTGTGTTCTTGAGGGTCGTTGTCCTCCATTGGGTCATTACTTTAAGTGAGTGTACGCTTTAAGCCTGCTGGTATATTTTATTTTTAAAATCCGACCGGTTCAACCCTCTGGTTAGGATTGTGGCCGCCAATCTAGTCATCTTAAATATTGTAGATTTAAAGAAGGCCTAACTAATGACGGACCTCGTCTGGTATGAGGGGTAATAACTGATTGCCCTTAGTGTTATCGAGATTCGCTAATCTATCATTGGTCTATTTAACTCTCGGTTTTGGGTTTCTGTCAAATGTTTTATCGTTTTAACCATTTCAAATTTCTAAGATTTGAAGAGAGTTTAAGGCTATGTCTAAGGCCTGCTAACTTCTAGTATAAGGGTGGCACGTAATAAAAGATACTTATACGAGTTTAGTCAATCATTCTGACGACATCTTTTACGGGCCTCATGCATTACATACTGTTATACGCACTATATATTTCAGCTCAAGGACTAGAGAGGCCTCGTCACCCGGCACGGGGAGCGGTTCCTAGCGCTGTATTTCAGACAATAGCAGAAAAACACATTTTTTTATTTTGATTCGCCTAATGACCTTCAAGACAAACACGATTCCATTTAGTACTTAACAATCGTACACCTTTGAAGTTACAAGATTTTGATTTTGTATCATGTTCGCCATCGAAATTGTTACCCATAGATAGTGAAATTCCTTGCCTGCGACTTATACAATAGATAGATATAACTCTTAAGTTTCTTAAAAATCCTATTTTAAATTCTTGTATTAATTTCAGTTTTTATTATACTTTAATTTTAAGGAATATGCATTTAAATGTCTCGTCAAACACAGGGTCTCGAAGTTCCTGGACTTTAACGTAATACTCTAGTATATTTAGTTTTAATAAATTTATTTTCGGGAATATACATTTAAAAGCTACTTTCAAATACAATATTTTTAGGTTTTATCTTAGAAGTTTATCATCACTGCGATATTTTCCGAAAACCTTACAAACCTTAAAAAAAGCACTCTGCATTTCAAGTTAATGCGTTAAGTAGTGTCATTAAAAAACCAAAGAATGGTTGTTTAGCAATAAAAACAATTGCCGCTTTTCTATATTGTTGTATTTATGATCAATAAAATGGCTAGAAATTAAACGCGTGCGCAGCAGCAAATAATAGTTATTGTTAAATTAACATAATTATCATTAGCAGTATACCAACAACTTTTTTCAGCTACTAAATACATTTTTAATATTGAACTGATTTATAAAAAAATTAAATTCATATTCAATGAATAATTTTTTCTAAGCTAAATACACACCTAATAAGAATTTTTATAAATGGCAAAATCATCTATAAGACGATCTACTTACTTAAATGACCTCAATTTTTATGTCTATATTATTTCGTTTTTAAAACTAATCTGTCTTATTGTTTCTTTCATTTTTTGAAATAGAATATATTAGTGCATGTTAAAATATAGCTTTAACAAACACAGTTGATATCAGGATGATTTTTTCTGAAATGTTTGTGAGGAATATTGCAGTGAAGAATTACCTCAACTGCAAACTAAAAGCCATGTCCTTGAATTTAAGGAATTTAACAGTCGTGATAAGGGTATTTCTTTTGAGCATAAAACGCGAACAAGTACCTATCTGACTGGAAGAAAAAAATATAGATTTAAAAGATTCTTTAATAGCAACAAAAAAATCGGTAAATTTCTTTTTACCGGAACTTTCCCTGTAATTAATTCTTTCTTTTATTAGGACTAGTGAAATGTGATCCAATTTAGTTCGGCACATAGTCATCTAATAACATATATATAGGGTGGTCCAAAAGAAACCGGGATTTTGTTTTTCCCCTGTAACTTATTTGTTACTTAACCGATTTCATTTGTTTTGGGCTTGTTTAAAAGAGAAATAAATAAGGTAGAAGCTCAAACATAAATATTTTACGTTTTAAAGAAATTCAATATGGCGGATGCGCCTAAAATTTACCATAATTTAAAAGGCGTTGGAACTTTTTTGTGACACCCTGTATATTTTATTTCAACAGAATTTTGAAGCCTATTCATTTCTAAGTAATTAGGGTCTTTAATGAACAAAATCGGTCAAAAAACACGTGAGATATTAGCAATTTACCAAAGGTCGTTTTCCCCTTCCATACGCCAAATGAAATGTTTTTACGGTTATCGGCATTTGTATTTCCTCTGTAACTTTTTCGTTACATTACTAATATTATTCGTTTTCGGCTTGCTAGAAAGAAAAAACAATAAAAAAGGGCATTAACATACATTTATAATATTCAAGGAAAAGCGATGCGTCTAAAATAATGCCATAAATTAAATCGTTTTTGATATTTTTTGTGAAACCCCGTAAAATTGATTTTGACTAAGTCTTAAACCGTATTTATTTCTAAATAATTTAAGGCCTTCATAAAACGTTTTATTTTAATTTATTGTTTTTTAAATTCAACAATACTTACAATTCTAAACCGGAATATGGCCTTCATTAGCGTTAACGACTAAATTTAATCACCTGCGCCAAGAATCAATAGCTTTAGCAATATTTTGCTGATCCATTTCGTGCCAACAGTCTATAATTCGTTGGCGCAAGTCAATACTATTAAATATTCGCCCGTTTTTGTGGGTCCTTTTAAGTCTCCCTACAGATAATAATCACAGGGATTAAGGTCAGGGCTATAAGGAGGCCAGTCGTTAGGCTCTATAAAATCAGCTACTTGTCCTCTTAAAAAGATACACTTTTTAAGTATATATTATACCGGCTGGTATGGTAGTGCTTTTAGTTTAAAACATGAAAATAATTTAGGCAAAAACCAATTCTCTGTCTGGTGTAAGACGTTCAATCTCAGGTAGCATTTGCATTAATACAAGTTCACAATAAGTATGTAAATTCAGCCCTATTCCTTGCTCAAAAAAAATTAGTTCTGCCTTATAATTTCTCGAGACTGCCGCCGATACCATACATACTTCCAAATTTCTCTCTTTCTTTTAGTAAACGATTTAATGGCACATTTATTTTTAATGAATCCATCGGAATACACAACCTGATCGTTTTGTGAATTTTTTGTTGCCGATAACGTAAATTGATCTAAATTTTTTAATTGTTAATATTAGAGAGAACAGTACTTATCTATATATATATAGTACATGTGTTCGTGAAGTTCTAGGTCTGCCCCTAGTTGCTCTTCTCTCAATTGATCCCGTCACTCTTAACTTTTCTGCAAAATCATACACTGTACTTTTTCTTCACTCGTTATTAAAATGCTTTAAAATTTCACATACTCTGTATCCACCGTTAAATAGGTTTTTCTATTACAACTTTTTCTTCAAAAGACAAATACCATAGTTATCTACTTTCACATAAAAAATAACTATGAGTAAGTAAAACGCTTTAAAATTATTATTATTTGACAGTTGCAGTTCGTTTGTTTTTATATTTTCTGCAATGTTCATGGCCTACTCATACATAAAGACTTTTATTTTTGTTGAGCCAAATTTAATGTAAAATATTTCATTTTGGTTGCTGATATTTCACGTGTTTATTGACCGATTTTGCTCAACGTAGTCTTTTATTACTCAGGAACTTCAAATGGCTTTAATATTATGTGGAAATCAAATATACGGGGTATAACAAAAAATTACTAACGCCCTTTAAATTATGGCAAATTTTAGGCGCATCCGCTATCTTTAGATCCCTTTAAAATGTCAAAAATTTATGTTTGAGCCTCTAGCTTATTAACTTCTCTTCTAAACTATCCCAAAACACAAAATCGGTGAAGTAACAAAAAAGTTCCAAAGGAAAAACCAAATCCCAGTAACAGTAAAAAACATTTTATTTGGCGCATCCTCCATCTTGAATTTCTTTAAAATATCAAAAGTTTATGTTTGAGCCTCTAGCTTATTTATTTCTCATTTAAACAAGCCCAAAACAAATGAAGTCGGTTAAGTAACAAATAAGTTACAGGGGAAAAACAAAATTCCGGTTTCTTTTGGTTCACCCTATATATGTATATATAAATATATATATATATATATATATATATATATATATATATATATATATATATATATATATATATATATATATATATATATATATATATATATATATATATATATATATATATATATATATATATATATATATATATATATATATATATATATATATATATATATATATATATATATATATATATATATATATATATATATATTATATATATGGGGTGATTCAGAAATAAGTGCCTTAAATTTGACTGTCTATAGATCTTGAATATCTGAAATATGAAAAAAAGTAAAATAAAATTTTTCTCTAAGTCGCACCTTTCAAAAAATACAGGGTGTTACATGTTGGTGTAAAAAAATATATTTTATTTGTTATTTTCGTAGATAAGTACGGTGGCAAATTGAAATTTTAACCACAATATGAATAAGTTAGGACTCATAATTTGACAAAATTTTACTTAACAGGGTCACTCTAGTGGCGTAGAACAGGGGTCGCCACAGCACATTATCGCCCGGAACTTTTTACCACCCGGTATATTTGATTTATTTTTAATGCTATTTTATTGGCTAGTTTATTTGTTAAAAATCCCTTAGAAATTTCCTAAGGGAGGTTTAGTTTTCGAGATATTTTCACTTTTTTGCATGAATGTAGCTAAATTAATTCCAATTGGACAAAATTGTTCTTACATAATTAGTTTTGAAACCCATTGTTATAAAAGCGCAGATGATTTATGCTGGATAAAAGAGGAAAAACAACAATTCTAAAAGCACTAACAACAAATTATTTTGTCTATTTACGATAAGTAGATTAGTTTGAAAAAGTAAAAAGTAACTTAATATTAATATAAAGTCATTTTTATAACTATGCTACTTAACTAAAATACTAGTACATTTTAATCTATTCTACAATTGCTGAAAATGGTTACTGTTTACGTCAATATATTTTCGAGCATTCCCTAAAAGTTTTGAGGAAGTGTTTTCTAGTGTATGCCTTGCAAGGGACACGGGGTTGCGGGCACCATCGATCCTAGCAGTAAGATGATCAACAGAGAGAATTTGGGTAGAATACACTTTTTCTTTTAAAATACCCCAAATACCGTAATCTATCGGGTTTAAACGGTTAGGAAAAATTTTTCTCTAAGTGGCACCTTTCAAAAAATACAGGGTGTTACATGTATTTGCTCAAAACTGTATTTTCTTTTTTATTTCCGTAGATAAATAAGACAGCAAATTGAAATTTTAACCAGAGCATGCATACGTTGGGACTCATAAATAACAGGGTCACTTTAGTGGCGTAGAACACGGGTAGCCACGGCACATTATCGCCCGGAACTTTGAGTTGATTGTTAAAAATTTGCTCTCTTTGAAATTTTCTACGGGAGGTTTAGTTTTCGAGACATATTCACTCTTTTGCATGAATGTAGCTTAATTAATTCCAATTAGACAAAATTGTTTATACTTAATTAGTGTTGAAACCCGTTGTTGTAAATAAAAAAAAACATGGTACAGACGATAAAAGTTTCATTTTTTTTATTTGCCATAATTAACTAATCGGTTGACAGGACGTCGGAAGTCTTAAATGGCTGAGGTTGCGAAATTTCATTTCGAAGAAAAGAACAATAGCAAGCTTGTTTGTTCAACATATTTTGTTAAAAACTTTTAAGATAATGAATTAATAATTATGAAACTTTCTTATTTTTATTCTCTTTAAAATTACATGTATATACCGTTTTTATAAGTATTAGGAAGATAATGAATGTGACAAAGTGCCTAACTTATTGTATTTTAAAATTTTTGTCCTAATTCCTTTTGAAATTATGTCAGACCTGCTGGGTTAAAAATTTGTGAATTATGGTTGTGGAGTTTTTTCATTTTCACTGCTTTATTAGTCTTGGTATAGGGTATTTGGTGGCTAAAAATGCAGGGGCAATTGCATAGCTCATTTAAGGGCTAAATGTGTCTGCAAAACCTTCGTTTTTTAGATACAGGGTGTTAGTTTCTTTATATCCTGTATAACTCTAAAAAAACAATAAAATGGCTAGAGTTAAAATAAGGTAAATATTCTGGAAAAAAGCCCATAGTTCACAAAAGTTTTATTACAGCCGGTATATCGTAATTATCTCACGTCTGACAAAATTTCCAATACGTACTAGGCTTTTGTTAAATAAATTACCAATTCAAATTTCTCCACAAAATTCTATAAAACCTGTGTTTCGATCGTTGAACGATGCAAAAAATTAGAATTCCGTTTTTCTATGAATGATGCCTTCAACATTTTTATATAAAAACAAACCCAACTTCAAAGAAAGAACAATTCTTGATTCGAACAATTCTTTATTCACAAACATTTCCGGCAGATTTGCTTCATTAAAACTAAAAAAAGTGGAACTTATTTTTACTCATTTCTTAAGCTTATTCAATATAAAACTGTTAAGTGCATTTTAATATGTAAAACAGTTTATATTATTATGTGAATGAATAAATACTGGGCTGACAAAGTCGAAAATCTGTTTGCAAATTAATTTTCTTTAGGGCCGTCCTTGTCACATATTTTCGCCTTTTTCAGTACGTTTATCAGGGAGGCATAGCTCCTCCCTCAACAAAACTGTGTTTATTAAAGCGACCTTCTGAAAAATGCTTTCGACGTGCATGTCATTTAGTAAAAAAATTCTGTATTACCCTTGCTTGTCATATCATATGGGAGCAAATCCATTGCTTTTTCTGTCCGATAAGTTGATGTAGAAGCAATACTGGTTGCAATGAAACTGCCTTACCCTTGTATCTGGATTCACTTTGATCAAATTCAAAATAGTTTCCTTGTTTAAACAGATTTTAATTTGGGCCTAGATTACGAAGTGAAAACCATGTGGGTATTGTCCTCGGTATTGTCAGTAAAAAATGTGATCCATGCATGCTCTTGCTTTTCGACATAAATTATTTATAGTAGGCTATGACACTGTTTAGAAACAAAATAACTAAATCGCCTGTCAAACTATTTTAATTGATTTAGTGTTGAAAACAACTAGTAAAGATCTGTTCCGATATTAAAAAATATGGTGTTTTACAGTAATTTGGAATATGCAGATATGCACTTAGTTCTTGGGGAATGTCGAGGAAGCAAGAGCAGTAAGCTCTATTCACAAAAATTTTCTGGACGAAATTTACCAAATAGAAGAACTTTCACAGCTGTCGACCATCGCCGGCCGTAGAGAAAATGAATCGTTTAAACCTGCTGCACATCTTCGTGATCCTCCGAACCTTTGTAAGGACAGTCAGAAATGAAGATGCTATTTTGAATTTGATAGAAGAGAATCCAGAAATAAGTGTCAGGAGAATTTCATTGTAGACCGGTGTTGCTCCAACATCAACTTGGCCAACATTAAAATCAGTGAGTTTGCACCCCTATCACAAGCAAAAGGTACATGAATTATTACCAACCGATTTTGAACCACGTGTTGATTTCAGTCATTGGTATTTACAAATGTGCCAACAAAACAATAACTTTCAATCAACAGTATTATTTACTGATGAAGCGTGTTTCACAAGAACTGGAATTTTTAACAGTCATAACGCACACGTTTGGCAAAACGAAAATCCTCGCGATATACATGTAATGAATGTTCAAAACAGTTTAAAAGAAATGTTTGGGCAGGTGTAATAGGAAGTCGTTTTATACGTCTCTATTATCTACCAGAGCATTTAAATGGCAATAGTTATTTGGACTTTCTGAGAAACCATCTGTGTGGACTTTTGGAAGATGTCCCTATTTTAACGAGGCAACAGATGTGTTCATGCACGACGGTGCGCCACCGCAATTTCCAAGGGATGTAAGGGTGTAGCTACACCAAAAATTTCCTTGAAAATGGATGGCAAAAGGAATAGATGCACCTGTACAGTGGCCCGCGCGTTCGCCGGATTTAAACCCGATGGATTACGGTATTTGGGGTATTTTAAAAGAAAACGTATATTTTACTCCAATTTTCTCTGTTGACCATCTTACTGCAAGAATTGATGATGACTTGTCCCTTGCAAGGCATACACTACAAAACACTTCCTCAAAACTTTTAAGGAATGCTCGAAAATGTATTGACGTAAACGGTAACCATTTTCAGCAATTGTAGAATAGATTAAACTATGTGCTAGAATTTTAGTTAAGTAGCATATTTTTAAAAATGACTGTATTAATATTAAGTTACTTTTTTACTTTTTTAAACTAATCTACTTATCGTAAATAAACAAAATAATTTGTTATTAGTGCTTTTAGAATTGTTGTTTTTCCCCTTTTATCCAGCATAAATCATCTGCGCTTTTAAAACAATGGGTTGCAAAACTAATTAAGTAAGAACAATATATATATATATATATATATATATATATATATATATATATATATATATATATATATATATATATATGTGTATATACTATATATATTTTTTTTAAACATTTTTATTGGGCGTCGGTTTGTTCCATCATATATTGGATTCGTACCAATATTTTACCAGTTTTAACTTATGCCACACTTCATTTTTGGGTATATTTTATTAAAAACTTATTAAACGATTTTTTTTAAAATTAAATGACACATATTTTGTTCCATCACGTTGAATTTGTAGCAAAATTTTACAAGCGTATCTCAATATCACATCTGATTTTTGAGCAAAATTTAAAATTTATTGTATAACAAAGCTTTTGAATGACTAATTGATTGATTTTTTTACCGCCATATGGAATTCCTACCAAAATTTTACTAATTTATCTCCATAGCACCCATAATTCTTGCACAAAATTTGAATTCTCTCTAGTAAGTGGTTTTCTAAGTATTTTATTAGGCAGCCATTTTGGTTTACCGTCTTGGATTCGTCTCAAGATGTTACCAGTTCATTCGTATGTAACACTCCATTTTTGTGCAAAATATGAAGTAAATTGGTTAATTAGTGTTTTAGTAATAATTTTTTTAACATTTCACGACCGCCACTTTGTTCTGCCAAATTGAATTTTTACCGAAATGTTACCAGGTCATCCCCCGAATTATCGATAAAAATTTAAAGCTAATCGGATAAGTAGTTTTTTAGCTACGCCGCGAAAAGATACACTGACAAGCTTGTCCTTTGGTATGTATTGTGAAAATCTTTAAAATCCCGGAAGGGCGATTTTTCACAATTACAAGCATTTTATTTGACCGCCATTTTGTTCCTACATCTTGAATCTTGATGTAGAATTTGCGATAAGCTAGTATATAGTTTTCTTAGTAATCATTTTTTAATATTCCATTAGTCCGCGTTTTATTCCGCCATATTGGTTTGCAAAATGTTAGCATATCATCACTTAGTTTTTGACCAAAATTTGAAGTCAACTGAAAGCAATTTTTTAGTTATGCCGCGAACAGACCACCCGAATTGAGAAAACACATTTTTCGGCATCTATAGCGACCTCGAAATGAAAGAGATTTACAAAAAATATTTTGCTTTCCTCGATTTACATCTTTCTCATCTGAGGTTTTCTATATGGATTTTTTTGTTTCAAAACCTAGGTGATTGTTATTGTTTTGAATTTCATACATATCTTGTATGTATAAAAATATTAAATTAATAAGTCCTAAAATGTACAAATAACGAGCATAATATTAAAGTGTACACAGATTTATTTTATTTAAATTCCTAACCTAAAAAATAGTATCACAAATTACTATAGTAAAAGTAATACTTTTGGTAGCACTGATACCATCCTGATAACATCGTAACTCGAGTTACTAGTTACCTAATTCAGTAAGATTTTTTACGTAGGAATTACCAGTTATATTTTTAAATTTATAGTTAAAAGGCTGGATAAAAATAACAATAATGATATATCTCGAAATTATAAAAAGTGCGTTTCTGGGTCGAATTGATGTACGGGAGACTCGCGTTTCTAGGTAGTATTGATGTAAGGTAGTTAGACTCTCGGTTTTCGGTGCCTATAGATAAAAAAAATAGATTCACCTTATTTAAAATGTAGTTCTTAAAGAAACCTTAAACTTTATAGTAATCACATTTCCAGAGCATACTTTAGTTTATGTAATGGCACATAATAACAGACGATGTTTTTATTTTCAAATTTAAGAAAAATTGAAGTGTTTTTACTTATATTTTTCTCGATTTTGTAAGTTATTTTCAGGTTTTAACAAATTTTAAAATAAAAATTTGGGTTTCATTTTATAACAATTTTGTTATTGCTTTGACGATTACTTTATTGACAATCCTGGTGCTAACCCGGTGTGAATCAACGTAGCAGTACCAATTATTGATTTGAGTGACAAACTTAA
This sequence comes from Kuschelorhynchus macadamiae, assembly GCA_030620095.1. Classification (NCBI taxonomy): domain Eukaryota; kingdom Metazoa; phylum Arthropoda; class Insecta; order Coleoptera; family Curculionidae; genus Kuschelorhynchus; species Kuschelorhynchus macadamiae. Next base: position 1,228,636 of record JAUTXW010000498.1, on the reverse strand, counting down.
ATTTTTACCGTGAAAAAGTAATATTTCTATCATGGCTTTAACGATGTCTTTATTGACGAAACTGGTGCAAACGCGGTGCAATTCCACCGAGCGGTATTGAATATTGAATTGGGTGTTAGTCTTAAATCATAAGACCCTTGCAAGTTATTTTTCGGCCATTTAGTTTTCGGACAATTGACGGAATCCCCACTTAAGCGACGAGTTTCAAAGTATATAAATGTGTTTTAAAAGGCGCAGGAAGTATAGAAAAATTTACATGTGTAATAGTATGTTTCATTTTAAGTTTCATTGTTAGCACTATGGGTAAATGTGTAGTGGGAAAAACGGACAGATAATAGCTACGTTTCAATTTTCACTCACATCTTTTTCAGGATAATAAAGTTTCGAGTATATTTCGCAAAACTATCATCATTCGTTTATTACAGGCATATAATTGTGATGCAAAAGGCAATAAAAAACGTGTTTAGACGCACTTTTTTATATACTTAGTAAAATATTGATGTTTTCTAGCTTCGAAAAATCTCAATAATTTGTAGTTCTTACGAAACAATAGTCACTACCTTTCACTAAAAAATTGTTAAAATTTACATAAAAAATAAGAAACCATAATTAAAAAATCGGTAAATTTCTCTACCCGGAATTTCCCTCGTTATGATTTTTTTTTCATTTGTTAGGAATAGTGAAGTGTGACCCAATTTAGTTCAGTATATAGTCACAGTATACATGTATTACATGTATTGTCTTTTCATTTTTATTTGCTCCGTCATATTGGATTCTTACCAATATTTTACCATTTTCTTTCTACCTATGCCACACTTCACTTTTGGCAATAATAAAATAAATTTAATAAGTTCTAACTCGTTTTTGTTAACGATCCTTTTGTGGTTTTGTTAAAGTGGTGTATTATTTGGGGTCATAGATTTTGCATCCTACATGAAACCCATATTATCAGTCTTTACCTACTCTGTTGGTCTGCAGATATTTTCTAACCCCAAATAATACACCACTCTAACAACAAGAAGATCGTTAACGAAAACCACAGAGACTGATAATATAGGGTTTATGCAGGATAAAGAAACTACGTGTCCTGAGAATGCAACAACAAAGTTTCGAGACGTCGATTAATAAAAAATACACGTTTGTTTCTTTACTGGACCCTAACCCCAAATAATACACCACTGTAACATGACAACAAGAGGTTTGTTAAAGAAAACCTTTTAGAAACTTAATATCCAGGAAATATTTGCGGACCAACGGAGTAGGTAAAGACTGATAATATGGGTTTTATTTAGGATCTATATGTGTCCTGAAGATGCAAAAATTAGGTTCAATCGGGTAAGTAGTATTTAAGCTATGTCGCAAACTGGCAGACAGATCGACAGACGGACCGAAGCGAATTGATAAAACACGATACAAAAATTTTATTTGGCCGCCATTCTGTTCCGCCATCTACGTATACCACACTTAGTTATAGCACACAATTTGAAATCATTAAGTAGTTTTTTATTTTTTGTTTTGTTCCACCGACTTAGAATCGTACCAAAATTTTACCAGTTGATTACAACATAATACTTGCATTTATGCATAATTTCACTAGGCTACCATTTTGTTTTTGCAGTACCAAAATATTACCAAATCATCCCCATATGACTCTTGAAATTTTGTATCAAAACTTGAAGTCAATCGGCTTAGTTTTTAAGCTATGCCGCGAACTGACAGAGAGACCGACAGATGGGCCGACGGAATTAATATGAAACACATTTTTTTTGTATCTAGGAACGCTAAAACGTGAAGATATGTAAAAACCAAACTTTTTTCATGATTCAAAACATTTTATTTGGACATTTTTTTCCACCATCTTGAATTAGTACGACAGTTTTACTAGTTGACCCCTATACCATAATTAGCAATGGCACACAACTTGAAACCAATCCAGCAAGTAGTTTTCGGGCTGAATTTTTAAATATTTCATTAAGCTGCCATTTTGTTCCGCCATCCTGGATTCCTATGAAAATGTAATCAGTTGATTCCAACATAATACTTGATGTTTTTATGCAGAATATCAGATAAATTGGATGACTAGTTTTGTAACAATCATTTTTTTAACATTTCACTAAGCCGTCATTTTCTTTTGCCATATTGGATTAATACCAAAATCTTTTACCAGGCTATCCCCATATTAATTTTTGACGAAAATTTGATAGCAATCGGGTAAGTAGTCTTTAAGCTATGCAGTGAGCAGACAGACAGACAAACAGACAGTAAGGCCGATAGACGAACCGACGGAGTTGATAAAAAGTTGAGTAAAAGTTAGAGGGTGACTTTTTCACGATTACAAAAATTTCATTTGGCCACCATTTTATTTATCCATCTTGAATTATTACCACTATTTTACTAGTTGATCCCTATACCACAATTAGTTATGGCATACAATTTGAAATCAAACCATTAAGCAGTTTTTTCAGGCTGAATTTTTAAATATTTTATAAAGCCGCCATTTTCTTCCGTCATCTTGGATTAGTACCAAAATGTTACCAGTTGGTTCCAACATAATACTTGATGTTTTTGCAAAATTTGAGATAAATTAAATTTTTTAATAATAATTTTTTTAACATTTCACTAAGCCGTCATTTTCTTTCGCCATACTGGATTTTTACCAAAATGTTACCAGGTCATCCCCATATGACCCTTAATTTTTGAACAAAATTTTAAGTCAATCGGATAAGTAGTTTTTTAGCCACGCTGCGAACAGACAGAGAGGCAGACAGACAGACAGATAGACAGACAGACAGACAGACAGACAGACAGATGGACAGACAGACAGACAGACAGACAAACAAACCAACGGAATTGAGAAAATATGTTTTTCGTCATCTAGGGACCCTGAAACGTGAAAGTATGAAAAAATCTCGGTGTGTGAATTTTTTACCATTACAATACTTCCCTTTTACGAGGGAAGTAAAAATACAAAATATTACTTCTGTCAACCTTGATTATGTAAAATTAAGATATTATTAGATTTAAAAAAAAGGTGTAGTCTGTCATATTTTTGTTAAAAGATATTGCGGAAAATGCAAACCTTATTAGTCATAAATGAATCCATTCTATCGATTATGGAAACATGCCAGTTTTAATAACGTATACGTTTTAGAAATTTGTAGAAAAAATACTTATAAGTGAATATTCATAAACCTTATAGCTCAAAAACTTTACCAGTTAGAACACTACAAGCAAAATGTATACCTTGTTTTTAAGATACACGTTACTTTAATAAACAAAAGTTACAAAGTTCACTATGGGTCTAAAGTGACGCAGTGACGTTCAATTAACATAGCTGAGCAGACAAACAAGTTTCAATTATTTAAGACGGTCATACTGGTATGAACTTTGAAATCTTTGAAAAAATTTTTTAGTGTACCATAATATTTAAATATTATACTATCGTGTTGCAAAAATCGATGTCTGTTATATAGAGATTGTCCCTAAAACAATGTCGAATGACAATATTTTAAGAACTAATTATCTCACAAAATTGAAATACAAACTTTATTGCAAAAGTAGAACAAATGAGGGAAATTAATTTTCTATTTTTTAGAAAGGTCTGTAAGTAGTTTCCAGTCCAACTGCTTCTGATGAACTTGATTATCTGACTAGAAACAGTTAATTAAGCATTGGCACTGCCACAAGCTATGATTAATCCGTTTTATCTATTTTATTAAATGTCATTTAAAATATTACAAAATCACAAATTGTTACTATATTTTTTCTATAAAAAATTATGTGGAAATCAAAATACTTGAGTTCTAACCACACTACACCACAACTTGTTACGTTCTGGACGCGCGTTTCGCTAATCAAGTTAGCATCATCAGCAGATGATATAAACTAAAGTAACTTATCCTAACCTAGACTATTTATAGGTAAATGTGGTCACACTTGGTTGCACCCGACTGCACCGTTTTCAAGTAAACAATTTCACCTTCTTATAAGTGAACATTCTTAATTTTATCTAAGAATTCTAACGAGTTAGTAACCTCAAAGTTATCATACGTGATATTTAATTTGCTGAATTCTTCTACTAACCATTTTGAAATATTGTACGTTGGTGATCCAACAGCTGAAACAATAGGTCTCATGGACTTCCCAGGTTTATGGATTTAGGGAAGGCAATACAGTTTAGATAACTGTGGGTTACTATGTGTTAGTTTGAATTTTAGTTTATCGGACACAAGGTTTTTACACTGTTTTAAAGTACTTTTTACTTCTGTTATCATTTTTGATAACGGGAGATATGTGACGCACAGGTCAAGCACCCGGTCATACACCCAGGCTGACATCATGAACACCTGCCACTGTATAATATTGTCTAGTTTGCACTTTTGTATATATTTAAGCATATTGTAAACTAATTAACTTCACTTGCAGTTAACCTTCGAGCATTTGCATGTAGTTACTCTGTTAGTCAAAATTGTAAATTCTTATTTTTTCGAAATAAATTGTTTTTAAAAAGTGATTTTCGAAAGTAAGATATTTAACTGGCGCAGTCGGTAGGATCTCAGAAGACCTTTTGGCAGAGTTTGGTAAGTGTGTTCCCGAAGCCCTGTCCCAGAGGATTGTCAGTTTCAACTGTTTGCTGAGATTTACGAACCACCAGAAAGAAAATCCCACAGTTGCGATTCAGAAAAACATATCGTAAGTGAGCTTTCCTTTCCTCCCCTTATTTTTTTTGTAAATTGTTGTGTGTTGATATTTTAAATTATTCTTTGAATTTGCAAATTTATTTTTCGTTATATTAAGATTTGATTTGAATGTCAGACTCCGAACTCGAAAATTTAATTAGTGATATATCTAATATAACTATTACCGATTCTGTTATAAATATGACATCGCTTACCGCCGCAAAAGAAATTGCACATACCTTAAAGAATTTTACTGGTAGATGCGAACATTTAGAATTTTTTATAGCTAGTGTAGATAAGTTTTACGAGAGATATCATGAGGGCACCTCAGATGACTCTCTTAAAGAATTTGAGTTTGCTTCCATATGTTCTAAAATAGTTGAAGAAGCAGGTGATTTTTTATTATGTAGGCCAGACCTTACATCCTGGCCCCGAATTAAAATAGGCAAAAATTTGGTGATCGTGTAAATAGACAAGTTTTAGCGCAGCAATTAAACTTTTTAAGCAGAAATAAAAATGAAAGTGTTTTAGATTTTATAGAACGTATCAAAATATTAAAAACTCGTATAAGTCTGAAAATAGCATCTGATAGTAGTTTAAGTACTGGCACAAAACATGCTTTAATAGAACAAACCGAATTAACAGCAGTCACTGTTCTTATGTCAAACTCACCCACTGAATTACGGACAATATTAATGTTTAGAAATCCTGAAAATATCGAAGATGCAAATTCTATCGTACTTAACCATTCTTTGCTAGAACAACAAATAAATGCCCTCGCGTTTGTCCCAAAACAAAATATGCCAATACAAAATAGACCTATTCAAATGCAACGAAATCCACGGCCTGCTTATAATTATCAGTCTACACCCATATCTAATAATTTTACACCGTATTTTCCAAATGCAAATAATGTGACATCAAGACCATTCCAAAACCAATTTCCAAGTTTTGGTAATAATAATTTTACGCCAAAACCAAATTTCCCCACGCAACCTATAAATATACAAAATAGGCCAATTCAACATCATTTTCCAAGAAACAGACAAGTTTCTGGAAAACCAAGAGATGTATTTTCTAAAGAAAATTCTAACAAACCTACAGGTCATCCAACACCCATGTCCACATCAAGTAGAATGCCTACTATGCAGACTAGATATTGACAAAGACCCACTATACGTCAAAATTCAAATTTTAATAACTATCAAAGGAATCCACTAGTTTTTACTGAACTAACTTACCTAGCAGATGGAACCCCTGTATATTCAGAAAACGATGTATCTGAAAATTATTATACAGAAGAACCTGTATTCGAAAGTATAGAAAACACTGAATACCAACCCGATCTCGAAAATTTCGAGGAAAACGAAAATAATCCCATATACCCCGAAAATTTTCAGAACCACTCTCAGGAAAACAATCCGCCCTAAATCTTAATAGCTTTCAATTAAACTCGCTTCCTTATATAGAGTTGAAAAACCCACCAGCAAAACTTTTAATCGACACAGGAAGCCACACATCCCTCATCAGACCCTATATAGCCGAACAACATTTTCCACACTTGATTTATACATCAAAACATACTCTTGTAACATGCACAGGTAATACGAACACCCAGTATAAAGCAAAAATTCCTTTGCTAAATGAATACAATATTAATACTGAACTTGAATTTATTTTATATAATTTTCACGAATACTTTGACGGTATCATTGGCATAAGAGATTTACGAAAACTAAACCTAAATATAGACAACAAATAAAAAACTTTATACAGATACTGTAGAAATACCTTTAACATATCGTGACGATTTTAATATTCAAAAAATTGAAGTGCCACCACAATCTATAATTTTAAAAAATATTTCTACTAATATTCCCGACGACACAGAAATATTTATGCCCCACATCCATAATAATATTATAGAAATTCCACCCTCTCTCTTAACAGTAAAAAATAGCTCAGTCCCTCTTGAAATTCGAAACCTTACCAATGAAAGTGTTCTGATACATTTCGACCCAAACTCTATAAGAGAAAAAGCCCAATTTTTTCAATCTCAAAACTTTGAAATTTTTAATATCGAGCAAATTCAATCCGAATGCTACACATTCGAAGATTCTAGAGAAAAATGTGATTTCTCTCTTATTTATTCAAAACACCTGAACGACGAAGAAAAATCGGAATTGCAAAAATTAATTGCACAATTCCCCGATGTACTACATGAGCCCAATGAAAAATTAAGCTTCACTCACCAAGTCAAACATGAAATTAAGACCACAGACGATATCCCCGTCCATACCAAATCATACAGGTACCCATATATTCATAAACAGGAGGTCCAAACACAAATTTCTCAAATGTTAAATGACGGTATCATACGCCCATCTTCTAGCCCTTGGTCTTCCCCAGTTTGGATAGTCACAAAAAAAGCTGACACCTCAGGCAAACAAAAATGGCGCATTGTGATAGATTACCGTAAAATTAACGAGAAATCGATCGACGATAGGTATCTAATACCTAACATCTCCGATATACTAGATAAACTCGGCAGAACTCAATATTTCACCACACTTGACTTAGCATCCGGATTCCATCAGATCAAAATGCACCCTGACTCCATTCCTAAACAGCCTTTAATGTCGGAAACGGACATTACGAATTTATTCGCATGCCATTTGGACTAAAAAATGCACCTGCTACCTTCCAAAGAGTCATGGATAACGTCCCAAAAGAACTTCAAGGCAAAATATGTTTAGTATACATGGATGATATCATAATTTTTTCTACGTCCCTACCAGAACACATGGGCAATATAAAAGCTGTTTTCAAAAGACTTCGAGAGCACAACCTCAAAATTCAGCTCGACAAATCCGAATTTCTCTGTAAAACAGTCGAATTCCTGGGTCACGTTATAACACCTGATGGTATAAAACCAAACCCAAAGAAAATCGAAGCAATTCAAAAATTTCCAATTCCCAAAACACCCAAAGAAATAAAATCTTTTCTGGGCCTAGTTGGATATTATAGGAAATTTATAAAAAACTTTTCCCACCTAACTAAACCATTAACAAACTGTTTAAAGAAGAATCACAAGGTCGAACACACCCCCGAATTTGTAAATAGCTTTGAAACCTGAAAAAATATTTTAATGAACGACCCTATACTTCAACATCCAGATTTTTCTCAGCCTTTTAATCTCACAACCGACGCCTCGAACTACGCTATCGGAGCCGTCCTATCACAAGGTCCAATAGGTAAAGATTTACCTATAGCTTATGCATTACGCACTCTTAATCCTGCGGAGCTCAATTACAGCACTATTGAAAAAGAACTACTTGCAATAGTTTGGGCCACAAAATATTTTAGGCCGTATCTTTTGGGTACCCAATTTAAAATTATCACCGACCATAAGCCCCTTCAATGGCTATTTTCAATCAAAGAGCCTAATTCTAAACTAGTAAGATGGCGCTTAAAGCTAGAGGAATACGACTACGAAATTATCTACAAAAAAGGTAAACAAAACACAAACGCAGATTCACTCTCACGAATTCAAATTAACCCTATCGAAGACGACCAACTTTCCATATTACCAAACTTCGACCCTGACGAAATACTTCCTCTACCATATGAAGATCTTGACGAAATCTTAGGCACAATTGCTGACGAAAAAGACATACCCAAACAATCTAAAAGTCAAAAAATAAACGTAATCTCCGATATTGTAATTAAACCAAAACAAAAGCCTACTAGTGATTTAGAAACACAACATTCTAGTGTAGAAAATCCAATAATAGGAGCGCCTTATGTACAAAAATCCCTGAATGTATATAAAAATCAAATAATTTTTAAGTATTCTAATAATAATCAAATTAAAGTACAAAAACAGCAAATTTTTGACAAACATCGAACATATGTGTTTTTAAATAACGACCCTTCGGAAGAAGCCATTTGTAAAATAATAAAAGAACACTTAACGCCAAAAAACACCTATTGTTTACATTTTAAAAGTAAAACAATCGAACCAATCGTTCTGAAAATCTTCCAAAAATATTTTAAAAATAATGCGTTCACACTGTATATATTAAATACTCTTTTAGAAGATATAACTGCCACTGACGAACAACAACTTAAAATAAAATACTACCACGAGACAAAAACATCGCATCGAGGTGTACAAGAGAATATTAGAGCATTAAAGAAAAATTTCTATTGGCCAAACTTAGAAAACGACGTAAAAACATACATAAACATGTGTGAAATCTGTGAAAAATCTAAATACGAAAGACACCCAAATAAGTTAGTATTCAAACCCACACCCATAGGATATGAACCGTTTGACCATATATACATAGACGTATATAAAACACATAATATCTCATTTTTATCTTTAATTGATAACTTTTCAAAATTAGGACAAGCATATCCTTTACTTACTCCAACAAGCACAGAAATCGCTAATAAACTACTAATTTATTTTAATCATTACGGATTACCCCGAAAAATAACTACCGATAATGGCACAGCTTTTAAAAATGAAATTATTCAAAACCTATGCGCTCTTCATCAGATAGAAATTCATTATTGTACACCACACAACCCAAATTCAAATAGTCCTATAGAACGACTACACTCAACACTAAATGAAACCATCCTCACAATAAAAGACAAAAAACCGAAAGAAAACATTATTACACTAATGAACTATGCAATTTTATCATATAAAAATTCTAATCATAGTGCTCTAAAATATACGCCTTTTCAAATTGTCCGAGGCAAACTCGATTATAAAATTCCTTTAGAGCTTTCCGAAGAACAAAAATTATCCTAATATATTCAAGAACATTCGGAAAACATAAAAATAATGAGACAAGACGAAATTCCGATCGATTCCCAAACACCGTTATTTACAAAAACTTTCCCACAAAAATCAAAATTAAAAGAACATCCTAAGTATAAAAAAGTAAATACTCCAATAGTGGACCGAGAAAATGTTATTTCTACTCAAAACAAAAACATTCACAAAAACATACTTCAACCACAACGACATCTAATTGTTTCAGATGAGACACTTCCTTCTACTTCTGGTATTACCCATCGTTACAACCTTAGACGTCAAAGGACTTAAAAATCTTATCCTTCCTTTATCCCTAGGACAAACATACATGACCACAACACAACACACACCTCTCTATCACATAAATCTTACACAAATCGAAAACTGCCTGTATAATATACAGCATCTATTAGAAAAATGCAATGAAACAATAATTAACACTAATACAACCGAAAACTTCTCAACTCTAACCACCCATAAATATAAACAAACATTTGACTACCTACAAACAATATTAGCTAATACAAAATTATTTCATAAGCCTTCTAGATCTAAAAGAGGTTTATTTAACGCTGTTGGCAAAGTGAACAAATGGATTTTCGGAACACTCGATTCCGATGACGAAGAAAGGTACAATAAGTACTTTGACACTTTACAACAAAACCAACAAGACATACAACAGGAAATAAAGAACGAACATACTGTACTATCAAATGTTATAAACGCCTATAAACAAAGTCTAGAAACACTTAAAACAAATCAAAATATGGTACTTAAGAAATTAAACTTATTAGAGGACGCAGAAGTAAATACAAGCAATGCCTTATATTTATCTCTAATATTAGATAACATTATGTTTCAACTAAATACGTTGAATGAAATAATAAATAATGTAGAAAATGCAATTTCATTTGCTCATGTAAATACGATGCATAACTCTATTCTTAATCCTAAACAAATTAATGAAATCATAAATAATATACAGGATCTATACGGAAAAAATCGCATACCTAAATTTAACGAATTAATTAATTACTATAAATATAATTCTGTTCAAGTAATAATAAAAAATAATATAATTCTATTTTCTATACACAGACCAATCGTTCTTCCCACACAATTTGTATTATATAAAATATACCTTATTCCAATCCTTAAATAAACTATATCCCTAAATAACCCTTACATACTGCTCACGAAAGAAGAGTATTGGACCACAACAGAAGAAAGTCCGCAATTAGAAGACATCTTCATCTGCCAACAAAACACACTATCGAAAGATGAACCCTGCCTTTACAAGTTGCTAACCACAACGAAAAACGAATGTCCATTAACCGACATCCACTATAAGAAAACAACAATTCAGCGTCTCAATGGAGAAGAGATCCTGATTATCCCATTCAATGAGACAATTATAAAAAGCAAATGCCAACGGGGACTCTACAAAGTTAAAGAACCCAGTATAGTCGTAATACCTTCATGTTCAATAGAAATGAACAACAAAACATACGAAAAAGAGAAAAAGACAGAACTTCAATATGTATTGGAGCTGCCCAAATTTTCGTATATTCAACAAGAAAAAACAAATCAAAAACTACAACTCGAAGAAGTAAATTTAGAAGAATTAAATAAAGCACAGAAGATCCTGTCAACTGTCCAATTTCATACAATAAATATACCGGGAGTATCAGTAAACCATTGGATTACTCCACTAACAATTTTAATCTTATTAATTGTTATCAGCCTAGCATATGTCTCAAGAAAAATTTGGAAATGCAAGAAGCAACCCAAAAGAAACGAAAATTGCCCAAAAATCCAAAAATCCAAAAATCCCCCAAAATTGAATTAGAAGATCGAAAAACCAGTCAACCCTTGTTTTCCGAACTCAAAGAGGGGGGAGATATGTGACGCACAGGTCAAGCACCCGGTCATACACCCAGGCTGACATCATAAACACCTGCCACTGTATAATATTGTCTAGTTTGCACTTGTATATATTTAAGCAAATTGTAAACTAATTAACTTCACTTGCAGTTAACCTTCGAGCATTTGCATGTAGTTACTCTGTTAGTCAAAATTGTAAATTCTTATTTTTCCGAAATAAATTGTTTTTAAAAAGTGATTTTAGAAAGTAGGATATTTAACTCGGGTTTTTCTCAATTAAATCGTAAGGATCAATTTGAATCAAATTGTCTACTCTTTTAAAATAATCTGTTTTGTCTAGTATAACAACCTTATTTCCTTTTTCAGCTTTTAAATAAAAACATTTTTTTTTCTTCAGTCCCTGGATAACTTTAGTATTTTTCCGAGAAACATATTTTGACTTGTTAACAACGTTTTTTGAGATTTGATTTCTGAAAGCCTCTCTAATGAATCCTTTAGTTGACTCTGGCACGTACTTACCTTTTACCTTTTCTCGACACGTTAAATAGTCTAGGTTAGGATAAGTTACTTTAGTCTATATCATCTGCTGATGACGCTAACTTGGTTAGCGAAACGCGCGTCCAGAACGTAACAAGTTGTGGTGTAGTGTGGTTAGAACTCTTGTATTTTGATCTATCTTCCACCACAGGTTTCAGTGTTAGGACTTAACTATGTGGAAATGATACACTTTAAACATAATTTAGCATGCCCCTATAAAAAAACTGTAAGTAAGAAAAAAAGTTAACTTTATTAAAATACCTTGGTCATGTTTTTCATGTATTGTGAACAGCTTAATTATTTAAGTTATAGTATCGAAATGCAAACATTATGTTGATTTTCCGTAATAACGGAAATTGTAATTAATTTTGGTTTCAGATGTAACTAAGTAAAATAGCGTGTCAGGTATTAAACATCATATTTTATGTGTGTTTTTCTCAATAAATACATCTTTAGGTGAAAATTTTAAATTAGTTACTACAGATTGTAGTTTACTTTAATTCGAAAATATTTAACTCTATCAGGGAAGCAAGAATGCTTATAAAACGTTTCTGTCATCTACCACCAAAATATCAAAGTTTCAATATTGAATTTTGCATTTAGTGACCTTACATATGTACAATTCACATAATTATATCTATTTTATGTACTTAAAAACTGCTTATTTGTTAAAATAGAGAAAGATGATATATTTCAAACACCCACTATTTCATACTGTTTTAATAAATAAAGATGTTGGAAAAAAATCATGCTCTATGAAATTCAAACAAGTTTTTATGATTCAATTTACTATATTGAGTCAGCAGAATATGTTTACCGTATGTTTAAATAAGAACATTTTAAGAAACTTTATTTTGACTCTTCTGCCGTCCCAGATTAGCTGTTTAAACCACTGCGTGACGCTCTACTTGAACTTCGTTTGTACTAAGAATTTTAAGGTTCGCTTCCACTTCTCTCAGGGATTGAAGTGCCTCATTGAAAAGACCCATTTAAGTGCCTCTGGAAATAAAATATACGGATCCTAGCTTTTCAATAAATTTCAAATGTCGAAATATACGTACTTCCAAAAACTTAATTAAGTTCAATATATTCCGTAGTTTCATTTTTTGTCTTGAGCACTGTCACTTCGAATTTAAAGAAGAACATATCTTTGTAAAGTAATTTAGTGGAGTTTTAAATATTGCTGCATCTGATTAAAGTTAGATATTGGAGCTATATTTCTACTTATAAGAGTAATTAAAACTAAACCATTTAAGGTCAATTTATATACGTAGGCGTAAATACTCATATTTATATGCAACAAATAATAAATACAACAACAATTATGTTTCCAGAAACATACAAGCCATATTAAGAAGATGAAGAAGCATCAGAAAACAATCATAAAACCCTAACTTTGTTTTGGAGCATCCAAGAAAACGTATTTCTTTTAATTTTATTATAAGATTTATTCTTAAGTTCCAACGGTATTTGGTTATATAAGCGGAACCGCTGATGAGGTTCTCTCAACAGCAGAAATACCTGTCATAAGAACAATAACAGAAAATGTAACTTTTTTTGGTATAAAAAGAACGGCTATTATTATTATCAATGGATATTTTTGTTAGTAAGAGTCTTATTAATGACTTATTATAGTTGTTTTTTTTAAATACTTCAGATTTTTTATATAAAATTATTGTAGGATATCTTTTATTTTTAATTCACAAAATTTTAAGTTTTTTTTGCGTCAAAGCTTTTGAACAAGTAGAATCCCAAACACAAAATCCATAATTTAGAATATACCTCACCAAAGTGTTATTTATTTTGTATTAGAACCTGCCGAAGTAGATAGAACTTTTAAAATAACTTTCATATCTTCAATGTATACTGAATATTGGACTTCAATCTCATTCTTTTAACCAATTACACCCAAGTATTTTCAATTTCTTCTACTGAATCTATTTTTAGGAGACAATTAAAATTAAACTTTTTTCAGATTGTTGTTATGTATAGTGATAAATATGTTTAATGGAAGATTTCTTGTTGAAAGAGAGAAACAGACAAAAAAAAATTTACAATTCACATATCCTTAACAATCCAACAAATAGGTACGGTCGCTGTCAGATAAATTCGAACAACATATGCTTCATTGTAAATTGTACTTCATCTCCCTGAATTACCTTGCGAATTTGGTAATAACGATTCAACCCGTTGGAAAATCAAAGATCCATATCTAATAGAAAAGAAGCAAGCCTTTTCAGTAAGCGTTTGGGCTTAGATAAGTGCTTAAGGTCCAGGTGTATACTGGAACATCGGTGGAACCTCAAAGAGCTAATTTTATTTAGAAATTTTGGGATATGTGCTACTTTATTTTTAGAGATATTAATATGTATAACAATTTTGTATTTTAGTGGCTTTAATAAATGGCTTTAAAAGAAACTCGTTTTATATCAAATCTCTCATTTAAGCAAAAAACCTTATTATATCTTTAAAATTATTCAATCCACATGATAGTAATCCGAGTAGCAGGTAAAAATAAAAGATTTAATTAATTTTTTTGTTGAAGATTTCAGTTTTCTGTTGTATATTAGTGTATAATAAGTCAGTTGTGGTGTAAAAATAGTTGGCTGGAAGTACTATGGAGTACTACCACGAGAGACACAAACATGTGTGATTCCTGGCAGCACGAATATTTTTAGTAAAAAATATACTTTTCCAAAAAACGTTTTAGATATCTTTCAACAAATGGATCAAACATTTTCAAAATCCAGTGCTAAAAAACAAAAATCGGGAACAAATACACAAGACTTATATGGTGTGCAATTCGCATTTTACAGAAACTGATCGTGTTCCCGGTATAAAAATAGGGTTAAGGAAACATGCCCTTAAATTAAGTTTTTACTTCGTTGCTTGGTTGGCTTAATCAATGCTTTAACAATCTAGACGAAAACCGGAATTTACCATTGTTTTGACAGTATTGGTCCATTGTAGAGCTCTAGATCTGGGTCTAAAAATCTCCAACAAAGTAAAGCATTGCACTTTCTCTTATTTTAATGAGTGTTTTGTGATCATAAAATGACCTAAGTACTAATCTACTAGATAAGGAAACAAAACGATAACTGACACATCTGATTAATATAAAATTGGGTGTTAAAATAGCCCACTTTTATTGTTATTCTGTGACTCCAGTATCAAAATAATATACAGTTACTTGTTTTTCCATTTAAGGTTTCCCTGTTTAAAAATCCTAAGTTTCTTTATTCTGTCTTTTAGAGGCTTAAAAACGTAACAGAATTCTACTGTAACATTTTGGCCATAGCTGTTACTCAAA
The DNA here is from genome assembly GCA_030620095.1 of Kuschelorhynchus macadamiae. NCBI lineage: Eukaryota > Metazoa > Arthropoda > Insecta > Coleoptera > Curculionidae > Kuschelorhynchus > Kuschelorhynchus macadamiae. Next base: position 1,213,392 of record JAUTXW010000498.1, on the reverse strand, counting down.
CACACCAAATCGAACTGTAAGATGAATTTGTCGAATCTTTTAATATATATCATTGTAACTACCCAGTAGTTACCAAACATAGACGATAAATACAACGACTGGTGCAACCTGAAGCAGTGTAACACGAAAAAGTATTTTTACAAAATTTTTTTTTAGATGCTAAGGATTCATTCGACTTATAAGAAGATCGCTTATACAGAATAAATATTTTTATTTTTCTAATAAAGTCTAGCTCCTTAAGCAAGTTTAACATTAAAAGCGGAACATTTTTATATAACTCTTAAATGATGAGTCTAAATTTGCTATGCTCTGCATAATGTGGATTATATCTAAGAAGTATTTTTAAGTCCGACTGACCTACATAAAGTGCTAAAAGTTAGAGCACCTGATCTGTAACTTTAATCAAGTTTAGAGTTATTGCTTTGTTTGTAATAGAACATTAAAATTATTTTCTTATTAGAGGTAAAGAGGTAACTACCTGCCAGAGGTTATACGACAGTAGCGAATGCACACAATTTTAAATCATTTTACTTCCCTCGTAGAAGGAAAGTATTGTAATCGTGAAAAAATCACTCTTCGACATTTTTTTAGATCTTTACGTTTCAGGGTCCCTAGATGCCGTAAAAATCCAATATGGTGAAACCAAATGGCCACCTAGTGAAATATTAAACAAGTTATTACCAAAAACTACTTAAACATATCTTAAATTTTGCACAAAAATCTAGAACTATGTAGAAAACAACTCGTAAAATGTTGGTTCGAATTCAAGATTTTGTTCCCCAAATGGCGGCTAATAAAATTATTAAAAAAATACCCTGAAAAACTACTTAATTGATAGATTTCAAATTGTTTGTCATAACTAATTGTTGTATAGAAATGCACTAGTAAAATTGCGGTATTAAAGCAAGATGGCGGAACAAAATACAAGATGGCGTAACTAGATGTTAAATAAAATGTGTGTAATCGTAAAAAAAATACTTTCTCAGGTTTTACGTATCCTTACGTTTTATCGTCCCATGTCAGTTCACGGCATAGCTTAAAAATAGATTGACTTCAAATTTTAGCCAAAAAGTAAGGGTCATATGGGGATGAACGAATAATATCTTAATAAAAATCTAATATGCCTGAACAAGATGGCGGCCTATTGAAACGTTAAAAAAAATATTACTTTAAAACTAATTATTCAATTTACCGCAAACTATACATAAAAACCGAGTGTTATATAGAAATGAACTGATAATATTTTAGTATGGATCCAATGAGAATTTGTACAAGCGTTAAGATGTGAAAAAATTATAAAATTGTGGTACGAATTTAAGATGGCGCCAATGTGTGTCAATGTACAAACTACTTATTGAATTTATTAAGAAAATTTAAAAGTACATATATGTTACTAAATGACTATGTACCGAACTAAATTGTGTCATACTCCACTATTCCTAATAAAAGGAAAGATTTCTAATGACGGCAGTTCCGGGTAAAGTAAATTTACCGACTTATAACATAAGACTCGGTCAAAATTTCAACAAAAATATCAATTCACCTCTCTAATTACCTGCCTGTTCTTTTTCACGCCAATATAACGAATAGTATATAATATGACGTCACTACAGCGAATGGCATCCGATGATTTCTGATCGATAATGATCGCTCATGATTTATGTTTCTTTAGCAGTTAAAAGGGAAATTAGGGTCAAGTAGAAATTCGATTTGGGTCTGTCTAGTCTCGATATTTGATGGTATTGTCAATTATTTGAAATTTCATCAAGTTGTAGACTTCAGTGATATTATTAATACCGTGAACTATCTTGTGTTATCAAATTTCTAAAGTTTTTCATTAACAAATCAACCAAAAATTAAAGAACTAGGTTCACATTGGCCGTACCAAATGCCTGAAACTGGTCACTAGGATTTACAAAAGATACTTCTAAAACGAAAATTGGATATGTGGGTGTGAAATTACAAATTTGTTGAACGCCGCCGATTTTTAAGTAGACCCTAAATCAAAAAGGAAAGACATAAGATTTACGATTGTATTTGGCATTTAACGAAATTATTATTGGACATAATAATAAAGTGTAAAAAACGCCAAATCTTAAAAATAATTAACGGTTTCATAAAACTGTGTCTAATATATGATCTTAGCTTCATTTACATACCACTATTGTGCATTATAATAGATGTTTCCCTACTAGTCTTTTTTACGCAACTTTAGTGATAAGTATGAAAAATGTTAGGTGTGAAATAGTTGGAAACACAAGGTACACTTTTCGGTCTGGAATTAGAAAACTACGTTTTATATAGTACTTCATTAAATAAGTATGTGTCCCTATCATGGGAAAAGATAATTTTATCCTATTTTATAATGCACACAGCAGACAATAATATACTTAGTGGCTGATAACTTTTAATAAATATAATTTAGATTAAAGCTGCACTATCTTATCGATGCCTTTTTATGGGTATTAATTGTTACTTTCTCCGGTTATTTTACTGTTCCGCGATAATCGCTTCAAATCAGTAGATGAGGTAACTTTCAAGTAATATCTGAGATATAATTGGAATTTATAGAATCATTTTAGCCATATATTTATATACGCCGAAGCAGTTAAGTAATGCGTAATATTGAGAGGCGCTAGTTACAAATTACAAAATTTCTAGCCATAAGGAAATCCCAATGATATGGCACTAATAATGATATATTCCAACGAAACTAATGGTATGTTTGTTTTAATAAAGTTAGTCCCAAAAAGCTTTATATAAAGACCACAGGGCAAAATTAAGTCAATTTTTGGGAATTTTATATTCTTATTCCCTCAAAGGACATTCATTTCATGGTTCCCCTATGGATAAGGATGGGAATACTTGACAAGTCTAGAGATGTAAATATTATAAATATGCCACTAAAGACAAATATCCAAGAAAAAATAGTAATACAGTTAAAGAACTTACTAACTCTTTTTCACCTGCCGCAGTAGCATCATCTCTTTTAATCCAGTTTTGGAATAACTAAATCGGTACATTTCCCTTACCCGGAACTTCCCTGGTTATGATAATTTCCTTTTATTAGAAACAGCGAAGTATAATCATATTAATTTCGAACATAATCACTAACACATAAAAATTGTGGTTTATTAAGTTTTTGTAGATACAAAATTCAGGACAGAATTTTCCGTTATGTTTCTTCACAGGTTATATTTACTCAATTACCCTGAAGTTCCCTCATAACCAAATATTTCTTTTGTCTAGAAAAATGATAGATAACACAATTTATTATGTAACCCATACCGATTTTTTATATTGTTTTTTTTTACATTTTTAATAGACCACTATTTTCTTCCACCACATTGGATTCGTGCCAATATTTCACCAGTTTCCACTTATTTAAAATCAATCAAGTCTTTTCTGCATTGATTTTTTCAACATTTTTATTATTAAGTTTATACTTATATCACATCTAACTTTAGGTATAATTTGAAATCAATTGAGTAAGGTTTTTGACTTTTAAAATTTTTATTTAGCCCCTATTTTGTTCTACCAACTTGAATTCGTGTCAAAATTTTACCAGAATATCTCTATATCACATTTAATTCTTGCACTCCCATGCTACACTTGATTTTTGTGCTAAATTTGAGGTAAATTGAGCAAGTAGTTTCTTAGTAATAATTTTTTTTTTGACATTTTACTACGCATTCTGTCCCACCCTATTGGATTTTTACCAAGTCAATCGCGTAAGGTAAGCAGTTTTTTAGCTATGTCGTGAACATGCCAGACCGATAGACGGACACCCAGGCAGACCGATGGAACTAAGAGAAAATGATTTTTGGCATCCAGGGATATTGAAAGGTCTGAAAATTGCCGCAGGGTGATTTTTTTTTCAGATACGTCCCTTCTTCGGCGGAAGTGAAAAAAAAATGATTACACGTTAAATGCCTTCGGAAAATATTATTATTTCCCACGTAAGAGGTGCGAATAAAAACAATAATATTTTTACAACTCAATATGTGTTTTAAAAAATACGTAAACAAAAAAAACAGGTAAAAACGAAGGACCAGTTTAATCAAGATCGTATTTTGTCATTACTAGCTAAACTACCTACATGCAATCCAAAAAGCAAATAATATAGTCAATACTCTGGTTGGGAGCATTTTTAAATTTAATTTTATTCTTCTGGAAACAAACTGGCGATAAACTCCAGCTTCCATATACGTGTGTACAAATATTATAGACTACACATGTTTGTGGGAGTTATAGGCCGATACCCAGCAATGAATGGAAAATATGGAGTATTTAAAGTTTTATTAGAATTATTTAGAATAGCTTTAAGAATATATAGTACTTAAATATATTATTAACAAAAAAAAATCATATATTGATCTATTTTGAAATTAATATAACATATAAAACTTGACTACACAGCTCATGCCACGAAACTTTCACATGCATGCGCTATTTTCAAATGCGTATGGCATAATAGTTAGGATATTAAAAGACTAGTTTCATAACACATGATTTTATTGCACGAACCGCATCTATAAAGATGCAAACAAATTTGCTTTTTTGTTATTTACTCAGGTACGTAAAAAAACTAAAAGAAAAATAGGTTTTAACAACTTAAGAGGTTTCCTTTTAAGTTGCCTGTAAGTATCCTGCCAATGACGTTTGGTCTTAAAAATTATGCATTTTTATTCATAAAAATGTATAAATATTAAATAAAAGTTTACTGTTGGGTGTTTACACTTACAAGATCTCCACAGTTTCCTATTATATAATAGGTGCTTTACAAACCTGAAACAAAAAAAATATATTGTTAGTTTAAACCTCTCCGGTTTATATAATAAAAATTACATACATATATTTTATTTAATTAATTAAATATATATATATATATATATATATATATATATATATATATATATATATATATATATATACATACATATATTTATATATTAAAGAAAAAAATATCAGCGGTTGTTAGTAGTAAAAAGTTATACAGAAGAACTCATGGTAAAGGACTACTCATTCGCCATTGTGTCAAGAAACCATCAAAACATCATGCCCTGTTTGTTTCAGATCCAAGGAGTCAATTCTACGACCGTGGTGTCTGCCTCGGTAAGGCTCACCCGGCGGTTTTATTGGAGGGTTTCACTAATAAAACCGAATTACCCAAACACTGAAGCAAAGAAAATGGTACGCCGTTGGAATTATAAAGTTAATGCATCAAAAGTTGGTTGGTTTAAAATACAGGCATCATTAATGAGATCTTCCAAAAATATGATATATCTTCTAAACATATCTTGTAATAATTTTTTACAAATTTATATGATAAAATATTTTTTTAGGCTATACAGGCCGATACAGATTTTTTTTTAGATTCTTTTTAAAACGATTTATTTGAACATTTTATGGTATGGGTGCCCATATTATTTTCATTTTTTTCAGTAATGCAGATATTAATTTTTTACGGACGCATAAGTCGGGAGGTCGATAGTTACATTTTTTTTGTAAAAATCTATATCAAAGAGTTTTATTTTAGATTTGCGTCAGAACCAATATATTTAATTTTTATTATGTTTTTGAAATATTTTTTACTTTCAATATTAATATATTACGATACTAATTTTTAATTTTGTTGTAAATACTAAATTTGGGTAGGAAGATAAATTTTGGTTAAACTCTAAGCCAATTTTATTAGTTTTTTCTATTCAGACCTATATAAAGAGCGTTAAAAAATGTGTTTACCTATAGCTTAATGTGGAACCTACACTTCTAAAAAAATGGTTACAAGCTGATATCTTAGTTATTTTTAATAGATCCATCCTTTAAAATTTCGGGGTGATTAAGTGTGAAGTTAAGCGTTTATATAGAACTGGTAGGAAAGCATTTATTGCCAATTTGATATCAGCTGTGGATTGTTTACAACCTTAAACAGCCCAGGCCAAGATCGGTAATGAAGTGACAAAAAGTCGTTTCAACCTCACCATACAAAATCGTCTTCAGATCAGTTTTTAAATATATGATTCTACGCAGTTTTACACGCCCTTTCGAATGGAGCCATTCTGGTTACCATCTCTCAAAAAGTTTTCGAAATATCTTCAAAAAAACGTTAGAAAACACAGGCTTGGCATTTCATATTATTACCAGAGTTGAAATTTGTATGTTTTTGGTTGTGAACAACCTTGATATAAGATTTGAAACCATTTCTTTCTTGAAGAGAGTTTTCTCTAGAAAATATTTTCTTTCGTTATTTTAGACCCGGTGAATACATGCGCATCTTAACTAAATATTATCACACCATAAACGAAAAACATTCATTATAAAATAACCGATATATTGGCTTGTTAGATCTTAACCAAGGATTAATATGAATATAATTTTGCGGCTGCCTTGCCTGTTTATTACATTTATAGCTTTGAAGGTAGAGTGCTAAATATTCCACTATACCTAATTCCAAAAATCGATATTAACTATACATAATTCTCAGTAAAAGTAATTAACTATACATAATTCTCAGTAAAAATTATTAAATATACATAACTGTAACAAATATTTGATATTTCAGAAAATATCGGAACTGTTCCGCCATAATCAATAATAAGTAGTCTAGTAAGAAACAGTTGCAGCAATGCTCTGAAATTTTTTATTTCTCGAACTGTAACGTCTCATTTTTGCGACGAAGAAGACATAGAACATAGCTATAGATATATATTCAAATATATTTTTTTGTTTCTAAATAGTTATTTAGATTCTAGAAAAAAATCGTTCGCAAGTAAGTTACAACTTGTTTTCAGGGATTAGAGACAGCCTGGCAAAACTTTCTGATTTCCAACCATAAGCTTCAAGTGGATTCCATTCCCAGCTCGGTCTGATACTACGATTATTTCGTGTGGTACTAAGTGTAAAATACTTCTAAGCCAAATCATACACGTTCGTTAACGGACTGTACAGGAAAGGTTCGTGCAGATAAACACTTGTTAGTCGCTAGGCCAATTGGTAAAGACCAAAGTCTGCACCATAACCCGAGAATAAAGAGCCCGAGCGTGGGATTTGGGCCACGTTAAACTCTATAGCTATGTTCTATGCCCCTTTCAGATTAGCTTCATCGCGAAAATGAGCCTTTGAAGTTCGCAAACGTTTGTAGAGCATTGGTGTAATCTGTTTTTAACTAGAATACTTATCAGTGATTATGACAGAATATTCACGATATCCTCTGAAATTTTAAATATTTGTTACAGTTAGGTATGTATATTTAAAAAAAACTGTAATAACTGAAAATGTACATAGTTAATATTGTTTTTTATAAACTAATATAATAAACACGCAGAGGCAGTCGCAAAATGATATTAATATTAGTCCTGGGTTAATATGTTTTGCCTTTTATTATAAAAGGAGCAGAGCTATAAAGAGCTTGGGTGGGTCCGGAAGCTGCGGAATATTTCGAGACTTCCGTAAAATGCGGCTTGTTAAAAACCTAGAATACTCAAATTTCAAGTTTGGTAGGGTATGAGCTGCCAAACATATGCTTTCTGACGCTTGTTTTAAGATATTTTGAAAACCGTTTAAGATATCGGAACGAGAGAGGCGCCATTCGAAAAGGCGTGTAAAAACGCCTAGCATCCGATATTTCAAAACTGACCTAGAGATGATTTTGTATGGTGAGGTTGACCTTTTGTTATATCATTAGCGATCTTGGCTGATGTTCAAGGGTATGAACAATACACAATTGATATAAAGTTGGCAATAAATTCTTTCCTACGGGGAGTTTACTTTTGAAAATAGTTAGATCATAAAAATTTAAACCCGGTGCAAACATGCGCAACTTAACTCCACATAACCACACCGAAAATAAAAATAATCCATTAAAAACTAACCAAAATTTGTAATCACTTGTGGTTTGGAACCCACGTTAAGCTATGGGTAGATAAGTTGTTTAACGCTCTTTGTATATGTCTAAATCAAAAATACAACAATAAACTACGTAAAATTGCTTTAGAGTTTAAGTAAAATGTAATATCCTATCCAAATTTAGTATTTACAATAAAACAACAAATTAGTTATCTCATATGCCTTATGATCATTAATAAGTGGAAAGTAAAAAATGACATTAAAAAAAAATTAAAAATTTGGTTCTGAGGCAACTATGTAGGTTTTGACAAAAAAAATTATCTATTAACGCCCAAACTTATGGGTCCGTCAAATGATGAATATCTGTTTTACCGATAAAATTAAAATAATATCGGGTACTAAATAAAGTTTTCAAATAAATCGTTTTTAAATAACTAAAAAAAAAATGTATTTCTTTCTCATAATTTCTAGTAAAAACGCTCTATAATAAGAATTTTAAAAAACATTTATATGACAATTTTTGAAAATATATCACCATTTTGGGGATAACTCATACATTATCATTTTATTGTGAACTAACCAGCTGACGTTGAATCCCCCCCCTTGATCCTCCCTTGGTCGGGCCGGATGAGACGGGATGAAATTTTCCCGCTCAAAATCAAAATAAATTTTCATAATTTTAGTCAATAAAAGCCCTTAGAGATGCAATTGGAGGCAAAAAATTTCAACATTAATTCAGTTGCATATCATAAACACTGACTACCTATATTTTAATAAAACTCCAGCTCTTATATTTGTCAGCAGATAAATGTTTTTTAAGATGCTTAGGCAATATATTTTCATAACATTCGTTCTAACAAACTTGTAAACAGTAAACCCTTTCCTAGCAATGAAAGACCAATTATACTTCGTATAGACAGCCTATCAGCTAGAATCAATTTAACCACATTAATTGCTCATGTCGCCGATTAATTAGACCGCATGCAACTATAATTGGTTTGGGGTTTCCAGAAATAAAAATGCAATATAAAAATATTTTAAAAAACCAAATTGGATTACCGGAAAACAGTGTAAAACCGGTATACAGGCGAATTTAGCCAGCCGATGGCGATCGATGGCATTGCCGTCAACACTGGGTGTTCAGCTACAAATCTCTCGATGAACCCCAGCTATACGGAATGCAATACAAAGTTGGGATCCATTTGGGTAATATTTTATTTACATTGGATAGATCGTCTATTAGGAGTCCGATCTCAAACGATACTCAAAGTGAAGCATCGCCGCGCGCGGCTAGTACTTGGATGGGTGACCAACACGGAAAAACCGTGCTGCGTCTAAAGACGGGCTGCTAACAATAGGTAGTAGTTGTAGAGATACAATAACGACCGTAACAATTTCGAGATTTAAACTTTAGCACCCTGTATCTCATTAATAAGCGACATTTTACTAAGGCATATTTGGCCCAATATCATTATTTTGTCGCGTTCAATCTAGGAATGCTTTTTGGCGCATTCATTATCGACCACTCTGTGAATTGCCTATTTTTAGATATGGGTATGGGTGCCAAGTTAACATTATTTGTCTTTTAGATTCTTAAAAACATGCATCGGATCTATATACAATAAAATACGAAAAATGTGTCCATGTTCTCAATAGATCCTTATTAAACCCATGACAAATTATATAAAAAAAATTCTAATATTATTTTTTTTACTCTAAAAATATTATTTTTGCAAAACCGCTTTTGTACAAGTACCACTGTTAATTTATGATAGTCATAGTTATTTTGCAAATAACAACTTGTGTTCAATTCGGTCTTACGGAACTCAAATATTTCACGTTAAACACAAAAGCCCTTGTATTTGTTTTCTGATAGCTATGCCTCACTTTGTTATATTAATGACAGCAAATAGAAAACTTTCCTTCTAAATGATTGGACACATAAAGCATCACGAGAGTCGAACCTTTTCAATGATGAGTAAATTTCTCTCCATTTCATATATGCACGTTTTCGAACTTTTAAACATTCATCATTCCTGTCAAATAAAATACAATTTAAATCCTGAACAGACTTGCTCATGTCAAATTAGTCTAATCAGTCAGTTAGTCCAATAGCTCTATCTTATAAGGAAAAGCAGTTTACTTAACTTAGAGTATAAAGATGTGCAAATTTGAAAATTATTTTATTTGAATTAATGAATATTTTTATCTATAGCACTTTATAAAGTAAAGACTTATGTTTGTAGGATAAAAAAAATGTATATAAAACTACTGAAAATACAAAGTCTATTAGTGTATTTTATGTAAGTATTTTCGGACATTGCGACTAATGACATTTGGGACGTTAAAAGTTTAGGATGTCCTCCAGAATATTCATGATACTCGTTTTAGGTGAGTTCAACAACAATTACACTAGGAATATTTTTGTTCGCCCGAAAATATGGATTAATGAAAGATATTTTCTTCTATACCTTCATACATATAGTTCCCTATGTCAACATTTCATTAAAAACCAGTTAATGTATGCTATGAACATACCGGACATGTTTGACACCGTTCCTTATATGCTTTTTGAATTCTCCTGGAACTCCAACTCTTCCCAACCTCTCATGTATTTTTTTTTCTGCGTTGTGGAAAGCTTTTCAAACAAATACAAGTATTCAGTAATATTAAATTTTAAGCGGTCTTGGCGTCCTAAAAATGCGTTCGGACCTAAACAGGAATAAATACGGATGATTTGTGTTGGTACTACTTCTAAGAATGGAAGCTCTCAGGAGTTTGCAATTAATTTCCGGCATTTCGTTTGCCATAAGCATGTTCAAATGTTCAAATCTCGTACGGAAAAGATGTTTCTAAAGGCACATCTTACAGAGTAATTCTTTGACCCGAATCTAATCTCAAGAACCAAGATTTTTAAATAAAGTTCACATTACGAAACATATTGCCTAATTTTAGATATGGTCAGGACATCGATTTTCTCTATTTAAATCAAATAAAATTACGTGGTGGTTCTAAGTAAACATTATTTGTTTTCCAAATTTCTTCGTAGATCTCTTAGAAACGACATTGGACCAATATACAATAAAATACAATATATATATATATATATATATATATATATATATATATATATATATATATATATATATATATATATATATATATATATATATATATATATATATATATATATATATATATATATATATATATATATATATATATATATATATATATATATATATATATATATATATATATATATATATATATATATATATATATATATATATATATATATATATATATATATATATATATATATATATATATATATATATATATATATATATATATATATATATATATATATATATATATATATATATATATATATATATATATATATATATATATATATATATATATATATATATATATATATATATATATATATATATATATATATATATATATATATATATATATGCAAACCCTTATTAAATCCATGTCAAGTTATCTAAAATAGGTTTCTAATATTATTTTTTCTCTTCTTAAAATATTATTTTTGCAAAACCCCTTTCAACTAGAACCTCTGTTAACTTATGATTTTTTAAAACGGTCCATACTCATTTTGTAAATAACAACTTGTATGTAACTCGGTCTTACGGAACTCACATATTTCACATTAAGCACAAAGGCTTTTGTATTTATTTTCCGGTGGGTATGCCTCGCTTTGTTATATAAATGTCAGCACACAGAAAAATTTCTTTCTAAATGATTGGACATATAAAGCATCACGAGAGTCAAACCTTTTCAATCTTGAGTAAATTTATTTCTATTTCGTATATCCACGTTTTCGAAATCTTAAACATGCTTCATTCCTCTCAAACAAAATACAAATTTAATTCTCAAAAGACTTGCTCATGTCAAATTAGTCTAGGCCGTCAGCTAGCATAAAAGCTCAATCTTATTAGGAAAAGCAATTTATAAAGATGCAAAACTTAAGGTATAAAATTATTTTCCAGTATTTTAACCTACATATATTTAAATTAAATTTGACACCCTCTATTTTATGTATTGAGATATACAATATTTTATTAGCAAAAATTTTAGAATTGTGTAAAATTAGTTAAGATTCTTTTGATCATGTCAGTTAGTCAAAAAGTATTTTCGGGCTTTGCGACTAATGACATGTGAAACGTCTAAAGTTTAAAATGCCCTCCAGAATATTCATCAATTTCTTTTTAGGTGGATTCAACCACAATTATACTAGAAATATTTTTTGTTTTACTTCAAAAATGAGGATTAAGGAGTGTTATTAGAGGTATTATCTTCTATTGCTTTATACATTCTCTATGTCAATATTTCATTAAAAACCAGTTAATGTATGCTATGAACATACCTGACATTTTTGACAACGTTCTTTAATTTTATTTTGAATCCTGGAACTCTAACTCTTCCCAACATCTCAAGTGTTTTTTTTTGCTTTTTAGAAGGCTTTTAAAACAAATACAAATATTTAGTAATATTTTAAGAGGTCATGACGTCCTAATAATGCGTTGCAACATCGAGTGTAATGCAGGTATTTAGATACAGCAGATCTATGGAACGCCGTTTTACTTTTTAGTCATACGCGTCTTTGATATCAAATTTAATTGCAAAACATATAAATGATGCTACCTGCATACAATTTTTATTCGTTTTAATTCTTCCGATATCGAATTTTTGCGGATACCGATTTTACCGAATGACATTTTTATGATAAGCAATTTCTTTGCAGACCATTTCAATTGATACCACAAAAAAGTAGTTGTTTATCCTTTTTTAACACGTATACATCCTACTTAAAATTTCTATATACATGCGTCTCTCCCTAGTTATTGCATTTCATCAAATCGATGTTAATAAAAATTGGTATGAAATAAATGCCATATACAAAAATCTGTTTAAATATTTAATATATTGATTCTTTTTAAAATGTAATTGCTTCAAACTGGATCGCATTAAATTACTATTAATACAGAAAACATTAGAATGCAATAACGACTTTGTGGAGATTAATTTATTTCAACCTTATGAAGGCAAATCTGATTTAAGAAGTCACGTAATAAAAAAAATTAATTTATTTTTATCGCATATCAAAAAAAATTAAAGCATCTTTTACGATATCATTTTTTTTAAATATCAATTCCACTAATACCCTAAAAATGGAAATAGAATAGTGCTCGTTATTTTGATTTTGATAGTCGTTTATCTGTAATTTATACTACATCAAAAAGATATAACACGGACCCTTTACCATGGAAATTAAAATACTTGAAATATAGATTTGAATAAATAAATAAAATTTGACGAGATTTAATTGTATAAGAGTTGTGGAATTTAAATGATTAGCGGGTATAAGGTAACTGATTTTATTTAATATGCATTGTTTTGATTTCGAATTTTTATTAATGTCGATTCTTGTGAATATCAATTTTCATTGAATGCAGCCACCTTGTTTCAATTTTAATTATCGGACGTGGAGCGATCTAGGGCAAACTAGGGACAACAAGAGCAGAAATCTGTAATTTTTGAATAACCAAGTTTCTGACTAGGCATGCGTTCGAAGACTTAAAAGTGCATCTAAAATTAACCGACTGTGTTGTGCACGACATCATGACGAGTCGGATGCGAATAATGAAAAACCTATTCGTAGGTAATCAATGACAATTAAAACGTGAGTAATTATTGTTCGATTGGGACTACTTAGTTATTAAATCATTGGGGAATACGATATACACCCCTATATTTAAAATGCGACCACGTACAAAATTACAGATCATAATGAAAAAAAGTTAAAACGAACGTATCTAGCTCCCAACATCCTACTCCAAAACAAGCTATTCTACAATCCTTTGATGATTTCCTGGTCTAATCTACAATCAGCCATATATGGTAAAGCAATAACAACGATTTTTGACTTTGTGTTTATATTTATACCAGAATAAAGAAAACAAGGTTTTGAATTTCCTAGCTATAATTCACAGATTACCACACACTGTAATTTGTAATAGCAAATTGCATTTGGAAGCTGTGTGCCGGCGACCTGCTCTACTGCAGGTTTTTTTGGCTTCTTAAACGTGATTTAAAGTAGGCTGTCCAGGTTTTTTTAAAATGAAAAGAGTACATTTTGACGAAATGTAAAAATAGGTACTAGTGTATAATAATTAAGTGAAGTCTTGTCACTTTCGCAGAATTCAATGACTTTCAATAATAATTATAATACGCATAATAATATGGACTAAAAATAGCAAAAATAATTAGAAAATGGCACCAGATTTCGCAAAATAGAGATCATTTGTCCCAGATTTCTCATAATAGAGGATATTTGTCGTATTTATGGAAATAGTAAGAGTACCAGAGTACATGGACCCGAAAAAGAGAACATTCCTCTTAAAAAGAGTACAACCTATTTAAAGCAAACTGTAGTAAGCTTATATAGGTATATCACTATATCTTTATTTACAATATTTATTTGATAATTAGGACACTATTTTCATGTTTGTCTCCCTTGTTTAATATGTGAGTAATTATTATAATTTATAGGCATGTGCATTTCACTTTCAAAGCTGCATGTCGATCAAGAAACGGATTTACAAAAATGAACACATCTACTCAGTAGCGTATTTAAAATGCCGTCTTAGAGGGGGAAGCAAATATTTGATAACTAAAAAAAAGTTCTAGGTTTTTGTTGGAACAACATAAGCATGAAGACTACAAAAAAAAACAAAGTTCTCAATGTTTGTGAGGTAAAACTCCTGAAATGCTTTATATAACGTAATTTTTGCTTGGGTTATTAGCTCGGGGGGGAGGGGGCGCAGGGTGCATTTGTCTCCTGCACGTACCTACACCGAAACTGTCGTATGTTGGAATGCAGAACATGTTATATTGAAGAATACCCCAAAACAAAAACATAGCATGCATGCCCTATTAGCTTGGTAATTTTGTTCACAAGGTCTCTTTGAACAATACACAAGTGTAATCTAGAAAGCTGATTTTTTTTTCTATTTTTAGTTCTTACATTCTGATACTCACGCACATACACAGGGCAAAATATGTGATAGTTATGGTCATAAAAACCGATTGATGGTTGTGTCTTGTATTAGATTTAATGACTCCACATCTAACTGTAATAACGGTAAATATTCAAAGCAACATGTACTCTTCTTGTCATGTAGAGATTCTAAAGAATCTTTCGATACGAATCCACGACATGTTGATTTCTGTCTGGATTCAAACCTGGAATCATATTCATACGTACCTACATATAGTATATGTTGAACCTAAGTACAGGGTGTTACTAAAAGTCATAATGTAATTTTAGGGGTAGTTTTTACATCAAAAATTATGAATAAAAGTTCCTATAGACATGTGCAGAAATGCTTTGTTTTCGAGATACAGGGTGTCGAAGATTTTGTTTTTTTTTTAATTTATATGATGCACCTTTTAAACTTTTAGAGACAAGTTATTAAAATTTGAAACACTGTGAATTGTAACCAATACTTACCTACGGAAACAGTATGTACACTCAGATTGAAAATCAACCTAATGCTTTTTAAATACGAAACTGTATTTTTGTTTTAATTATTAAGAAACGTTCGACCTGCCAAAACTAACGATGTATCATACTTAATGTAATAATATAATAAAAAATGCAGGTCTATTAAAAAAAAAAGTAGATCTGACCGCGGAGAAGAAACGTCGGATTTCAAATCTATATGCACCATCTTGTTGATAATGAAAAGTGGCTATAAAGATATAAAATTTATTTTGTGATACCTCTTCAAATGCAGCCTGAAAAAAATGTATATAACTGATTTTTCGGTATTTTACGTACCTATATTCTCGGGGGTAGTCAGAATTATCTAACTTTGTCAACTACTTATTATTCGATGTTAAATTGCGGAACTTTGCCCTATTTTAACCAACATTGTATCTCTTACGGTTTCCAAGATCTCAATGCTCGTACCTCAAATTTCTAACACCCTGAATATGTTTGTGTGTTTTGATTCGTTGGGTCCATTCCGGTATACTACCTCAATGGTTGAGATATTCCAAGTACAACCATATGTAATTCTCACATTGAATGCTATTTTTTAATTTTTAATTAATTTTTATTTCTCAATCTAGAGTGCTGTGATTTGGCAAAAACTATTAACTTACCTCCAAGAAGCCTGAGAAAAATAAAATTATCTGTCTATTCACTAACCAAAGATGGTTAGTGGGTATGCCCAATTAAATATTAGTTAAACGATTTTTTTTAATGTCGCTCTTCGGGTTAGCCTTTGCGAGTAATATATAATGATACCCCACAACAATATGCAGTATTTTAAAAAACTGACAAATAAAGGCATATTATGCATATAAGCCTAAGCAATTTCTAGGCACCCTGATATATGAAGGTTCTGTTTTGACACGTCATGGTTGAAGTTACACTATCATAGTAAATCAAAATAATTGAAGTTACAATATCATAGTAAATCAAAATAACAAACAAATATAGGGCGTCCCATTTAAAAAACAAAAGTTAATAGCAGAAATTCTGAACTAAAAAAAGAGACGGCAACACTGTTACAGTAATATATATCATAAAACCAAATAGGTAAAAACCCAAAGTGGAGGTGCTACAGATAGAACGTTTAAACACGCATTTCAGATTTCAGAACATAAAAATAGCTTTTTGGATAAAAAATCAGATTTGATAAATTAAAAAATAAATCCGAATTCAATAGCCGATTCAAATTATAAACCTTCAGTCAACAACAGAATCAGACACCATCACTAACCGAGAAAATAAGTGTTACTTCACAGATTGTTTTGTAATCTGTGACGATATAGCTTGTACAAATTATTTAAAACTAAAATCTCGAAGTGTTGAAAGCAGTTTGCCGAACCGTCGGCGTCGCACGTCATGCGAATCCTATTTTTTACCTTCGCCCTCCCACTTTATATACTCAGGGCCCGCCACTGACTCAGGCCCCCGCCGTCGCGTCGGCAGTGGCCCCAGCACAGAACTTGCGAGTCATGTTTTGGCGGGGATTTAATGACTGAAATGCAAAGGCCACAACGCGTGAGGCTCAAATGTGGTGGGGGCCCCGAGGGACATCAGCGAGCGAAATACAAAACTGAGGATCTTTTCTTTTTTTTTTGTCATCATGTAAATTTTGAGTTGCGGCGAAGGGCCACTAAATACGTCAAACCCATTGACCGTTTTTTTGTCATCGCAAAACTTCGCCTCGCCCAGATGAGCTCCAACCATCGTATGTAGTTAATTTGGCCTTGTTGCTTCTAGAAAAGCAACATACGAGTCCCCTTTTAATACTCATTGTTTATAAAATTATGATTAACACCACGTATGCCCACGCCGCGCCGGTCTCTTCAGCATTCAGCAAGAAAATAAAATTGAAGTTACAAATGCTGCAAGTAAAATAATTGCAGGGGAAACTTCCATTCATATTTTATAACATATGTTACTTGAGTTGCTGCACTAGTGCCGTCTATTGACATTTTTAGTTTTTACTTGCAATTGAAAAATACAAACCAGGTTCAAAAGTGCCCTATAGAGGTAGCTAAAACCATATTGCTCTATTATTATAGTAAATATATCCTAAATTACCATTTTTTAAATTTATCTTAACAGCTTGACGGTAAGCAACAATCCACATTTTTGAAAATGTATTATTTTGGAAATTTGAAATATCTTATATCTGTCACTTTTGTTTTTTTATTATAATTTCGATCTCGATTTCTACCGCCTGCAACTGCACAGGTAGGACGTAATAGACCGTATTAAAATAAAATCTATAGATTCAAGATAATTAGTTTAATAATTTTAAAAATATTTTATTGAAGCGTAAATTCTACAAACGTTTTTAAATGACAATGCTTTACGGCCTATTTGACAAGCAAGATTATTAGAATGCAATCCAATGTTAGCGCAATACGCAAACTAACGAAGTCGGCTCATACTTCAGAACACATAATACCAGACCAGACAGGCTCCAGAATTTTACAAACCTTTTTGGGCGCGAAGGCTTCTCTTTCGTATGTCGACACATTCGCAAATTAATTTGAGTTATTGAACACACTCACGCAAACACATTATGTTTCTTTTGGGAGGCTATAGATGGCGAAACTTCCGATAATAAAAATGCATTCGAGGGGCTTGTATTCAATCGAAATTGATATCAATGGAAATTGGTTTCATTGAAAATAGATAATCATAGAAATTGCTGTAAATGAAAATACCATTAATAAAAATTGATAATCGGTTATATTGTTTCCCACAGAATACTACAAAGGTATTCGTTAAATATTGGATAAATATTGATATCAACAAATTTGTAAGTAATAAAATTATATTATAATAAAAAAAATGTATTTTAATTATAATAATATAATGAAAATTGAATTAATTTTGTAAAGACCCATCCAAATATCCTGACATACATTTTAATAGCTAAATCAAATTAATTGATTGTTAAAAATCTATATGAAGGCTTTAGCTCTCAGCTTTAGCTTCAGTTACATTACATTTTTATTATAATATTATAAAATAAATTGCCATAATGAAGTCCCATTCAATTTAAATTAATACCGGGCATATAGAAGACTAAAAAGTAAAACGGCGTTCCATACAGATCGTTCATTTTATTTATTTGTAATACATCGTCCATGTTCGTTAGGCCTATTGAATATGGATCGGCCAATCTCTCATATATATATATATATATATATATATATATATATATATATATATATATATATATACATTTCTCAGTTAACACTTAAATGTGAATAGATATATGCATATATGTATATATTTTCTTATATTTTTATTTCGTGGACGTCACTTAATTATTTCCTGTGTTTCACTATAGTAATTCAACACTGGTGCAAACTTTTAAAATTTCTGCCAGATTTCTCTTTCTTACTTTAATAAAGACCAAATAAAGGTCAAAACGCCGGCATTTCCGAAAAAGTTTTATTTTGGATTAGCCGACTTAAATCAACAAGGAATACTGGGCTATTTTCTGTAGCATAAGGTCATATAACTTACCAAAATTCAAAGCTTTAACATACTCCTGTTTTATACTTATAATCAGTTGTTTCTTCATTCTTTTTTGCCTTAACTTTAATAATTATTATTTTAGTTCACATTTTTCGTGAAACAAACAGGATATGTAAAAGCCATTTCAAATTGAGTTAAAAAAAAATGAAATATGTGTGTCGGTTCTATAGGTCAATTTGAACTTCAGACTTTGAGTACATACAAACATATGATCAAAACACACTAAAGAAACTTACTGTACCTCCATTTCTACAGGAAGGGTTTAAGACGTTTAGGAAGTTTTAATAAAGAAGAAAGAAGTACTCGCGTGTTTTTCTTTTTAATTTTAAATTCGTTAGCCTTGACCGTAGCTTTTATTGAACGCCTAATATATAGTCTATTTTTTTATTTCTACTGAATATTTATGTCGCTTTAATTCAGTGGTCACTGGTTCATTTTTTTGTCTTCATTTTTAAATAATAGGTTGCTTAAATTTCGAAATAAGTTAAAGTAAAACGTGTTACCTCTAAAACAATAGTTCACTTCGCGCTTTTTTATTTTACAAACGATGGCAACTCAAAATAATTCTTTGGACTATGTCTAAAAGCAAATCTATGAAAAATTTAAATTTTTGAATCGAGTATCGAGTATTATTGCACTCTTAGATACTGTTGGAATATAGCTATACATAATAAAATTTACGATATATTAAATTTTCTAATATTTTTGGAAGTATTGCTATTTGCCAATCCAACATCGTTTTCTAGAATACATACAAAAGTACATGTTAATCTAATAATTAATCGCTCCCCAAACAAATGTTGTACTTAATTATTTTAAACTGTAAAAGCCTATATATGTTGATTTAATGCGGGACCTTCTAACACGTTTACTGTTTCAATAGCATCGGAACTTGAAATTTAATTTGAAAATTGGGGTGACGCAAAACGCAAACAACTTCAAGAAAATGCTGATGACAGAAAGTGATACAATGAAATCGGCAGACTGAAAAATTAAATTATATTCGCAAGCGTGCATGCCAGACGAACGCATAAATTACGTGTAGTTTTAAACAGGTGGAATATAAGTCCAGGTAGGTTAAATTTAGCAATCGGATATATTTATACACAATATATATATATATATATATATATATATATATATATTGAAATCACTATAAAACATGGAAAAAATCTAAAATTGGACATTTGTTCGGTAATTTCCAGTTAACATCAATGCACATACGCAATATAAAATTTTTGTCCACACCTATACAGGGTGGACATACTACAAAATCATTCTTGCACATTTTTAGTGAATAAAGTCGATTTTTTTAATTAGAAGACTCACTGTGTGTTATTTATGCAAATATGTTCTATACCTAAACCCAATGGTTACAGACATTATCGCAATTTGCTCATTTGCAAAGGAAGATCTGCAAACAGTATGTGGTCACATAATTAAAGACTTGTAAATCATTTCTGAAGTTTCTTTGGCACATGGTCTAATATTTGGTCGTGATAGAGAATCTATTGAGAATAATATTAATTTCTGTCTCTACCTGAATAATGTTAAACTAACTGCTACCAATGTTTGCAAGAACCTTGGGCTTTAAGTGGATACTAGTCTGCGATTTGATGACCACGTCGCCTCTTTGATTAAAAAATCAATTGCTAACTTGAAACTTCTTTATATTTACAGGGATATTCTTTCGACCAATGTAAGATTAATATTGTGTGACAGCCTTATTCTGTCACATTTGAGTTATGCCGATGTAGTCTATTGGTCTTTTCTCACGCAAAAAAATAAAACCATCCTTCAAAGAATTTAAAACTTCTGCATTAGATTTTCATACGGACTTCGTAAGTTTGACCACATATCAGATCATTTTGAGGGATCCAAATGGCTAAATCTAAATCATGCTGTATTTTTCGAGGTATGTAGCCTTATTTTATTAATTTTGTAATAATTATTGTCAATAGTATAAAATTTTAAATCAGTTTTAGAAAAATTGTAAATGTCATTTTATAATTAGACCACTAAATGTTTTTTAAATTAATTGTAGATAGGTAAGGAAAGCCATATATACCAAAAAAAAAAAAATAAAGGAATGAGCAATTTTTGAGAAAGCCTACTATGATAGGCGAAACGTCAAGTTAATCCCATTGTTTGATTTTGCAAATAAACCTATACCCAAGAAAGAAATCCAATTTATATATAGTTATACAAACGAAACCAGTAAGGATAAGGATTACTCCTTCACCATTTTGTCGAGAATCGACCAAAACATGACGCTATGTTTGTTTCCAGGGCCAAGGTGCCAATCTGCTACCGTGGTATCTGCCCCGGCAAGGCTCATCAGGCAGTTTCCTTGGGGGGTATCGGTATTAAAACCGAAATACCCAAACCCCGAAACAAACAAGGTGTCATGTCATTCGACTTTGAAAGTCGACGAGGGAAATAGGCAACCAGTGGCGCCATCTGTAGGTACTATGGTGCAACTAAATCGCTTTAGATGCGACCTACTTTGGAGCACAAGACGACACATCTGTGCAAAAATAAAAGAGAAACAGAAATTTCAATTTCTGTGCGGTTCTTGGTCGTAAAAAGTTATACAAACGAAACCAGTAACGGTAAGGATTACTCCTTCACCATTTTGTCGAGAATCGACCAAAACATGACGCACTGGTAACGGTAAGGATTACTCCTTCACCATTTTGTCGAGAATCGACCAAAACATGACGCACTGGTTGCCTATTTCCCTCGTCGACTTTCAAAGTCGAATGACATGACACCTTGTTTGTTTCAGGGTTTGGGTATTTCGGTTTTAATACCGATACCCCCAAGGAAACTGCCTGATGAGCCTTGCCGGGGCAGATACCACGGTAGCAGATTGGCACCTTGGCCCTGGAAACAAACATAGCGTCATGTTTTGGTCGATTCTCGACAAAATGGTGAAGGAGTAATCCTTACCGTTACTGGTTTCGTTTATATATATATATATATATATATATATATATATATATATATATATATATATATATATATAATCTTGCAAAGTGCAAAAAGTCGATTTTTTTAAATAGAACACCTACTATGTTTTTTATTTATGCAAATCATGATAAAAATACCTACCTTTTTCTTGTATATGATCTATACCTAAATTCAATGGTTACAGAGAAAATGGCAATTTAACAGAAAATCTCAATTATTTCTTGAATATTGTGATGTGGCATACTCAAAAAACAAATTTATAGCAGACCCTGGAATGGATAATATTTCTATTTGTGTAATTATAGTTCTCATTTTATTCTATACCTATTTTAACACATTTAAACCCATTATTGAAAATTGGTATTAGAATCAAACTTCTTGAGTCCAGCTATTAACATAAACAATATATAACAACAGATGACATGGAAGTAGAAAAACAGGAAAAATTTAAAACAAATGTCCTTTTTCTGCTATACACAGTGTATATCGCACTACCCATAGCGTATCGGACGGCGTATTATTAAGACTAATAATTTCTTCACGAATTATTTGTTTCAATTTATTTACAGAATAATTGTCTCGATTTGTATACACTCTATCTTTAAGTGTGTTCCATAAAAATAATCTAACCGTTACTATATATACTTCAATTGAATTGCGCGTTTAAAAATTCGCTTTTATCTTCTCCATAGTGGTATGGACGAGGCTATAGAGCATTATCTTATTGATATAGCCCACACGAATATGTTCCAGAAGATCACTGAGCTTTTCTATAATTCGATTTCTTAAAAAGTTTAAAAGTGTTTGCCTATTCGAATAGTGGTCAAAAAACCACAGGTCCTATTATGCGGTCGTTTATAATACAACACTACACGTTGACCCTTTGATGTCCTTGTCTTTTAATTTGCTTTATCAAATGTTTATTTGTCTCAGAATAATAGTGATACATTTTTTTGTTATGCATTCCCGCTGTGGAAAATATCGCCTCATTTGTCCAAAGGATTTTATTTAAAACCCTTCTCTCAAAATGCAAGTCCACCATTTGCATACAAAAATCCAGTCCGGTCTGATAATCAGATTTACTTAAAAACTGAACTAGAAGAAACTTATATGGGGATATTTTGTTTTCTTTTAAGACTTGATGTATGCTGGTCAAGGAAAAATTCAAACCCTTTTGTAAATCTCTTAAAGCGTTGGTAGGATATTGAATGAAATATAATTAAACCTCCATTTGAAAATCTTCAGAGACGACTGAACGGGAACTTTTTCTATATTTCATTCTATTTTCTTGTTTGGTGTCCTTGCCATGGGAAATGTTCGGCGATACTCTCTTAATGCAAGTACTGGACTCTTATTATTTTCAATGTAACAATTATTCTAAATTTGACTTGAATACTGAGCCATTTTTTAAAATAGACAAGTAAACACCGATACAAGGAAACGTGTTTAAGGTCTAATTATTTAAAATTTAAATGATTTCAATAAAACAAGCACCAAAAACACAAATACATTGAAAAACTATCAAATTTAAAACAAATAATTATATTATCCATTTCATGGCCTCCTATAATTTTTTTTGAATATGCAGCATCATAATATTCAAGAAATAAATGAGATTTTCTGTTAAATTGCGATTTTCTCTGTAACCATTGAGTTTAAGTATAGAACAGATTTGCATAAAAGTAAATAGTGGGTCTTCTAATTAAAAGAATCGATTTTATTCACTTTAAAAAGGTGCAAGAATGATCTCGTAGTATGTCCACTCTATATAGGTGTGGACAAAAATTTTATATTGCGTATGTGCATTGATGCTAACTGGAAATTACCAGACAAATGCCCAATTTTAGATTTTTGTTACGTTTTATAGTGATTTGAAAAATAGCTGCAGTTTTCAAAAAAATTACACATAACCTTAATTATCTCGGAAACTACGCAGAAATCGACCATAGTTTAAATTAGTAACTTATGCTTATTTTTGATAAGGAATCAAATAATGGACAAAAATACAGAGTGTCCCATTTAAAATTTTATAGTTCTTGTCGTCCCAGCAAAATTGGCACACCCTGTATATATGGAGACATTATATTTTAAAAGAACTTCAAATTTAAAGAAACTTTTGTCTGAAACTTTTTTCTATTATGGATAGTATAGTGGGTACTTTTATGTGGAAGAGGGTGTATATGTGTTTAGAATAATCTTAATCAACTCTTTAATTTGATCACGATAAGTTATGGAAATAATAATTTATTATGTTGTACAAGATAACGCACTACTTCCATCATTTCGATTTGTAGGCAAACGAACTCTTGCGAATTACATCGGAAAATTTTGATGAAAAACGGGCTAGGCTCTTATCCATTAGGTGGAAACAAAACAATAATTCGACTTGCTTATTTTTATTTTATTGTAGAAAAATGTAGAATTATACATTCTGGATATCCTTACGTATAGAACACATGCGCTTGTATAATGACCCAGTTTAATTTTGGGCGCTTAAATTGGGCACTCCAAAGACAAAATTTTAGACCAATACATTTTATAATCGTCAGAGTTACTGTCGTTATAAAAGCAAATTTTAATTTATTTCAGCTATAATGTAATTATTGATTTGTTACTTTGAAATAAATTAATAAATGTTTATGTACTTTTCGTTTTAAAAGAAATTGGGCCTGCTAAAATATCGTTAAGATATGTATCAAAGTACACATAATTTTTTAATGCTAAAGAAAATTTCCAATTGAACCTCTGCCAGTTGGCAAGAGTAATTTTACTCTATTAGTGCTAATTTGTTCCCTATACAATGCATTTATTATTATATTAAGAAAATATGTTCTATAACTATTAAAATTATTGCATGTTCTGCTTTTTCTATAAGATATTCAATATTTCAGCCTAAATCACTTTAAGAGTAAAAATAAATCGATTGAGATGTATGTTAAAGCAAAAATAATTTTGGCTAGACGTAGCACATATTTCCGACAAAAAGTAGTTATCAGTGCAGTCAACTTAAGAAAACAACCGCAAACTTTGCCACCTGTGGCGAAACCCATAACTCAACAGTAAACGAAAGAAAAGTAGAGAAAGGAATTTTTAGCCGGTCATCCCAAAGAATTCCTTCTTCTACTTTTCTGTATTTATCAGGTTATTCTTAAAATGTTTTTTATCACTCTGGAATCAGTATTTTACTCTTGTTGTTGACTCTAGTTGGATTTTGGGTATTTAGTTGGTATTGTTGTACTCCTCTTTGACTGTACTATTAAGACAATAGAAAACGTGGTTACAGTCGGCCAAATATCTTTTCACTTTGGCGGTCATCTCAAACCTTCTGCATATATAAAGTAGCATATTTAAAATGCCTTTCTAGATGAGGAGGGGGAGCAAATATTTGGCTGTTAAAAAAAAGGTATTGCCATTTTATTGACGCAATATAAGCATAACACCCAAGGTCAAACGGCGAAAAACATTTTGCTTTCAAATATTTTGCTTGGGTTATTAGCTCTGAAGGGGGGGCATTTGCCCTTTTTGTCCCCTTCCCCTAAAACTAAATCTGTTGCACGTGACCAACCGTCAAGTTGGCACGGTTGCCACGTTGTAAAAACATTATAAAAATATGCATCCTTGCTGTTTGGAGAAGTCACGTTCAGAATTAAATGAAAGTTTAAGCACTTGTCTTTTAATTATAAAATGTTTTTGGAGCAAACTATAAAAATGATAACTATAAGTAATTCCATAATTCATGTTAGGGAAAATAAGGTAAAAAAAGCAACCCCTTTTTACACGCGATTAAAACTGCCTTATTCTCAGCTGCTTGAGATATGGGACTGACGCTTAACGGTTAAAATGTTCAAATTTATAGTTGCAGCAACACGCTACAGAAAAAATTACATGTGAACTAATTGATTGAAACTTACTTCTTTAACAGCTTTAAAAGGCGACAAAAGTCGATTATTTCTACGTTGCACTGCAATACAGCATATTAAAGAAGCTACGGGCTGCTTGCACCGACAGTTTAACTGCTTCGGCATTTTTATCCCACTATGTTCTTAAAACAACAGATTTAAATCGCTACTGAATCAATATCTAAAAACAAAAACGATTAATACGTGGAAAAATCTGGAGAACGGACAAAAAAGAAAAAAGTTAAAACTAACGAATAACTGATTAATCAAACGTCAAACCAACTGGCAGCAAATATAAGGTATCAGGCAAACACGATAGGTAAAAATTCGCTAAAATAGTAGGAGTTCTTTTATTGACGTGGTTTATCCAATATTATATGCCTTGCCTATCTCTCTCTAATGTATACAGCTAAAAGAATTGTTATATAGAAATACAGTCTGTTCAAAACTAAAGCCGTTGCACGTGATCAAAGTCCCAGGTTACTAATATTCTAATAGAAATTAAATGCCAACTAAGTGAGAGCTAGAACTTGAACAGCAAAGTCGATAATCATTTAATTGCCATATAGTGTTTACCGCGATAAGTATCTACTTAATTGTAATATGTGTACTTCAATTAATTTGCACTACAAATCCTGGTAATTTGGGATAAACCAAGTTTATATTGTTCATACTACCTCTACGCCTAAAACTTGAAATAACGATATTGTGTCAAGACCAATCAGGCGTGTCATTTTAATATCACTGCAAATTAGTTTAGAGTTTATTAAGAAAATTAGGGTGCTTGGGTTTAGGCCGTGTCAAGCTGGGATTTCTTTCCATCGTTTAGCTTGCGGGATTTTCAATGCACGGGGACTCTGCTCTCGTGAGCAGAGTTCAGATATTTATACAGGATAGGTGAGTAGACACTGCAATGATTTATTTCCAGGAATGATGAAGCATAAAGCCCACGTCTCTATTAAAGTTCACAGGATGTTTGATTTCAGCAGATTCTCTAATCTTTGTTTTATAATGTCCCACACTGATTCAAGAACCTTTGTATATTTTACATTAAACATCTGTCATGTTGAGCAGTGAAAGTAGGTGGAACAAATTGTTTTTTTAAATATATATCTCTCATGCTCCTTAGTAGACACACTTCCAGATTCCTCTATCTATGTTTTACCACAGGAGGAGAGAAAAACTTATAAACTTCTTCTGTTTTGAAAGGAATTAGATGTTTTGACGATCTATTTTGCATGTTAAAGGACGTGCAAAAGCTAGATTCTCGCAGTTTTTTCTGTGGTACCCTGTATAAAAGGTAAAACTGCAATATTTGAGGGTTTACTAGTTACATACAATCTTATGTTGGTCGAGGTCTGGGATTATTGCAATACCTAGCCGACTAATTAATTCATACCCGGTTGTTTTTGATATGAATGATGATAAGATCTAAAATTTAAATACCTTTTCATGTCTCGGTTTCCTGTAAACAGAATCACCTAGGATACCGTTTCGTTTGTCTTATACTTATACATCAAGTAAGGAAATCGCACCATCTGACCCAATTTCCGTAAGTAATTTTTTTTAATGTTATTGATTTAGATGAGCTAAAAACATAGTTAAATTTTATTCTCTGAGGTCATATAACAAAAGAATCATCGACATATTTGAACCAACATTTAGGTTGGAAAGATGCAGAACATAGCAATTTTTTCGTAAGAAATGTTCACTACCACAGGAAACTGCAGGGATCCCATGGCTGCATACAAGGTTAGCTTATAAAGAGTGTCTTGAAGAATGAAATATTATATGTGGACCTTAAACACCTCTAATTAATTCAACTAAGATGGGATCGACATTTTTATGTTTAAATATATATTAAATTATGGAAACGGAATCGTCAGTAGGCACGTTTGTACAGGGATTCAACATCAAAACTGACTAAAATCGCCGGTATCTAATCTAAAATCTTTAAGCTTCTCTAAGAAATGTTTGAAATTTTTGATACAAGAATTGAACCGTCCTCTAAAAAGGCTTAAAATATTGACTAAATATTTACCTATTTCGTAAGATGTAAGTCCGTAAGATCTGGTAACTTTTGAACTGACTGACTTCAGTTTCTTCTTCTCTAGGTCGTGCAAATCCAAGGCAATGTTCAGGATGCAAAATTTTCTTAGTTGGATCTGTTCTCTTATAGTCATATAGCTGTCATCCTGAAATGACGTGCCAATTGTCTCTGCATAGCTGATCTTGTCCATACCACTGTTCTTGTTGAGGCTCTTTATAGCTGTTCTTTCTGCGGCCGAGAAATTAGATTTTTGGCAGATTATAGCTCGGCAGTATCGTCACAGTTTCATACCGAACTGAATCTCCCTGTTCCTAGGGTAATTTTCGGAATAACTATTTCAAAAATGAGGGTTTTCTGGATGTATCGTTACGCCCCATCTTCAGTGCAATAAGTCGGCGATCTTACAGAGCAAATAAATATTTAGCCAATATTTTAAACTCCAATTCCAAACATTTTGTTAAATATTTTAAATCTGATCCCTGCGTTATGTCCAATCCCTATATACAAAATGTTCCTATTGAAGGTTCGGTTTCTATAATTTAATATATATTTAAACATACAAATCTCGATCCGGATTGCTTAAATTGATTAGAGAGTGTCATCCTTGGTCAGTCTGTTTACAGGAAACCGACATAATTATACGGAATGGTATTTAAATCTTAACTCATCATCATCTGTCTCAGAAATAGCCGGTTATCAATTTATTAGTCTATATACTAGTAATATTTATTATACCGCTCTTTTATAAAATTGTTTGCTATTCTACCTAATCCTTAAACCCTTACGAGGATAACTGTATATTTGCCTTAAAATGAAGTAATGTGTTAGAAGTGGGTGAATCTTTCTATTATTTTTGTTTATTTTTACTAACTATTACATGTAGATGTTTAATTTTTAGGTATTTTTAAGCGTGCAATTGCTGTTTCTATACTTTCTGAGATTTTACAGCAAGTAGTCAATAAAACAAAATACCATGATTATCAAATGTTATTGGTTTAAGGGAGTAATGAAATAGGTTTAATTTATTTTCCTTTTTAATTTTATTTGAAATATTATTTTGATCACTGTCGAAAACAAATAATTTCAGAAAGTTTTAATAAAATATCTTGCATAACTTTGATCATAAAAAAACGAATTGCTTTGTTCTTTTGTTTAGATATACTGAATTAGAGCCATAGTTTATGGATAAATTTTAAAGTTGATGTACGTTACAAAGGCATCGAGTTCACAAAAAAATATCTACACCGAATCACATAGTTTCTGGAGTGAAACGTCGCTGAAAAAATCTGAATTGAATTAAATAAAATAAATTCAATTACGATTATATTCTTAGCACTTTAAACTAAAAGTGTATTTAAACTGTATACAAAAACATAATACACTGATTTAGAATTATATGCCTGCCGAATAGTCGCCTCATTATCCTGAGTGAATACTAAGCTTTCCATAATAAGATTAAAGCAACAAACGATACCGACAATCACGAGGGTATTCACCTTTCAATTATCCATTTAAAGCTTGAATTTTTCAAAAGAGGTATCTTTATTCCGTTTTTATCAGAAAACTATACAGTCTGGTTTGAAATCCTTTTCATGGCAACTCTTTTCCAACGAATTTACGGCTTTATTATTTCTACCTCTAAAGTCTCCATTTTCCATTCTTTGAGTGCCGAGGGAGCGGATTTTATTTCTTTTAGTCAAGTCATCTTTTAGATTTGTCTAAAATATTGACGATTTGAGCACTTCTGCTGCGGACCATGCTAGTTTTTAGATATTGGAAATGTTAAAGGTAAATAGATACCTGAAAGCTTTATTTTATGAAAGCGCTGCATGAGTTATAGTGTATATCTTTCAGTGAAACAAAATAAAAATCGATCAACTACAGGGGACTTCAACAATGTATTATTTTTCTCCTTAACTATAAAAACACAAAAAAAAGTTTAATACAGAAGTTATAGATATATATGGGCAGAAGGGTATTGAATATTTTTTTTTTAAATACACTCTATATATCGTTTGTTTTTTTATTTAGCAACTGGCCTATTTCGATTATGATATTGAATGTTTCGTTGCCAAGCCATTTATTTTTTTTTGATGTTTTCCAGATTTTACAGGAACTGTTTACAAAATTATACTCACCTGTGAAGTTAACCCAGAAAAACAAAATATATAACATAAGTACCATAAGATACAGATATCTCGTACATACAAATATTTAAATTATATATATTTCCTTTCAATGTGTTAGTATGTTCGTGTCGTATTACTATAACAAATTAAGGAACTTGCTGACAATATTGCAGTATAGTATAAAGTAAGTATAAATTTTTATAAAAAAAATATTTTACAGTTAAAAAAAATGATAAAAAACGTCTATTAAAAATTTGGCTTATTCGAACGGAACCTAAAAGCAATTATAAATTTCTTAATATGGACGGAACCTTATTTGACGTCCAATCAGGAACGACGCGCCATAAGATTTATTTGGCAGGATCAATAATGGTTATGATACTGATGGGTTTAAATATCTACAAGTTCTAACGCATTGGAAACGAAGAGAGTAGTTGATGAACAATACCTGTTGACGATATTACTATTGAGATAATTTCAACTGTTTTGTTTCCATTGCCGCCTCAGGGTATGAATCTCCACAAGTCAGCTAATAGTTCGACACATTATGACTGACATTTTTGGTAATTAGTTCATAAGAATTTCTTTCATGTAAAGCCTTTTGCTTCCAGTGATATCTAAGGCTTTTGTGGTGCTTGACTCTGGAGCAGTTCTACAATAGTGTGTATCCCTCATCAGTTATGGTTATAGCTTTGTGAAGGGCTGGCGTTTCTTTTTTATGCAAAAATACTCCGGATATGAGTATTAAAAGGAGTAGATAGGTTAAGAAAAATTGAAATCTGGTCTTTCCTGCAGGATACCACTTCGACCCTGTCTAATTGCCACTTTTGTCGGACCTCTAAAACCAGTTCTGCATACTAAGTCTTCTTCTCTAGATATTTGTCAACCATGTTGCAATTACTAGGCACGACAACATTAATGAGGTACGCGGATTTAACTCTGTTTTCCAGCAGCTTCATGTTGGGTCGGTTATTCGTTATCTGTCTATCAGTGATAATTGCCCGGTCATATTCGAGTCTAAAAGAGTTGTATAATACCGAAGCGGTTGATATTGGTAACATTGTACTGGTTGGATAACTTTTAATGTATGATGTTGCGTACTTGGTTGTGTCTATCCGAAAAATCTGTGTTTACTGAGTAAGTGCACCCTAACGTTTCTTGCCGAATGGTTTCTAACTTTTGGTTACATTCCTTACACTTGTCCGATTGGATGTGAGGATCCGGATTATAAAATTCTAAATTCAAAACCAGATTTTGAATTGCAATCGTGAATCTTTTAGTTTCCGGAAGGAGCAACCTATTAATTAACCACTTGTTTGATACCGATTTATTTATGTGCTTTTAGCTTAAATTATTGTAGTGTCGTTTGTGCAAAGCTTTCTGCGCCCGTTGTTCTCGTTTATCAGTATCAGAGATTGTCGTTATTTTCCTGTGGTCGTTTGCAAGGTTGATAGTGCCCTCTTCCTATACACATCAAAAGTTCCAGCTTTCCTCTAAAAGAAATATTTAAATTTACTTAGTTAAAATGTAGAGTTGTTATGTCATAAAGTGTTCTTCCTCCTTCGATCCTGAGCAGGTTTGTTGTGAGCTCAGATGTCTTGGGATGATCCATCATATATTTCTTCATCATGGTTCGAGTGGTATGTTTCATCTCTTGTACATCGATTTTAGTTTACTTCAGTGTTCCATATGAGTAAGCAAATACAAGTATTGTCTAGCTGTTTATTCCCGTAATAATGTTTCTGGCGTTTATGTCGATTTTTACTAGCTCATAGATTCCCTTAAAGTACAATCTGTAATTTTTTATTTTGCCTGCATTTTCAATAAGAAATATACCTATTGAAATCCGTGTTATTTGTTGGTTTTATCATCCTTCATTTTTTGAACTATATCTGCGGCTGTTAGGGTATTATCAACTCTGACCGTTTTGCTCTTTAAGATATTTAAGGATTTAACTTTATCTCTGAAAAATATGTAAGTAGTTTTCATTAGGTAGTCCAGTTTTTGATTTCCGACATGGAGTTTGACATCATCCATATAAAGGAGATAAGACACTGTATCTGTTATATTCCTTCGGCTTTGATCTTAAAACCGGAGTTTGCACTGTTAAGTGTAATGTCATTCAATGTTTTTCTGGACTTGCTTTAGTATTACGAAATCAGGAATCAACTGTTCTGTATATTCCTGTTATCTTCGCTTGCATCCTTTCTATTCCTCCACTAGAACCTCATTGGTGTCGACGTGCTCGTAAATTGTGGTGATAATGGAAGCTCTAAAAATTTTATATAAAGTTGTCAGACATATAATAGGTCAATATTGCGATGGATGATCTGTTCCTGCACTCTTTGGCAGTATATAAGTTGAGTCATGTATTAAGAATAACGGGGTATCATCTAGGTATAAGAAGAAGTGCGTAATAAATTGCAAGTAGGTTTGGATTTCACCAGGTTCTAGTGCTTTTCAGTTAGTGGATTCGATGCCTTGTCTAACCTGATGTTTGTTCGTTCTTTCTCTTTCCGTCTTTATCCTGTTGGTATCCATCTTCTGCTCCTTTGGCTCTAGATAATAATTCTTCTTTGATCTGAAATTCGTTGCTCTATGATAAGATGTAGGTCAGGAAAGTTTTTGATAAAAGCGCTGTGAAGGATATAGAAAGAGGTAGTCATGCCAGTCTCAAATTCCGTTATTTTCGAATAGCAGCGCAAAATAAAAGAATTCATTTTAACAGTCCATTTCATCGCTTCCTTGGCTTTCCGGCGTTCTTGACCTGAACATACTGACATGCGTCGCCGGAGAAATACCTTCAGCTTGTTGTGAGGATTCGATGTTGGGTACACTTGGGACAGTTTTTGCAGCAACCATGCACGACATCACGCTATTTTTATTATTAGTATTAGTATTGTTGTTAATACAGTCAAAACCTAATTAAATGATCGAAAAATACGTCTAAATTTAAATGACAACCATAAATCTAGTTTTTAGGTGTCGCTCATAATTCTTAACATATTTGGAGTGATGGTTTAAAATATTTCTCTAATTTGATTCCGCATTTGTTTGTATTTGGAACAGTATTTTACAGTTTTTCTTTCATATATATTCGTAAGAAGAAATAAAGTTCGGTAGAATCGAGAGATCTTGCTTTGACCTTCCCGACTTATAGATGATAATTAAATCATTAGTCTACGAAAATCCTCACCATAGACAGTAAACCGCTGAGGCATTATCATCTTGGAGATACATTTTTTACGAGTATATGCCCACGGTCCGTCAAAAAATGTGGTCCTATAATGCAATATCCTATTATCCTAGTTTATAAATTATGCAACCATCTATGACTTCTCATGCGAAAATCAAATTGTTAGTCTATTAAACATGCAATTTGTGCAAAATGTATCCTTGTTACTAAACATAACATTTTAGAGAGCTGAGATTTCTTCTAAATCATAGGTAATCTACACTTACTGACAAAGAAGAATTATAATCCTGAGGGTCTAATTTGTGTAGTAATTGGATATTATATAGTTCACTCATGATATAGATAATACACTAAACGGATCTCTTTGGCATTGTGTCTAGTACTTTCACGTTTGACTTTAGATTTCTAAGCCACCTGTTTTATTTATTTTATTATACGCATACAAATGCATATCTTATTAATTTGCTAGTAACAATCAACGTAGTTATATTTTCGTAAATTACATTGAACAAAATAAATTTTAGTAATAATACTAATTAATACCATACATATGTAATAAGCGACAACGAGTTTGAAAGCACCCAATCTGATATATCATAGAAAGCCGCTGAAATTTCTAAAAATTGGCTACATACGTATTTTTCGCAGATGTCTTGCAAAAACTTATTGACAAAAACCCTTTTTTAGCGAAAATTCTATTGTACAAGGCGTAGAACTAGAGTATGCAACATTTTTGAAATTTCCATTAGGTACTCAGAAAATTTGCAAAGCTAACATTAGGTTTTCGTTTGCTGCATTAAAGCGTTTCTTATTAAAATTGTAAAAACTAATTATAAGATTTTTTAAAAATGTTAATTTTTTATTTTTTTTTTAATTTATATCTTTTAACACGATCCCTATGTTTATCTGAAATTTCACTTTGTCCTTATTTTTCTATGTTTGCAGCATCTACGTTTTTTTATGGGATATACAAAGTGTCTAGAAATTAGTTTAGGACTGGTTGGGCACATAAGACAGAAAATATTTTTTTCATCGCATTTTGCCGTCCTGTAGAGTGGGAAGCAATTTAAATATGAAATATTTTTTTCTCTAGTTTTATTATCTACATAAATTCAGACGTCTACTTAAGGGCCAAAAAAATCCATAAAATGGTTCCTTAGCACCTTTTTCGAAGCATAAATTGTGATAGTGTCATCTTTGGACGAATTAAAAATGGTATGGCTTAGATAAAGTTCGGTCGCGGGCGCAGCATTCCATGATTTTCGAAGTACCAAGCGCGTCACAGTTAATTTAACACAAGAAGTGGGCAAATATCGTGTACTTGTCTTGACCAAGTGAAAAAAAAA
Source organism: Kuschelorhynchus macadamiae (assembly GCA_030620095.1). NCBI lineage: Eukaryota > Metazoa > Arthropoda > Insecta > Coleoptera > Curculionidae > Kuschelorhynchus > Kuschelorhynchus macadamiae. Next base: position 1,178,835 of record JAUTXW010000498.1, on the reverse strand, counting down.
CTGCTTCTAATAGATATACCCGGCATTTGTTGACGTCAAAGTGGCCGATTATTATTTGAATTCTCCTCTAAATGAACTTTTCTTTCAATTTCAGACGAATATCTTATACCTGGTTCATCTAGTTTTTTTTTTAATGAAAAATTCTTATAACACTAAAGACAGGCGTTCCATTTGGTATACTAAGCATTCCGGTATCAAGATATCCTAGTGCATGATGACTATCTCGTATGATACGCTTGAGCCGTTTCACATGGGCCGTGTAGTCAGGACGTATATGATAGAATCGCATATTTAAATGAACAGTTTCACATGAGCGAGAATGATTAGCGCATACGGTTCGCTATGCCGCGGGCTTAAGTCAAACCCGTGCATTGACCGATGGTCACAGTCCTCAAGGACACACGCTTATATGAGCTATTTCACATGTGCGCTGATGATTGGTTGTTTACGATATCCCGTGTTGAAGGCTTTGCAGTGTGGTCTATAGTTACTAATAATAACAGCTAATATTATTGGTTTAATAAAACAATATTATTAAAAGTACGTTTTAAAAAGGAAAAGAGTTGCAAATCATGTATTTTAACCCCAAGTCGCATATTCCATAGGCGTAGTGATTGCTTATTAGTATTTTTCCAGAGAAATGTAAAAATATTGGAGGTTATAGCACATACTGATCACACTTCAGACAAATAAAATTAGTTAATTATCACGGAAATATGAATGCAGATATTTTCGAAGAATATTTTAAGCAAATGTAGTATCTTATTCCTCCTCAGACGGTTATCGTTATAAACAATTCTAGTTACCATTCTAGGAAACTTGAAAAATTACCAAATTTTTCTTGGATGAATTTTTGATTTGCTGAAAATTGTGATTTATCTCCATTGTTATTTCTGTAGCAATTAAGATTTGTTCATCATCATCATCATCGCGTTGGTTTTTGGGTTTTTTCGAAATGAAACAAAATTTTTGCCTCAATAGGCAAATTAAGTTATTTGCCCAGACCCAAGATCTAATCCAACAAACTTTAATTTTTACAGAAACTCCTAGTTAACTCCTAGAACTTTTCAAATTTAACCTGTTAAGCAAATCAAAATTCACTTTATTTTTATCCACCCTAACGTTGATAATTTAATGAAAGAAGAAATAATATTGTGGAACTTTAAGCATATCAGATGAAACTGTAGAGCTGCTAATTACTTCTAAGGATCCCAACAATGACAGTGCAATCAACTATTCAGAAGTAGAAAAATATTTCTGCAAATAACGATTTTTTTGGAGCCAAATATTGATATTAACTAAATTTGATTTCCTAAATTACTACCTGCTGATAGAAATACCACTGGCGTATTATTTTTCTTTGGAAATAACAAAATCTATCCGTAAACAAATTGGTTGTGTGGTGCGTCAGCCTCAACTCAACAAAACAACCTAATATTTGCAAAACTATGTTAGGATTTATAAAATTTATAATTTATTTGTCCACTCTGAAAAAGACGAGCTGTCTCGATTTCACAAAATTGTCGGTTTCGTAAAATTTTTCACTAAACTAATAAAATAAGAAACTAATATTATTATTTGTTGTCTAATAAATGCCTTTCCAGCAATACGGATTTCTGTTTATTAATTTTTTGCGAAGATAGGTTTTCATACATCTAGGCGAGGCCTATATCTGAAAGCGCCTACGCAGAACCAGCCATCAGCCCTGCCTCCTTCTAATTTCTATGGTCGGTTCTCCACCTTTTTATGTAACGTTTATGTAAAAAAAACATTAAAAGTTCTTATTTTGCCAAAACTGCAATTTTCTATACTTATTGTTAAGATAATATAATGACTAAAAACTACAGTTACTCGCGTCAATTGCGTTGCGTAATATCACCTGTTCATACAAATATTTTATATAGATACTTGGTAATCCGCATTAAGGGAAAATAAAAATAAAATTTCAGAATCTTCTGTAAACCGGAAAAGCATCTACTCAGATGTCACTTTTATGCCACTCAGTTATTTACCATTATAATTACGTTCACTTGGCATACACAATTCAGCATAAAATGCTTGGTAAATCTTTAAGTAGGATGTATAAAATTTATTGTTTTGCACCCTAACCATTTTTACCGCCCTTTAAAGAATTCGTAAAGACATTGGCAAATTTCTGTAAGCTTGTTGGGTCCGCCCTGTCAAAGCACTAATCAAGACGTCAGTCAAGGACCCATGCGCCATGGTTCAACTTGAAAAAGAAAGAATTTTCTATAAATATGAACCATTTTGAATTTTAAAACCTCAGGCAAATAACGAAAAATTATATTTAATAGCAAAAAGTTATAACTTGTTATCTACGCAGTGGTTTTAGCCAAATACGGAGAAATTATGTGTAGTAGCAAAAATATATATTCCCTGCAAACAAAATTTTAGCTTTAGTGAAATCAGCATTTTCATTTTTTTATAATTATAATTCCCTCACCACATTTCCCAATGTTGGTGCCAAATGTAGATTTATTTTATTTATCAGTAGCATCAATATATGTCACGATAGATAAATAGGCCTTGTTAAAATTTGCTGTCTCTATCTCCCTGGCTACTTCAGTAGAAAGCAATTTTGAACGAAGAATGTGACAGTAATTGCCCATTCCCACCCTTAATGGCTAATAACAGAAGGACGACAAATATAACAGAAACCACTAATAAACATTGTTTTTCGTATTCTAAATTATAACTTGCAGAATATGCATTTCAAGCTTTTTAACTTTTTGAGAATTGGGATATTGAAAGAGTTTTGGTCTTTTAAAAATGCCAGTGCTTCTGAACAATAAATATGTAGACAATTTTGCATTATGCAATCATATATTAATATTAAGAGGATATCGGAGTAACTGTAAAGCGCATCGACTTTTTAATGTCTCATTAAACGAAAAAGAAAAAAATTCCCCAGTAAAAGTAATCTTTTGGTTTACTGAAAAACTGTTTAATTTCTGAAGTTACTTTATAAATTTTAGATAACACTAAAGAACGACACGTTTTATAAGGTCAACCGTTATATTTTCTGTATAGTTGATCATCTGGCTCATTCGCTATATTAACACAGTTTCTGTCGATATGCCACGTCGACCTTCACACTACAGTATCATGTTATTTATGTGCAGGAGCAGAATTCAGAATTTAACTTCACTCCGAAATCATCTTGAACAAGCGATTTCTAAAGTACAGTTGTTGTTTTGTATATGTACTGGTCGCATTTGGTTTTACCAGGTTTTAGATTAGATTATTCAACTTGTTGGTCGATTTACTCATATAACATAATAGACATTTGATATGATCTTTGTTAATGAAACTTGTGTGACTAAACACACCCGCTTCATTATAGTGTTCAAATCAAACTAGTATCAATATTATTTGTTTATTAGCCATAAGTTTTAAAAAATACCAGTACTTTCTTCTTTTAGTTGTGCCAAACACCACGGTAATATTAAAAGGGTTAAGCAAAAATAGTTTAACAGGTTTTGTCAAAAATGGTCTGCCACCTCTTAAGTTTTTTTTTTGTCTTAAAGCCGTTAAAAACCACTTTAGTAATTTTATTTTTAGTCTGTTTTTGTAATATGCTTATAATTAAGAAATCGTGGTTCTTGGGACTAGACCATGTTAAAATGAAATCACTTTCCGACGTTTCGCCTTCAGATGCACAAGGGTTTCAACATTCAGTATTCCAGGCTCGTAGGGTAAAGATCCCTGAGGATTTCTAGTGTAATTAAAGGCGAAACGTCGAAAGGTTATTTCATTTTGACACGATGTAATCCCAAGGGCCATGATTAGTTAACTGACCACAGCCGTGAAAGCTGTCGTTATATCTTATGCTTATAATTGTCAAAGTTCTTAAATTTTCCTAATTTATTTGGGTCTGGGGTGTCTGATTAACTGTTTTTCCCTGTTAATCTATTTGATAGGATTTACAAACTTTTTAATTTGTATACTATTTACACGATGATTTTAATTTTAAATCTATTTAAAATCAATAACGATTAGACTTTATATATAAGGGTGTGTGTTAATCTTATATGTTTTATTGATTTTGCAAAAATGAGGTCAAACCAAGTTTCTCGTAGGATCTGCAATTGGTTGAAAAGATCACAAACCATTCTTTACATCAGAACACAAAGCTTCTAGTAAATAAATTATGTTTTTGTTCAATGCTATTTTTTCAGACTAACTTAAAATGGCACGTATTCTCAGATTACCAAATTTAACTGCAAGTTTACAGATTGTCTAGGATGGCAATTGATAATTTTGGATAGAATTAAAAAAAATCATAGGCATCATGTAAAGCTATTCCTTCAAGATATCTAGAAAATCTTTTTAAAATGGATATTTTTTGTTTTAAAGCTACATCAGTACTAAGTTTAGAAAAACGGCATCCTCAAAGAGTAGTATTTTCTTGTTCCACTATTCTAAGGGAGGGATATTTTTAAATTTTGAAAGTCTCTAAAAATGTATCAATAGGTTTTGAAAAAACTGAAAGTTCATATTTCTTAAAATTTATACTTAATCCAATTTGAACCATGAAGATCACCCTCTTGAAGTGCCCATTGTGACTGTATGATCCATTCACCTAAGGTCAACAAGGGAGGTTCTTTGTAAATTTCTTTTACAAAATTTAATATGTGGTACATTTTTTCAAATTTTTTAAACAAGTCATGTCCTTGATATCTTATATAAGCGTTAAACGCATTACATAATGATGAGCTGCGAAAGATGGTGCTCCGACGCTATATATTGAGTCAAGTTGAAAAGGGCGCAAATAATTACCAACATTTTCGCAAATATTTAAACATCCTTGGGCTAATAATGATGCACCACTATCTTCAGGTATTTTATCGCTAATAATTTTAGTTAAATTTATGCCAAAGATAAGAAAAGGTTAGCTGAGGTTTGTCGTAGGGTGTGCATCTGGTTGAAAAGGCCACAAAGCATTCTGTCCATCAGAACACAAAACTTCTAATTTTGATGGTTGTGTTTCTTTGGGAATATCTGAAAAGATTTCATTGGCTTGCGAATCAATGTGTGCCTTCGCTGCATAAAATACGAACTAAAATTAGAAAATTTTTTGGATTCCTGCTATATAATTTTGGAAGACTGAGGGTGACATGTAGAAAAATAAAAAGTAAAATCCAGGAAGTTGGAAAGCTTTAGCAAAGTAGACGAGTCTAACAAATTAAAAGACTCTTGCTATAAATATTTGTTTTCATCAGAAAGTATATTCAATTTAATGTCGCTACTCCAGGTAAATTTTAAGACGAAATAAAGAAATCATTCTTTTCGTTTTCAGAGATCCAAAAATAGAACTTTAAAGGTATAAGTAATAAAGTCGTATATATGCCAGAGAGGAAGTTGCATAGAAAGGGTTTCAAAGCCAAACTGTATAGTGTTTCTGATAAAAGCGGGATAAACGTATTTCCTTTTGAAAATGTGCCGTTAAAACGGATAATAGAGTAACCGGACGTTGACACAAAATTGGGTTTTAGCTCTGAGTATAAAAACTTTTAGTCATTTTAGCTGACACTTATTAGACATATTTTGCATTAAGCTTTTAAAAAGTAACCTAATATGGTTTCCGTTTTATTACATATAAATCATCCAGATTTAAATTGCTTTAATTTTGTTGTCTCTTATACAAGATTTTATTAGATATTTTACAGTGAAACTTTTGTAGGGCTTATGTACCCATAATTTCCACTCTTGAAGAACATAATTTTACTCTTTCTATAACTCTCATAACTTTTACAATTTAGTTAGATTAGCTATTAATATACCTAGTATATATTTTTTACAAAAATCGGTAAATAGTTTCTCATTATAAACATTTCTACGACATATTGCTGGTTTTAATACGTATACTGAGCTTCCCAGGTAAAACAGTTCACCCCAGTTATCTCCGTAGGTGCTAGTTTTCGGCAAATGTCGAGAGAAGGGAAGTCAGATTTGATTTTAAGGGATACATATTTTACCATAAACTCCTCTCCGTCAAAGAATATGTGGGATACTTTAACTGAAAGATATTTTCATTTTCTACATTACTAAGTTTTTATTTTTATTTTTTGCGATTCGCTCCAAAATTATTGATATAAAAGAAAAATTATCTGTTAAACTTATTAAGATTAAAATGACATTTATTAACCTCTATTTATATGTTTATATGGCCTTCAAAATACCTGCGTTTAATATTTTAAACTTTATGCGCTTCTCGAGGGATTATTTTCGGTGCATACATGAAACAAGGAAAATCCATTGGCGGGAGGTCATTCATTGAACCTACACGACCGCTATATCTTTCAAGCCTTTATTTATATTTGAATTTGTGAAACGAATGTTGTGGAGATTTAATGGTTATAAGTCCAAAAAAAGCTACTCATGCAATTGAAAGCATCTTTCCAATTTCAATTTTTGACGTAGTAGATTGAGGATGTGAGGATGAAACAGGAAAATTAAATTTTATTGCAAAATAGTCAACTTGAAACAAAAATTATTGACGTGTCGTCATTTTTTCCAAAAACCATCAACCAGGCAAGTAATTGGATTTATCTGTAACAACTTGTAAATTAGGATCCAAAAGTTATGGAAACATTAAAGCATATTTTGTCAATATATTTTGAAATAGAAATAATAGGATTACAAAAAAAATATGTTAAATTCAAATAATTGTTTTATCTGAAGATGACAGGAATGAAGCCATTACACAAATTCCGATCAAGGATATAATGATGAATTTAATATTGTAATAATTTCGTTTGTTTTAGGTAGATTTTAAATAATTATTTTAATTACATGGTAGTAATTACTATATATCTTCAATGATGCTTAAAATTTTGATTCTCCCCTTTTAAAAACTTTTTTAAGTATTTTTTAATTTAAAAAAGTTAAAAATGGAGACAAAAACCTAGAATAAAGTTTTTATTTCAAAATAAATTTATTAATCCCTCGCTTATTGAAGACATGTATTTTGTGATTTTATTAAAGAAGGTCTTATATTAGAAAGTTTTGCATTTACTTACTTTCAGGAAAAACGGAATTAATAATAGTTTGCCATTTGATCGAAAATTTTTATTTCAATCAAATATTCTAATTGTGTTAAGTAACAATACAATACGGACAATCTTTCTTAGTTGCAAGACATATTTTCATAGTTATGACACTTTACCTGTTTTCTATTCATTATACATTGACGGACTTTTAGTGCCAAATGTGATTAGCTATTAAATGATAATTTTACTGCCATATACTACTTACTTAGCAGACTTGTGGACTGAATCATTTTTAAGTTAGCATAGTGTTCTATTTAAATTGAGTATTGTCGTATTATCCTTTAAACTTAGGTTTACGTAAAGAAAAAAACCTAAGTACCACTTGCCCCAAAAACCACTTTTTTTTCAATAAGCAACTTTCTAAAGACACTTAAATTAGCAAATTTTGGTCTAAAATATATCATTGCTTCATTTCTCAGAAAGAAATAAACATCAGAAAGAGATAGCATTATAGTAAAAATTCCTTTTTGTCACCGAAAAATTAATGAAGTTTGCGAATTCTTAGCCGCAATCACCTTGACATAATCAACTAGAATATTTTCATCATTGAGCATTTTTGAAGTTTCCATTCCAAACTAACAAACATCTATTTTCATATTTAAAGTATAAGTGCACGGTTGATGAACATTCCTTCATAAGTTTAAAAATGGTGAATGATACTTTTCAAACCTTTGTAGGAAAAGCGGTTGGTAAACGAATGGTTTAAAGACGAATTAGTTTATTAATTTCTTTTTAGACAATCTATCTTATGTAAATTAGATTTCAGACCATTTAGATGGATTTTTGATCTTGTTCTCATACAAATCAAATGTTATCACTGCCTTAACTCAATTAAAATAAAGTTGAAAATATTGAGTATTTAGGAATATTAATATTTGCTATGATATTCATAGAATAGAGCGATTAGCCCTTTTTTTAGAAAGATGGACTCAAAATATTAACGTAGTTCTTATAGTAATATTATAACTAAAATATCTAGATATATCAGATATACATGGTAAATAATATGAAAGAGGGATTATACTCCGAATAGACAATCCCTCCAATGTAAAATAAAATAGCCTCTAAATGCGTCATCATTTTATATTGTATTCAGTATAGTTGTGATCTATCGAGAGACTTCCGCGTAGTTTAACGCTCGGATCTGCCAGTATACGATGCACAACATCCGATCTACTGGTTAAATTCGTTATAACTCTTGTACTGTATTTCTACGCAAAAAAAACCTATCTCACGCTTCTGGAAACACCAAGCCAAATATTGTTTGTCGCGTACTAATATTTACTGCGATTAAACAGGACACAAACAATTAATATTGCGAATTTAAAGAGTTTATGTAAGTGTTTTAAGGACTATCTATTCGAAATATAACTTGTTTTGGTCATATACAGTGTGTGCGTAGATTTAGCTAACATATGGAAATTTTTTCATAGAAAGTTTTGCTTTTCTAAAAAATATTATTAAAAAATAATGTAATTTTATATACAGAGTACGAAATAAATACAAAAATAGAAGTTTGTAAAAAAAGTTATAAAGAGCCTACAAATACGACTCAAATACAACTCAACAATAGACTTAGTTTTCAAGAAAAATGCGTCACTTAAAAATTTCGACTTTTTTTGACTATCGTTATAACACTGGATTGAATGAGTGCTATACTGTCCGTACCATTTTCAAAAAAAAAATACGAAACCTTTCTTTTTACGTTCTCATGAAGCCTATTGAAAATGGGCACGACTGAAGCTTGAGAAGTAATTTTTAAAATTTTTTAAATCTTATTTTTTGGTCAAAAACAGAGATTCATTAAACGCCCTCTAGTGGCAAAACAGTGTAAGTTTTCGACAAAAGAAAAAAAGACTCTGAAAAAGGATAGGAGAAAAATTTTTTCGAAGACCTTCACTCCAAAAGAGTGTAAGCAAATTACGATTATCGTATCTTTAAGAAAAATCTTCATCACTCGATATAAATTAATTTACTGAAAAGTACCATAAGAAAAAATTAATGAGGATGAAAATGTAAAGAAATATTTTTTTTTTCGTTCGGTCATTTTGAGCGATACAGACCATTATTAAATTTGATTACAGTTTAGCATTCTCTTTTGCAGTTCTGGTTTTTTACTAAAACGACATTATTGTCTCGAGGTCCTACCAAAAATCCGAACTCTACACAGATCCAAAAAATATTCAATATTTTCTCACATGGTCGGTAAAGAGAATTATCGACGGTAAAGTAGAATAAATTAGGCACATCCGGCATACATTTTATAATATTCTAACGCGTTTTTCTGTTATCGTGGGGGATGTTTACCTGTTCCAATATATTCGTTATACGGGATGCAAAAGTATTTCGGTCTGAAAGAGTTTTCTTTATTTTTACAAGCTTGTGCAAGTTTCCATTATATAGGTGCAAAATGTTATTTTGTTGTTTTTAACATACGGTGTGAAGTAGCATTTAATACAAATTTCATTTATAATAGCAGTTATTTTATTATAAAAGGGTAGTAGGTACAGAAGACATTTAGAAATTCTGACCTGAAAATAGTAACTTGCCTAGTTTATCGGTTTTAGGTTTAAGACATCGATGTAGGAGTTTTGGGTATTAAATAGGCGAATTTGTTTTTGCAGCTATTAATTTTTTATATTAGTTGTTTTTCTACTGGAACTCGAAGGATTGAAAGTATCGATTTGATATTTTTGGTAATAGATAGGATATTATAATTTAAACAAAAATCCAATCTAAACTTTTAAACTGCTTAATTTTTTTAATTAGGGTTTTTACAGTTTCATGTGAAAAAATATTTTGACGGCCGTCAAAATATTGTTTTTTTCCCAGTACGTTTTGAACTGTTTAAATTTTTAAATACGGGTTTCAAACTTTCGTGTAATTATTAGGTGGCGTAATGTATTTAAAAAAATATTTTGACAGTTGTCAAAAAAACTGTCTTGTAATTTTTGAACTGCTTAAAATTTTTAAATCCCGTTTTCATAGTTTCATGTAACTATTAGTAGCTTAATTTATTTGAAAAAATATTTTGACATCTGTCTAAAAAGTTTTTCCTTGTAATTTTTTAACTGCCTAACATTTTTAAATACGATTTTCATAGTTTCATGAAACTTTTAGTGGCTTAATTTTTTTGAGAAAAATATTTTGACATCTGTAAAAAAATTCCCCGTAACTTTTGAACTGCTTAAAATTTTTAAATACGGTTTTCACAGTTCCATGCAACTTTTTGTTGGATAATTTAATTAAAAAGTATTTTGAAACTGTCAAAAAAAATTCTTTTTTTCCGTAACTTTTAAACTATTTTAAATTTTTAAATACGGTTTCACAGTTCATGTAACTTTTATTATCGGATTTATTTGAAAAACATATTTTGAAATCTTCAAAAAAATATTTTTCTCTTATAAATTTTGAACTGTCCTACATTTTCGAAATATGAGTTTCATAGTTCAAGAAATGTTTTTTTTTAATAATTTAATTAAGGAAACGATATTGACATGTGAAAAAATTCCCCGTAACTTCTGAACTGCTTAAAACTTTTGGATACGATTTTCAAAGCTCCGTCGAACTTTGAATAGCCTAAATTATTTTAGAAAAACTCTTTGACAGCTGTCTAGTCACCTTAACTTTTGAACTGCTTAAAATTTTTAAATACGGTTTTCACGGTTCTATGGAACTTTTAATGTGGCAATTTAAAACAAAATTGACATCTGTCATCAAAAATTGTTATTTTGTCGTAATTTCTGAATGGCTTAATTATATACTCCAAATAAACTTGCCACTCTAGTAACTCTTTTTATCGCGTTTTTAGCATTACGGTAAGTCTATAAAATATGTATAAGCCATACACCATATGAAGTGGGATACTGTCTACTGTTATTCGAGTCATAGCCATATTATTATGGTCTAAAAAATATTAAAATGTAACATAAAAAGTAGACCTGACATATAGCTTGTATATTACCTTGTGATTCTTAACTCTATAAACTGTATGTAATAAAATCATATTCCCGATTTTTTTTTATTATCTTTGTTTAAAACGTATTTTATATACTTAGAGTACATGAAAAACTTAAAAAAGTTTACAATAATTTCAATAATCTTGCTTTATTGCAATACATATTTTAGATGTTCTACCAGTCGCGTCCATTTTCGAAGTTTAATCTTAAAATTGACAATATCTCGTGTATTTTTTTAATTTTGTATAAATTGAAAACTTTTATTATTTTAACATATAAACATTGACAAACTCAGCATTTTGGCTTATATTATATAATATAAATATTAGAATAAAAATAAATAATGTAGGTACCCATTGCATAATATTTAGGAGCATAATGCACGCTTTCACAAGTATAAAAGAGAGGTCAGCTTGAAATTAATAAAGACGGCAAATAAAAATTATACTTAAGATATTAAACATTAATATACTCATTCTATTAAAGTTTTTTGTGATGCACTTAGTAATGAAAGACTAATTTAACGGCTATTTCAAACTATGAAGATAAAATAGTTACTTTTTAATTTTCAGTGTCTTTTTAAGTCGATATTTTTTTAAAAATGTTTATCATCATATGTTTCATGCAAGCATACAAGTTTTAAAGAGCTTTTTCTTTAATAGCTGTAAAAGCATTTATAATGCTCGTAAATATTATATATTAGGTACTGGTCGATGAATTTATCTTGATAACCTTTTAACATATGATATGGCTCCTTTAGTTCAAAAGTTAGCCATATAAAAAACAAAAGACTATCAATTTTCCGGACCAGATTTTCCAAAATTCTTAAATCTGTAATTAAAAATAGAATTCTTTCTTTTATAGATAAATTCATTGTAACACACCAATATCAATACAATTTTCTAAAGAATAGTAACATGCTCTAGATCTGACCAATACTAATATCATGTAACCTTAATAATGGTAAACACAGATATATTTAGATCTACGGAAAGCGTTCGATGTTGGGGGGTCACAGTTTATTGTTGAACAAGCTCGAACAAATGAGTTTTCGAGTTGTAATGCTAAAACGAATGACATCATATTCAGCAAATATAAGGGTTGTATGCCTCAGGGATTTATCTTGGTCCACTATTATATGTAATGTGTATTATAATTAAATGCTCAGTATTACACTTTCACCGATTTTTAGATAAATATATTAGTATATTAACTAACAATTTAAATATTAAATTAGACAAAACAAAATTTATGTTATTCAACCAAAAGAATAAAAATATGAATAACGTAACAATTAAGATAAATCAACATATTTTAGAAAAAATTGACTATTTTAAATATTTGGGTCTTATTCGAGATGATAAGCTAACTGTGTTGCACATAGAAAGCATATAAAAATAAAATAATTTCGCTAACAGGCGCAATCTTTTTTGTACCTAGTCAATTTTTGACGAACATGGCTAGATTTGATTTGATTTATTTTATTATTATTATTATTATATCGGATCTAATTACTTATTAATTTAATTTTACGTTCCACAAATGTTCACTATGAATCCTAGTTAAAGTTTTATACAAAATTGATGAGGCTTCTTATCTAGGGTTTGCATCTTGTGTTTAAGCAACCTCATCAGGTACCCTCAATGTTAGCATTATACTACATGTAATATAAGTTAGGTTATATAATTATAAGTTACATCACTTAAGAATATAAAATCATGTACACAATCGTAAATCGGAGTCGATTTGGAGGAGTGGAAAGATCAGGAAGATAAATAAACATAAAGAAAACAGGCACAGGCCAAGTTAGGCTGACCGGACGAACAGGGCAACAACAACAGCAGAAACACATGAATTAAATGACCTCATTGCAACATAACAGAGTAAAAGTCGTTATAATTTATGAATATATTTTTTTACCGTATTTTTAAATTTATTTTTGTTAATGCTCAAATAGATACATGATTTACAGTGCTTAATTTTTGTCTGTGGCGAGTTATCTAATACCCATTTGACGAACATTTGAGACCACAATATTTCATAAATTGGAGAAACCCCAAACCAGGACCTTAAAGATAATATTTAATTTAGACTACAGATTCAATCGATAGTACAGCTTTTTCAGTCTGAGCAATCAAAATTAATTTTTAATTTATAACAAACCAACGAAACTGCAATACTGCAGTCAAGTTCATGAATATAATATAAGGAACTTTAACATTTTATTATTAAATAACGTTAGGACAAATACAGTTTACACAATCATATTTCTGAAGCAATAAGAAGCATCTGATAATAAATTTCAAAAACCTAAAACTATAGATGAGGTAAAGAGCATTGCGATTTTGTTTGTCTTTGCTCTGCAAACATAAATATTATGTAATTTACGCGAGACCGAATCGGATAATAGAGTATGGCTTAGAAGATAATATGTACCAAGTGTCTTATTATAGTGATAATATCGTGATATTATTGTAATAGTAATACTTGAATAAAGGTAATTAATTAAAAAAAGTAACAAACAAATAAAAAATATATTGGCAGAACATAATATTTAATAATGTCATCACATAATATTAAATGGTCATAAAAATAAAACTGTTTCAATATTTTTATTTAGAATAGTGACAGGTTATGGAGCTTTATAAAAATTCTCTGCATCTAAACGTAAGATATATTATAAAAAAGTCGTTTAACAATCAGTTTTAAATAAATAATCAGATTTCCTTTTCTGTGCGACTATTGTGACGACCAGATAGTAACAACAAGACTGACATTCTTGAAACAACCTTTAAACAATGATTTTAATCATAAAATGACGACTCTTGTTGAGGATGACCCACTATGTTCAAACTTTCATCAGAAGCCTGTTTAATGTTCCGTGTGAATCTATATATACGACTCTAGTTAAGGAAACATAAAATATGCGAATATGATCAGCAAAAACAATTAACCACAAATAAGCATTAGATAAGAATTTTTTTTATTATAAATTACCGAATATTATTTTGATACAAAATATTTACAATTTCCAGTATCCGAAAATATATAAGTATTTTTCTATTAAATTAAATTTATTAAATAAGTACCTGTAAAAATTGATGAAATACACCTCTGTGTATGACAAATAAATAATAATATATTGCTGTGCCCAGAAGGCCACGACATAAAGTGCCTATGTTAAAATAGGAGCTTTAAAAACAAAGGTGAGCTTTTTAAACAACGGTTTTATTTCAGTGACTTTTATTCGGTATAACAAACAAAGCTCTCGATATATTAAAGGTCGATACACTATAAAAGAACCCCTATCAGAGGCCTTTTTAAAATTCCAGCAGTATCCTAATATTCTATGCAATTTTCTTCACAGTCTCCCTTTTTACATCAGTATGTCATCCACCTTCATATATTAAGCAAGATATGTTTTCTTTACGGTTTGCGTTACGTGTTTTCGGCACATATCTATAAATGTGTTATTTGGGAGTAATTGAAAAAGAGTTTGAACGAATTCTAGACAGAATGGATACAAAATTCCTTTATAGCAAAAAACAAGTTAAATTTGTATGTATGTAATTTACGAGATATTGTATATTATTAAGGGAAAAAGTAGATCCAACAAAATGATCACACAATATTTTTGTTAAATTATTAAATGCTTCGGTTTATCCCCTTCATAAAAACGGCGTAAGAAGGCAATAACATGACTGTTGCTTATTTAAATTTCAGTCTTAAATTGCTTCTTCAAGTCGCGGTCGGTTCGAGGTTGTGTATTAATTAAATATCAAATTAAGTTTAAGTTAATGTTCTCGCAAATATTGAGTTTTTTGTTTGAAGTTTTAGGTATTGTGCCTTGTATTGTATTCTGCAGCATATAGACTACTTTTATTCTTTTTTTTTGAACATTAGGTTCTTCTTGACCTATAAAAAATCTTAACGGGCCTAATGTTATTCATAGGGTACATACATTTCTATTAGTAAAAATAAATATTTAAAGATACCGTAAGTTGATGAAATACAAAAAACGAACATTGACAATAAATATCTCAAATATCTTAACATAATTCTAAATTCCTTTATGTATTTTATAACAATTCAATAAATCTCGGTATATAATTTTCTCCCTGTTAGACTTAAAGTATTTTTTAATATCAAATGTAAATACAGATTAGTTCCACTATTTTTCATAATAATTACCGATACAATTTCGATTACTCGATATGTTTAAATACATTTATTTTTTTTAAGTTGTTTTTTAGCTTCTCAAACATTTGTCAAATATTAGAAAATTGAAAAGATAATAATAAATTATATAAAACACAGTAAACAATGCTTAACACCTAACATTCTGGTGAACAAAAGTATTCTTATATAAAACAAATAAGACAAGAAGTAAATAGTGTTTTAATTTTTCTATCCATAGTTCATTAAAAAATTTGTATCCTTTTGATTTAGAGAGGCAATGTAGTAAATACCCTAACAGCCATAATAAGGATCCTTTCTCATGCTGCGCTGTGGGGTAACGTGGTATAGTCAAATCACCTCCTTTCCTGGCTATTGTTTCACTTCCTGGCAAAGAACTATTCGGTTTAAATTTATTTTTAAAAATGAAACAGACCACATTAAACACGTGACAGATATATTAAACATGTGCGAGCATTCCAGATATAATAACACATGAAAATCGTGAATGCCTAATGGAAAGTTAACGATAAAGCACATTTTTAGAAATATTTATAATCAACAGCAAAAGTTATGGTACGAGCGGGGATCGAACCCGCACCTCTGGATCACTAGTCCATCGCTCTAACCAATTGCGCTATCGTACCACTGCACTGATAAGCAACTGGTTAGAACTTGTACATATTTAAACCCACCAGTATCATAACCATTGATGATCCTGCCAAATATTCTAACCTTATGGCGCGTCATTCCTGACTGGACGTTAAATCTGACATCGCTATTAGGTACCGTCCATATTAAAAAAATTATAATTTTACTTTATGTCCGTATTAGGCAAATTTTGAGAAAATATTTGAAACAGTTATGTGCGAGACCCTTTTATCATTCTAATGATTATTTAAACAATAAATCGGCAAATATAGCTCTTTTTGAAATATTGATTATCCATATTGAAATCTCATGAGGTTAAAACCACAAAGGATTTTTATTTTAACTTAAGAAAAGCGTTTAGTATTAATTAGTAAAATAGCGGGTTCGATCCCTGCTCGTCCTCTAACTTTTGCTGCTGATTATAAATATTTCTAAAAATATGCTTTACAGTTTAAAAATAAAACTGATAAAATACTTTCAATTTCAATAAAGCACATCTTTTGTTGAGTTTATTATAAAATTCGCAGTTTACCGATGAAAGATTTCATTTCATCGAGGAGGTCGTCTCAGTTCAGATTTGTCTTTAGACCTACATGTAATTTTTTAATATTTTGAACTGGCTCTATTATAGCTTTGTTAACTTTAAGTAAGAATTTTTGTTTATAAGAAGAAGAAGCAAATTTGTCTTACACAAACATAGAAATACAATCACGTAATTGAGAGAGAAAAATGGTGACACTAACGATCCTTATGGTGTAGCAGTGTGGGTTGCAAAAAATCAGATCTATAGGTAAAATTAATAGTTATTTATAAGCCTCTTTGATCAATAAGACTAAATGCTTTTCTTAAGTAAAAATAAAAATCCTTAGTGGTCTTAACCTCATGAGATTTCACTATGGATAATTATTATTTAAAAAGGGCTATATTTGCATATTTATTGTTTAAATAATGATTAGAATGATAAAAGGAAAATGCAGTCGGAGTTTTGCTTTGTATGTAGTGGGGTTACCTTGTACTATTTAAATTTAAATCGTTTGAAACTACTTTTTAAGAAAATATGTATTGATTTTGTATGATAATGGTTTTGATACAGGTAAAGCATGATTTTTTAAAACTTCGCATGAAATCTCATCGGTTGATGCAACAAGTTTTATTAATTAATATAAGTTCTAATTCGTCGGGGTTTAAATTTTACAATGAATGTAACCACAGTTGTACCATACTGGTCCCTAATATGTTCTCTTTGCACAATAAATAATGGACATTCATTAAAAAATACATTAAACATGTAACAGATCTTACCAACATCAGTAACTGGATCACAATTATTTTCTAGTTCGAAAGTGGTTGTTGATCCATCACGTTCTGTTTTTTATTTTAATATATTTCAGCCATATTAAGTTGCATATTTGTTTGCATTCCGGTAATAAATTCGGGTACTCAGTTTTTATTTCCAAGAGTATTGTGACCTATATTACGTTTTGAATGTTTAGAGAATAAATTCGTTATGTCATATGTTCGTATTATTATCGTTGTTATCTAGTTAACTGCGAAAAAGCCTGAGTAATGTAGTGTATAAAAGCATAAAAAGACATACACTTCGTTATTGAGTACCTATAAACATTTTGCCATTGTTCGTTTTGCAAAAATAAAAGTCACTCTCTATTGAGAAAGACTTATATTTTCAACTGATTGAAGATACTTGACTCTGATTTACCAAGGCATGTCCTGAGCTCTAAAGCTTGATGAAACTGGAAAATTAAAAATTAACAAAAAAACTTTGATGCAATAGTATTACAATGGCAAATTGCCTCTATTAAGGATCTAAAATTGTAGGATCAAAAAATATAGTCAAGCTTAACATACATATTGTAGTTAGATATATATATATATATATATATATATATATATATATATATATATATATATATATATATATATATATATATATATATATATATATATATATATATATATATATATATATATATATTTAAAATAATTACATTATTACAAATATTTGAAAGTTTTCTTAACAGCCATTCCCTTTTACACAAAAATACAGAAATTGATTGATATAGAATGTGTTGAATGATACCAAATAGCGCTAATGAACTCACTGTTATCTACACTAATACCTACATACATTTTAAATTCTTCCTCAATATGATTTATTTTATTTAGAGTTGTTGACAATGGAAAATTAGTATTGCTTAGTAGCAATTAGTCTGTCTGTCGGTAAAATCCAGAACGTACTCCAAAGTTGTTCATAGCAAATACCAAAGGTTTACCTTCAGTAAGCCAATGCTCACAGATATCCACCATTTATATTGAATTTCAATATTTATTTCTTCTTCTTCTTCAAGTGCCTTACCCATATTCGGGCGTTGGCGATGGTCAGTAAGTGCCTTAAAACCTATCTTATATCAAGATGTATATGGTTTCTTGAATCCACTACATTAGACCATTATACTAGGGAATGTGTTCTACGTAGTGGTTTCCCATTGCCTTCTACGCAGTTGTGTCGTGTGATGTATGTGTTGAGTAAGAGGCCTTGTTACTGTTCGCAGTCGACTCCAGGTCTACGAACAGAGTCATTACTTTATTATCCCAATGACCAAAGGCACCTCGGGAAGGTACCGGACCAGGCATATCGAGCACTCTTTATTTTAAAAACTGTCGGCTACGCCAAGTCTTGAACCCGCGCCTTTCGGGTGGAAGCCAGCTCTCTTACCACTGAGCCACCGAGGTGGTTATTTACTTGTTTGACCATTAAAGGCTTTGAGTCTGAACTCCGGGCTAGAGCACTGGTTTCCACCATCTTGTAAGATGTGTTATTCCCCATGGGTTTGTCTAGCAAACGTAGTTACTAACCTCGATACCTCTGATCGAGAAGGACCGTTCTGAAACTTGAGGATCTGAGAGGTGACTCTCAGCTCCTCATCAAGTGCGATATTAAAAGAATTGAATATTTTTTTTCTTTCATCGAACACAAATCGGTGGTTTGCCTATTTACTGATTTACATATCCTATCGTGCGTGATAGTCGATATATAGATATCCAAGCTCTGAACCATATCTATAAATTTGTTCTTGTGTGATTTTTACTAATGCAGATATTTGTTGTACTATAACTTTTTATTTTAAATTCATTAGGCTATTATTGCGGTTTGGTGTATTTTCATCATTTACTTTAGCAACACCATCAATATATACATATGATAGCTGCTTTTGTACCTAAGTGTGCAAAATTGTGACAGTGTCGGAACTACACTGCATTTATTTATATTTTTCATTTTTGATTGCGTGTTGGTTTTTGCATACACAATGGTCATTTTTACTCTGTTTTAAAACTTTAAAAATTATTCTGTCTGTTTCATCATACCTCTGTAGAAGATAGCTGCTTTTAGCTCTTTAGCCATCTCTAGAGTTTCATTACTCAATGTACTAGGTTGCAGGTAGCAGTGAGGATAACTTGTTAGTCGCAAGCGCTCTGCGATGGTGTTTTTGGATAATATACACGATATGCTGACTTTCTTGTTTCATTATAGAAATAAAGTAATAACTTCCCCGCTCTGTCCAACCGTGTGCACTTAATCATGTAAAACGATCCTACGCCCACTGGTAACCGCTGTGCCGACGCAAGGAGATCGGTCTATCTGTTGGTCTGTCTTTTCGGCCTGTCTGTCGGATTTACATTTCATCACATCACACATATGGTGATGAAATAGTAACATTTTGGTAAAAATCCAAAATGGCAAAACAAAATGGCGACTGGATAAAATATTAAGAAAATTATAATTAAAATACTACTTATCCAATTGAACTTCAATTTTGCACAAGAACAAATTGTGATATCTGTGTGAGCTGATACAATTTTGGTGTTAAGCCATGATGACGGAACAAGGTGGCGGCATATATAAATGTTTAACAAATCAGTGTCAAAAAACTATATATTACATGAATTAAATTTTTGCGTAGAAACCAAGTGTGACAGAAACATAAACTGGTAAAATTGTAGTGCGAATCCTGTGTCTAAAAACAAAATGGCTGCTTAAAAATTCGGTAAAACTCAATTTCCTGGAACAAAACTTGTTTTATGGAGGAAAATACTAAAGACATAATTGATTCAGTTTTTTACAGACATTTTTTGGAGAAAATAATGTAATGAAAAGTAAAAATTAATTGAATTAAACAAAAAATATTAAAATAAAATATGATATTTGGAATAAAAGCAATGACTTTATTTGAGTAGGTATGGTATTAAATGAACGTATATATATATATATATATATATATATATATATATATATATATATATATATATATATATATATATTCGATCTCGGTATAAACATTTTTAGAGATTAAAGGAGGAAAAATAAAAAATTTTTATTTGTCCCAATATAAATAAGTGTTAGATGTGTAAATCAAATAGAAATGTTGTCTTGAATTCTTAGTTGTGCATGCGCAGAAGAGTTTTTAAGAGAATGGTAACTTTCACCTTGGCAAACAATATTAAAATGTATCATATTGAACACCCATGTATATTGGTATATAGGTATTTTTCTTTTCTTCAGAAAATTATTTATTACGAGGTAAATTCCGAGTACTGTTTTCGTAATGAAATCTTTTCTCGTAATGAAACTTTGCCTGTGTCAGGCTGAGTGAAAAAGGAAGAGACAACAAATATCTTGACATGGGAAAGAGTATAAGTCGTTTATTGCAAAAAATCTTTAAAAACCGTGGAATTTAGGCAATATATTGAATATTTTATTCATTTTATGACCCAGAACTATTAATTAGATCATTATTAATTCAATAATTAAAGTTCTTCTTTGACAGAGTGGCAAAATATGTAAGCATTAAATAACTCTTATTTCAAAACATTCTATCCAGCAACATGGAATAAATCTATTTTATTTGTACCTATTTATTTGGGCGTGAAAAATAAAAAAAAATGTACATGAATTTATTATAATTTACTTATTCAAAAACATCCTTCTTATATAAGACTTATTTTGCTCTAAATTACTTGTATTTTTACCTTTTAAAATATTTCCAATCATTTCCTTTTCACCCTTTGTATTATGATTATTGTTATTATTATTATTATTACTAAATAGGTACATGCATATACAAAAATCTGTTTATGGAAGAATTCGTTACGGGGATATCCCGGGTGAAGGCGAATTCGATTCTTTTAAGGTTTTGTTTTAAGCCTAAAAGAGCGGTCATAAATTAATTGGCCGTAACATAAACCGTTTAGCTTTCCAGCATAATCCCGACGCTAGATCCCGAGATATTTTGGGAAAAGCCTGTAAAATATGAGATTTTATCACAAAATCCTACTTTTAGAAAATTAATAACAAAAGCAAATTAAGCTGATAAAAGGAGCAGAATACAAATTAATTTCATCGCAAAAATGGACTAAGTGCGGACTATTTGACTTGATTAGACTTTTAAGATAACTAACGTTTTCACAAAAATATCATACCATATCAAATGTATAACTTTATTTAAACAGAGAATTCGAGAAATAAAGCAAACCTCTCAGAAATAAATTGGCTGTTATAAAGGTAATTATCAGATCACAAGTAATCCAATCTATATCCAATTTTGTAAGGATTATAACAAAAATAAACACTTTGAAAATTTAGGTATTAATAAAGCAACGGTAAAAGTGAGACATCAAAGCAGTAAAGCTAAAAAAAAACAATTTTATATGTAGGAATTAATTTATAAATGCTATAAACAGGTAAATTCCAGGTCTAGTAAATATCTTTCTTCTTTGCAAACATTTTGTATGGTTAGATAGGACATAATTTTAAAATTAGCGATACCATTGCGATATCTTCTATTAATTCCGAAATCCTATTAATTGTTTTTTTAAATGGGACACTTTATATATGTTTGTTTGGTTTGATTTTTGATAACATCCTAAGTTCAACCGTTTGTCAAAACCTTAGTATATCATGGACGTTTAGGAAATTAAATGCATATTATGACGTTATTTCCGATTTTTTTAAAAATTGCTCATTTTTGTGGAATTTCAAATTACTCGCAAAAATCTTTTTAGCTAACACGATGAACTCTACTTACCCTCTTCCAAAAAAAAACTGAGTGTTTCAAAAAATACTTAAATTTAAGATGATTACTGAATAGGAGAGTGAATTTTTCCGAGTTACTTGGAACTAAATTAATCATTTTTGCTAAATTGCGCTAGATTATAATATAAAAATTAAATAAAAAGAATAAGCTTTGCAAGTCAGAATGACATAAATGACACATGGTTATACTTAGAATGTCGCAACGAATCCAAGTATGTAAAAATAGATAGTTGTTATGTTGGATCTTTACCCATGCATTGTCATTCATATTCATACTAATCAAATAAACATTTCGTGGATTAAATAGTCGAAAAATTTTCATGTTTATTATGGGCGTAGATATAAATATAAATAATATTTTAAAATTAAATTATCATGATGCCAATTACCAGCAACAAACAAATACAACAAAAGTATAATATATATAATGACAATAACAATAACCTCGAAACAACTCCTTGACTTTTGAGGTTTTGACGTGAAAAGGGCGCCTATGTTGTCTAGCAAGCTCGTGTTGACAATTTAATCTTATAACATATTTCTTGTATTCAGAAGACAATATCTCATATTTCATCTTTATCTTTTATTATTAATTTAGGTAATACTAATTGATAAGAGAAGTACGATATTTATAAGGCACGTCTTTGATATTTTGTCCATTAATGACGCATGGGTAAAGATCCAACTGAACAATTGTATAAGGTGGCCCATTTAAAAATCGAAAATGAATTAAGCCTCTTATTTTAATAACCAAAATATTAAATATCTAAGCAAAGAAAAACTTATGGGTGAACCAATTATTTAGGGAACCCGGTATATAAATAAAAAATATATTAGAAACATTGCATTGTAGTAAATCTTCAGAATAACTGAACTCCCGACCAGTAAAATACTATTGAGAAGACATTTTTAACATTGAGTTTTATGTGACGCAAATATCATGTCGAGGTCAACAGAAAGATATTTTGATAATCGTTAGGTAAGTACATAGTAAAATTGCAGAGTATGTATGTGTGAAGGCGTGCATGCGTGTGTGCATGTGCGTGTGCGCGAGAGTGTGTGTCACTGTGTGTGTTACTGGTGAAGTTTTTAATTTAATTTTAGTTGTTTTCTCTAAGTACGTAGTCCGGTCCCGAGGAACAGGCTTATAACAATTGTCTTGTAGGATATCCGGCATTTTTGTATGTAGTAGATTTGTTAGGGACCTCTGTTGAGTGGAATTTAAGTTTTATTACTGTGGTTTGCTTGACCTTAAAATTAAAAATTATTGCCATTTCTTGTCGAATCTCCTTTGCTTCTATTTCTTCAGAAGAATCAAGGACAGCTTCCACTCCAGCTACTATTTCTTTTTTAGGGATTTACTTAGGAGATATCGCAAAATTAAAAACCTTACTTAGTTCGGATTTTTCCCCTTTCTGAGAGATTGTAACACGATATATAACGCACTAATTTATCTATTGATGAGACTTGCGGCTGACTCGACTTTTTTAGGGGATTGTCATACTTTTTCGAAATATTATCAGTTTAATATTCTTATTTGATTCTGTTCGTCAAAAAGCCAAAGTTTCTATGCGACTCCACAGTAAAGGATGAATGATGTTACTTAATTTAAGTTGTATTTAAAAGTTCTTTCTATGTCGGCTAGTTGTTTTCTATTTTGATGCATTTGTTTTCTTAATAAGGTCGTAGGTACTAGAATTTCGAAGTATGATATTAGTTTTGCTGGTTTTAGTATGATAAGAGAACTGTATAAAAGTAGTAAAGTCGCTGTTACGACACTTAATTTGAAAGGTCAGGTTACATACAAAATTAGTTTCCTTATCTCTCAGTTTCTTATACGCCCTGATTGTCTTAAAGTTCTCCTCCTCGTAGACGTGTACTGTACGGAGTTGATTCTTAGTCCTTCACGGATGAAAAAAATACATTGTGTCTTCATTCCGTGTGTACATCCGATCACTATTATCGTTCTGGAAAGAACAGTTTTGCTGACGTTTCGCCAAAATGACATTTGGTATTTTCGAAGCTTTTTCGAATAGAGACTGAAGTGTTAGTGACTGCAAAGCTTCCTTTCATGGGGCCGAAAGTTATATCTAAGCGGCCATTGGTCGTTATTTATGTTTTCTGGATGTTGCTATTGTTGTTGTGCTAATTCCGCTTGATTTTTTTGTTAGTTTGCGTAGTCCTGACACGATATGCTGTATACTCCCCGGCTTTATAATACGATTTTGTCTTTTGGGTTTCCAAGTAGTTTACCTATAGTTGTTAGTGGCTTGTGTATTATTTATATGTTGACAGAATTCTTCCGATTCTATCTGTTGTGCCTTATGCATACGGTAAGACTACTGGTATGTGGTAAAATACGTATTTTTAAGGCAATGTTCCTAGAGTTTTATTATATGTGCCTGGAAATTGTCGATATTATCAATTCTGTCCAATGCTTCGACGATGGGAATACTGGGATATAACGGCTTGACAACTAGGCTTGTTATGATAACGTCTTTTTCAAGAACGATGTCTAGTATAACTCGAATTAAAAACAATTTGCCGAATAACGACAAGAGTAGAAAAGCCTAAACTCAGTATCAGAAACAACCAAATAATCTCGGCTCTCCTAAATCATCAGGAAACCAACCATAAAATAAATTTCGATGGGTGCAGGGAGATTGCTAATATAGAGCATTATAAGACTAGACTAATCCGTGAAGCCATTCATATATATATATATATATATATATATATATATATATATATATATATATGTAGTGAAGATTTTTTTCGAACCCTGAATATATATTAAATTTCAGAAAGTAAAAATTAGGTATTTTTCAATGAATTTATATAGATCATAACGTTAATCTGATTTCATTCTATTACCGATTTGTGAATGTGCAAACTTATCAGTCTTAAGCTAGATGCGACGAATTATGCTGACATTAACCACACGAGATGGAAAGAAGCAAAATACGAACGATTTTATACTTCCTACAAAAGCGTTTTTCTGACTTCAAGCAGACAAAGTATTTAAACTTGACATATTAGGATCAATAATTCTATAAATACATTTCACAGAAGGCTATTGTAAACCTGACTAACAATACATTTTAAAATCCAGCGAAAAGAGCAAATATTTTCCGAACGACTCGACTGTGAGAATCTATTTGACTGACCTGTATTATAAGGAATTAATTTTCTGTATTTTATGCTACCATTTTATCCTATTCATGTTAAAGAACTTATAAACGTAAATCTTAAAGGTATGTATGTATATTCGCTCAATTTAGCACTTCACACAATATGTTGTGATATGTGTGTATATGTGAAAATTAGACATGCAGTTCGGTTATAATCTAACTGTGTTTATGGGAAGAGTAATACTAAATTACGTCATTACTGCATTCACTTTAAGTGTTTTTCCGTTTAAGTGCGTTTTCGAGAGAGTTTTATTTGCCATTTTAGAAATAGTTTGTTTGAAGGATAAATCGCTCACATCCTAAATTTACACAATTCTGGAAAGTTAAAACAAAGCATCCATCTTATCCACATCCTTACAATCTCAGTACAATCAAAATTAAGACTCATTATTTTGATAAAATTCGTAACTTACTTCTTACTTTAATCAAACCAGTTTACTAAGTAAACATTTAGGTATTGGGTATATAATGATTTTTTTTATAGATTTAAAAATCTAATAATATGTAGAGCGTCATATTAAAAAAAATTAATACTTGGTTCATGTCTTTGAACTAACAAGTGCAATTTTAAATCTGCGCAACCAAAGTAAAGAAAGTGTCTGTGGGTTTGGACCTTAGTAAAGCATTCGATATTGTCTCACATAGAATTCAAAACAAAAGAGTTGGTTTTGAATGGTACTGATAGCACAATTAAAATTGTAGAATGTGGAGTTCTACAAGGAACCATATTAAGACCGCTCATCTTCTTAATATATATTAATGGCATCAAGGGGAAAATTATATCATACGCAGACGACACGGCAATCTTATTCTCTGTTTCTAACTGGTATAGCCTGTATCCGGAGGTAGAGAGCGATCTTCGTATTGTACAAAACTGGTTAAATCAAAATTTGCTAAACCTTAGTATAGACAAAACAAAGTTAATATCTTTTTCCCTAACTTCCGCTGATCAACCACCCAACAACTTGATCAGAATTCGTGACATAAATTCTAAAGTAACAAATTTTATCTAATATCTAGGAATAATTATAGATCAATTCGTGAGATGACAGATCATATCCTAGAAACTGCTAAAAAAATTCGAAAAATGTATCACAAATTTCATCAATTAAAAAATATAATAATTAAGAAGCTAATATTAACGGTTTATTTATCCTTGGTTGAATCGATATTGTTCGATATTCATGACAATGCCCTTTTTATTCTCAGAATATGGTAAAAACACATTCATATAAATTATAATTACTTATGCTCTGTTATGTTGCAATGATATTGATTACTTCATCTGTTTTTCTCCCCCCCCCCCCGTATTTCTTTTCTCTATTATTTTTATTTTCTTAGTCTCTCGTCTTCTCCAATTCGATTCCGATACGATTGTGTACATAATAATATATTCGTATTGTACCATTAATTATAAAACCTAATTAAAACTTTCATTCTTTGTAGTATAATGCTAACATTAAAAGTACCTGGTGAGGATATTTAAAAACAGGGTGCCAACCCTAGATAAGATGCCTTATCAATTTTGTTTAAAACTTAAACTAGGATTTATAGTAAATATTTTTGATATGTAAAATTAAAGTATAAATTGTAATGTATGATAATAAAATGTTTAAATGTTTAAATATATTTCTGTGTGAAATTATGTTATAGGTTTCGTAAATTCTAAATATTTTGATTAATCAAAATAAGTCGGGCGAACGTCTTATGAAACTGATACATATCAGCTATTTCATTTTAAACACATATTTTTAGCGTCCTAATAATTAATCTGTCTTCAGAAAATTTCCTACAGAATGAAATCAATATGCTCACCTTTGCAGAAGAAAAATAACCTATATTCCATTACTCTGTTTTCTTCTAGGTCAATAGGTTTCTATACCGTGGAAATTCCTTTAATTTTAAAACCAATTTTCTCCTTTTTGCTCTATTTAACACACATTGCGAGTATCTTTAGTTTTTTTCGCACATAAATCAGCCTGAACTATTCACTGGAGGTGAACGCTTGACTTGTAAAGAAAATAAACGACACAGTTGGGATTTTCGACCAGGTATTCTTAAAACTTTTATAAACTTGCAACTTTCTTTGTAGCGCATAAGAGAAAAACCATCTTTAATCCAGCTATTTCCGAGTTATATAATGCGCCAGGGTTTAACTTCGGCCGTTGTTGGACAAAGCTACAAATTATTGACAAAGTATATATTAAATTCTTGCTTTTAAAGAATTATAGTTGAAAAAGGAGTTTTATTTTTTCGGTCTTAGTGACTTGTATATATTTTATAAAGACGTATTTCTCAAGAAAAGCTAAAATGGATTTTATGATTGAACGAAAAATTGTAGAGAAAGAAGAAAGTCTCCAATCGACTTGCGTAAGCACATACTTAAACGAAATATATCGATTAGAAGCAAACGTCTATATTTTGATATTCTGGTAATTTTGTTTCAATATTTGTAAGATATTGTCACTTTACTTTAGGCTAAATTAGTACTTAAATGTGGTTAAATATACCAAGAAGCCTCACTAAATAAAGTAATATATATTTTTCCTAAATATATATTTTTCCTAAAAATATGATAAGATTTTATAAAACTTTGTGTTATCAAATTAGGCCTTAGTGGCCGCTGAGTTACATGCCGATGATGAAATTTAATAATGATAAAAATCTAGTTTAATACACAAATGAAATAAAATTTAAATATAAAATAAGAATATACAAAAAAAAGTATTTTATTTGTACTAAATAGCATAATTTAAAGTATAGTCTATTTTGGCAAAGAATATATTTTATGGTTTTAAGACGATACTAATCGACTATCAAATAGAATTTTAACGAAACGTTATCTGAATTACTAACCTTTGTATAGATAATGACATAATATAAAACAATTTTTCCATAAAAAAAAACAAAACCTCATCCCTCAAAAAAAGCACAAAAAAGGAACTTTATAAGGTCGGCTACAAACTAATTTAATTTCATCTTAAAAATTTAACTTTACAAAGTCAGCGTTAAACTAAGTTTATTCCATTTCGAAAATTTAATTTTATGAGGTCAGCGTAAAACATTTATTAAGTTCTTATTCACAAAAAATCTTTTTTGTATTGAGTATCTATATATACATCGAGTATAATGTCTATATTACTATCTTGGCTTGACCTATACATGAAGTCTAGTAAGAAAAGAAGTAAAATTGAACTTCGTGCCATTAAAAACCCCGAAAAACATATAAAACATGATATATTGTTGATAATACCCCTTTTTCTCGATACGCTCCACTCATTGATAGAAGAAATATTTTATTCCAAAGATTAAATATGTTCCATATATATTACATTAATTAAAATAGATTCCCCCCAAGGGGTATGTATATCAGAGTGAGGCAAATTTTTATTTATTTTTATTTTTTTTTGAATAAAAATACGTGATATACCAAATTTTAATGTAATTGTATATAAATGTTTGATTTTATTAAGTGAACTGTATTTTTTATGATTTGTAATATGAATAACAAGAAATTACTGATTAAACGCCCAATGTACACTAAGTTAAAGGCACTTACATATGGTTGGACAGGGATCCCTGTTGGTTATTTAGCTCTGTTATGCAGCACCATTAGTTAACAACATCACACTAATAACATTACACTATTTTGAGTATAAATACGACAATTAATTTCAAATTTTTAACGGCGCACATAGGGGCCAATGATGTAAAAAGTTGGCAAAAAATATTTAATGCTGGTTTTGTATTTTAGGTTAGTTAAATATCTATATTAGATGGTAATTTGACTCTTAGATACAATAAAATTGGATTTAAATATACAGGGTGTTCATTCTAAAACGTATACATTGGATATTGGATTTCTCAAAATTTAAATTTAAAAATGATCGCCCAAATTTGTAAAAAATATATCAAGGACAACTTTTAAAGCCAAAGATGCTTCTCTACCTTTAACCCTCTGCCCCTAGGATCCAACCCCTTAAAACTCCTTAATTGATAGAAGGTCGAGGTTGGTCGTGCGGTATCTCATTTTAAAGGTCATTTCACTTATATTATGACTGTGAAGTTTTTACTGTCATCCCCTTTAATATGATACTGTGGATACTTAGTTATTTTATTAGCTTAAATCCAGCAAATTGTCATATTAAACAGAATCACAGCAAAAACTATAATATCAGGTCGAAAGGCCTTTAAAATGTGGTATCACATGACATATGACCGGAAACCCCCTTCCTATATAGGAGGGTAGCTCTTGGTGGCAGGAGATAAATGAGGTAGAAACAATGTTTAGGTTTCAATATTACAAATGTATTTTATAGCAAAAAGTCCCTACCAATTTTTAAATACAGGGTATAATACCATTAGTATATTAAGATATAAAACTTACAGTTATACAAAAAATATGCAAAGCAAAACCCGCATGAACGGCACTGGTCAGAATAATTGAATTCTTGATGCATCAAAAAATACGTATTAATGCCTAAGATACATGACCCAAATTTCATACAGATATCTACAGTAGTGAAAAAGTTATTGTAAAAAAAGTATTTATTTTTTAAAACTTTGACCCTCTGTATCTAAAAAGTTAAGGCGTTTAGGACATACGTTCATATGAACTTTTTTTCTTAAAATGAGCCCAAGAATCACCCCCTTTATTATTAGCATGTTATTCTGAAACACCCTGTATTACTACAAGTAAAAAAAAAGAAAAAATGTTGAATCCACTAAAAAAACTTCAAAATCACAAAATATCATGGGCCAAATGATATAATTTTATTTTGTTGATGAAGATAAAGCTGGAGTTAAACGTATCAAGTAGCTAAAGCAGGTTACTAAATCAAGTAACTAAATTTAGTTACTTGTATGGTGTAAACTGCTTGATTTGGTACGATTTAGTACTTGCGCTGCTGTTCACACCATACAAGCAACTAAATTTAGTTACTTGATTTAGTAACCTGCTTTAACTACTTGATACGTGTAACCTTAGCTATAAATTAAATATTTAACTTGCGTACATTCTGAGAAGAGATGTGTATTTTATGATTTTTAAATATGCGTGTGTGTAAAATCTGTAAAATTCACACCTCATTTCAGATTTGGTAAGACCAAAATAGCACTGAAAGAGCAATTCATTGTACGCTTGTTAAATATGATACTATTAATCAATCTTCATCGTTATCTGAAGATTCTTCATCGCTCCCTTCATCATTATGGATCATAGCCTCAGATGAAAAATTGAAGTCAGGACACTCTAGTAAATTTAACACATCTGGATCAAAAAGGGATTTGCGTTTTAACGGTTGATGCATACTACTTATCAGAGGATCCGATGAAATTAAAAGACGATGTAAAATATCTTCATTTGATTTTTCAC
Source organism: Kuschelorhynchus macadamiae (assembly GCA_030620095.1). Taxonomy (NCBI): domain Eukaryota; kingdom Metazoa; phylum Arthropoda; class Insecta; order Coleoptera; family Curculionidae; genus Kuschelorhynchus; species Kuschelorhynchus macadamiae. Next base: position 1,148,302 of record JAUTXW010000498.1, on the reverse strand, counting down.
GAGAAATTCTACGTGAAAAACCCTCTCTATATCTTTTAAACATTTTGTTATTAGCTTCCTGAGCTTCTTCGCTCAACTGCCCTATGGGCAACACCGCTTTTTCAATAATAATTGGCCCATGAATTAATACTTTGTGAACAGTAGGGGGCATACAGTACCATGGGTACTTTTCCACAAACAAATTTGCTGTTTCCAAAGCATAATCCTTAAATTTAAGTATATTTATATCAAACCCACTAGAAATTGTATTTAAAATTGTGCCAAATCTCTTTAAAATATGAATATCTAAACCTGTTATTTTAGCCGATTCATCTGAATTTTGAAAAAACCGCCTAGCGGTGTTCCCGTCATTGCTATTCCCAAACCCTGGTTTGGGTTTATCAATGATTAGTCCTAGTTTAGCCCTAAATTCTCTACATATTTTGTTTTTAGTGGATTCAACAATTTTTTTGTCTTCTCCCCGAGCTTGCCATTTTTTCAACGGTAATTTATAGGCTACTTTTAGTAGACTTTCCATGAATCGAATCCATGCATGAAGAGTTGAAATGCCAAATTGTAATCTGGATTCGTCTACTAGCACCGTGGTTTCCATGCACTTTTGGATGTTATTAAAGTTCGTTGACGTTAAGCCACACAGATAGCATCTCATGGTTGAAGCCGTATCTGTCAATGAATTGCAGATTTTGCCGTCAACCATTGTAAACAAAAGTTTATGTTTTATTTTAATTAGGCAACCATTGATTTCACATACTGTCGGTACCAAGTTACGAATTTGAACTTCAATATGATCGCGTTCCTTTTTAGCTAATTCCGTTGTTTCGTGTGCAAACTGAAATTTTATTGGACGGCAATATCTCGTCGATGAAGGTCGTGGGTTACTCCAATATACAATTTGTTGGCCTACTGGGCTTTCAGGATCACCATGTATAAGTCGCAAAGGTACTAATGACGACAAAAAAATACTTGCATCACTGGCGTCTCCACTTGCAAATACTTGCTTGTATTCGGAATGACCGGATGATCCATCAAACCCCCATTTATATATTAAAAACAGTTCACTTATTTTTTTTTCATTTTTAAAAACTATGTTTTGCGCTTGCATTAGGCGAGATACTGTATGGTCAAGCAGTGCTTGAAGTTTAATTTCGGCTGTTAAGTCACTTATTGATATAAATTCTGTGTCAGGATAACAACGTTTTTTAGCATTTTGTATTATTTTGTAAGAAGGAAAACGTTGCTTGTCTTTGCTCCGTATTATATTATACTGCTGCCTTGTAAGTTGAGCATCTACAAATGTAGATAAAGCTTCCTCGGGAGAAAGCTGGACAATATTCTTAAAATTATTCATTTTTTTATAAGCTGTTGTGTAGCAAACCGCACGTTTGGGTGATGATGTTACTTCTTTAAGTAATTTAGATGCATGACTTGCCCCCAAAGACCGTAAACTCATTTGTGCTGCATAACATAATTCTTCTGTAGAATTTAAAGACCTCAAATGTTCTGTTTTTTGTCTCTTAGTCCTCTCTGAAGCGTCTTGAAATTTAATGTTAGGTCTTCCTTTTTTTTTAGAAGAATCGCAGACTTCATAATTCGGAAAACTGATGGATGATTCTAGCCAATCAACGTTTTTATCCAAAAATCTTTGCTTTTGTCTTTGAGAACTACGCCATCTTTTCTTAAAATCAGAAATAAAATGCGACATTTTAGTGCGTAGATCGGCCTCCTTGACTTTAGGACATTTAGTTCGGGTTCGCAAGTATTTTTTTAGAAATAATACTTTATCTTCTAATTTATCAAAACCAGACTCATTCATCTTCTCAAATAAAAATTTTCTAGTTAAGAAAATGTCAGTATTACCAGACCCTAAAAGAAACAGAAGATCTCTATTTCAAAACTGCATTTAAATAAACAGGAAAAAATATGGCTGTCGGAAATTTATTGTAAAGAAATCTATTTTATATAATGTATTTTTTAAGCAACCATATAAAAATTATTTGGGGATGAAAAGTTGTATTTTTAGTTGCTCAATTTGAAAAAAATATATATGTTACATAAAAAGTCTGTGACGTACATTTGTTGTCAATAATATTCAATTCAGTAGGCTGCCCTCTGGGACGCCACTGGACTTATGTAATAATATTAAGTCCAGTTAATGCTAATTTAGCCTCTTATCACTGTAATAACAATGCAGAACTTAGACAAAATCTGCCAAAGGCTGTTTAAAATAATCATGAAAAACGTTATTTTTAATTTAACACCCTGTAAGGTATATCGAAAATTACATAATGCAAGACTTTATTTAAATTTGCACAAGTTTATAACTAAAAGTTGAATATATAAAAAAGCAATGAAAATTGGACAGACATAGTATATATTATTTTAACGTTTAGTGTGGTATCCTTTATTAAGTAGATTTCTTATAACTTGGTGTAGTTTTCAGCGTGTAATTCAAAAAGACGCAAATTTGCGCAAGATTTTTCTCTACTAGTTTAAATACTACTCTTTTATGTATATAATAATGCTACAAAAAATGCTCGGACTGCAACCTATGGATACTAAAACTTTACACATTTAAATAAAAAATTATGAAAAACAATAAATTTGGCGGCCATTTTAAGTATGTGATTTTAACTAACTCAACTACAATTAAATAGTGCCCTTTACCTAAAAACGAGAAACTTACCTGTTGGTAATGAATTCATATCACTAAGTAATTGAAAACACTTCAATGCTAATAAATATACATAAAAAATACCAACTATTACAAAAATTGCTTGTGTCAATAATAAATCTACCGTTTCCAGGGATAATATTTGACAGCTTGCCATGGCCTACCATGTCGTTTTTCGGATTAATAAAAATTGATGTCGGGTAGCCCGTATATTCTTTTAATGATTTTTACATATCAATATATCAATGTGAAGCTTTGCGTATTCTTCATTTTTGCCAGGTTTTGACCTTATTGGCCCCTATGTGCGGCGGTTTCAAAAATGTGATTGTTCTGTCGACGGCCAGGAGTGGTTCTCTCGTCTCTCTTATCAACGTTCTCTTGCGCAGACGTTGTCGTGCCTTTTTTGGAAGAACGTTGAGCGTTTTTATGGTGATAAAAGAAATAGTTCGGGAAACTGAATGATTGATTAAGTAATCTATAAATTTGCAAAATTTGTAAAAAGAAAAGAAAAACAAAATAAAATCAATCTTAAAAAAATAAAAGAAAAAGTTAATTTCCAAACAGTAATATATTAAAACATTTCAAATTTATTTGCTCTTAGGTAGAAAGAAGAGTGACTCGAAATGAAGACATTCCGTCTTTTTTATTTTTTTTTTCAATATGTTTGCTATGCAACAACTCAGGCCATTCCCTGAATACTTCGCAAAAATTTCATACTTGTTGGTCAAACAATCTCGAAGTGAACGGTGTTCGTACATAATAAAAATACATAGTTAATAATTTTGAATCTTTCGTTTTATTGAGTATGGTTAAGTGTGGCCCAATTTAGCTTTTAAAATATATTTATTGAGTGCCATTTCGTTCCACCATATTGGATTCGTACTACCATTTTACCAGTTTATACCGACATCACAATGGATTTTTGGGTATAACTTAAAATAAATTGAATAAGTAATTAGTGTCAAATGAATAGTTGAATTTTTTGAGTAAATTTTTTTAAACACTTTATTTGGGCACTATATCGTTCCGCTATTTTGAATTCGTAACACAATTTTACCAACTTATCTCTATATCACGCTTAATGCTTCCACAATATTTGAATTCAATCTAATGTTTTTTAAATATTTTATTAGCCCGCCATTTTGTTTTGTTATCCTGAATTAGTACCAAAATGTTTACTGTTCATTCCGATGTAATACTTGATTTTTGTGTGAAATTTGAAGAAAATCTGATGTTTAGTTTTTTAATAATATATCATTTTAACAAAATTTTGAATAGTTATCCCATAAGACTCATAATTTTTGCCCAAATTTTGAATTCAGTGGGTTAGGTAGTTTTTAGCTATGATGCGAACTGACAGAAACACCAACAAGCAGATTTGTTCAAAATTGAGGAAGCATGTTTTTTTCCACAGTTACAAACATTTTATTTTGAAACAAACAAGATGGCGAAACAAAATGGCGGCATTTTGTTTCGCCATCTTGAATTTGTACCACAATTTTACCAGTTCATCTCTTTATCCCTTACTTTTTGCATAAAACTTGAAATAAATCTATAGTTTTTCAGACTTATTTTTTAAATATTATATTAAGTCGCCATTTAATTTCACCATCTTAAATTCGCACCAATAATTTACCTCTGAATTCTATATAATACTTGATTTTTGTATAAAATTTGAAGTAAATTGTGTAAGTAGTTTTTTAATAATATTTTTTTTAACATTTTACTAGGACGCCATTTTGTTTTCATCTATTTGGTTTTTACCAAAATGTATCAGGCCATGCCCATGTGACCCTTAATTTTTAACCAAATTTTGAAATCAAGCTAGTTTTTTAGCAATGCCACGAAAAAACCGACAGACCGACGAATTTGAGAAACCATGTTTTTTTGGCATCTAAGCGTCGTAAAAAGTGAAGATTTGTAAAAACCTGGGAGGGAGATTTTTCTTGATTACAATACTTCGTTTTTAAGACGGAAGTAAAATGTTCAAAAAAACGAACTATATATAATCCTAAACTAGCAACAAAAATTACAAAATTAGGAGTGAACGAAAATAACAGCTAAAGAAAAAAGAAAAAATACAAATAAGACCAAATCAATCGATACAAAACTATAAGAACGAATTCCTTTAATGTTTAAGGCTGCGAGAAATATGATTTTTAGTGACATTAAAGATATCATAATTAGTTTATGAGTCATATAAAGCGCTTAATGTATGGAGAAGAGAAAACTTTTATTAGTTCGGGGTATAATTAGTTAGAACAAGATATGCTGCCAACTGTTTTAACCGCTGAATGCAAGTACTTAATGGTGAGGTTTGGATAGGTAAAATCGCTTTTAGAACTATTTACTATACTATAAGTTTTCGTTGAACTTTTGCTAATTTATCAATATGTAGAAGGTGTCTGAAATAAGATATCATATCTTCTTTCCTAGAGAGCAATAGAAGATAATTATTCCTTTTTCCTTTCAAATTTCTCTTTATATTGTCTTTCTTGTTCCTGGACTGACATGAACTTCCTTATGTTAAATAGGACACCCTATATATTACAAATTATGATAGGGCGTTTAAAGACCAGTTCAACGATATATATTAGTATAGATCTGTAATGCAACTTTTCGCAGTTAATGTCATTTTTTATATATTTTCAAATTAATAAAATTAAAGTACATAGTTTCAAACTTTTTAAATTTTACAGAAACTAAAATAGTTGGAAGTTAACTTATATTTATGGTCTAATACTCAAATTTTGAAACTAAAAAAAAGTTACAACGCTGACAATTTTCGTGTATCGTTTATTTTTTAAATTCAACCCCCCCAATCTATATTGTTAAATAAATAAAAATTATTAACATGAAACACGTACTATTTTTGTAGTTTTGTAACACAGAGAACACATTGATGTTAATATTTTTAAAACGTAATAGGCACCATCGCTATTTAAACAAGCAGGGCAATGGCGAATCAGGTCTTCAGAAACCCCTTGAGTAGTATATGCAGTATTTTTTTTCTACTCCAATAATGCCAGATTTCTGCAGTACTAGATATCTATTTAATAAAGCTAGCGGGCCAATAAACTATACATGATAGTCAAATTGGGTTTCTTAACCATCAGATAAAACTTATCTCTTTTATAAGTTATCTAATACTATCTAATATAATAAATATAACTATATCTAATATAATAAATGGGCAACTATCCAACACATATCAGCCCAAAGTTTTAAACGATTCTAATTCTAACCTAACAATAATTTTATGAGTAATTTTTCGAGTATTTGTTAAATGTTGCAGTGCACAAAATGAAAAATTCTAGTTCATCTTCAGATAATGAATATTTATATATAGTTAGAGATATAGGACGGCCAAGGCGTTACCGCGAAAGGAAAGGTTAAAGAGATTCAGAGTTTTGAGAGAGATTTCGAATTTTGTTTAACAAAAGAAAGTGTACAGTTTTTAATAGAAAAGTAGGGGACAATATATAAACAATCAGTTGTTAAAACAACTTATTGTAAGTAGCTGAGAAATTTATATAATAACACTTCGTTTCTATGCATTAAGTTTGCGTTTTTATTAACTTTATGTAATATTAGTATAATTACTTATGAATTTTCAATAACTGGTTGTTTTTTTTAGGATTTCTCCAAATATTAATAATTGGTGATGACTTTAACATCCACAAAACATTGTTTTGTTTACTGATTTAAAAAGAACGTGGTAAAATGTAAACAAACGTAACTAACGATACATCCGAGATTCACAGAAATGATAACACATACTGAAGAACCATCTACACTTTAAGTTCAAAGCTTTTAGTGTGAAAAATTTTCAAAACCATCATAAATTAATGTCTTTATATGACGACAAAAATAAAAATGTATTGAAATTATTTCGCTGGAATTAGGTGCCCTGTTTTTCATACGCGTCGATGTGGCCACAAATGTTCTAACTTTCTTCATGAACACAAACAGATAATTTATATTAACATAAATATGTACAAATAAAATAAATTTTGCTTAATAATTTGATGTTTTTAGAAATTCACAGCAGCAATTTAGAGAAAAACCAGTGGATCAGCAGATGAAACGCATTCGGTATTGGTGGAATGTGTATTCTGAAGTAAATTTAAGAATTATTAGATTATCAATAATGTAAATAATAGTCGGATAATAAAAAGAACGAATAAAATCTTTAATAATTTGATTAAGTTACAAACATTTTAGTTCAATATTTACTTACTTTCAGTAATGGTTTCACTTTGATCCCTAGTTCTATTAGATTTTTTGGCTAAAATGACTCGTACCCCCAAGTGTTAAAATATTTGTTGTCATTTCCCTTTCACCATGTATATATTCTAAGAATCTATGCGCTGTGTTGCAATTAAATCTTCGGTCAAGCACTAGTGGATTGTACCGTTTGCGATATATTTAAACAAGAACAGGCAAAAATAAATAAAGGATAGCACGTGATCAATGATTGAAAGTTAACATATCAAAACTAACTATCCTTTATCGCATATCAAATTTGATTTTTGAGTAAAATGTATTTGATAATTGCATGATCTTGACATTTAAACACTGAGAGGTATGTTAAAAATGTAACTATTTAATACAACTTTTCACATATTTTTCTAAAAAAAAATGGTTGAGAAACTCGAATCTTTCTAATGTTTAAAGTTTCTTTGCTAAATTATACGCCTCTAAACTAGGACTATTATTTATTTAAAAATAAGTAAAGTCCTATCGACTTGCAAAACACACAGTCTGCAGTATTAATGTAGCAAATCGAAATTGTTGATTATAACTGACAAATGATTTAATATCCAGTCGCTCACAGCATCATATCCTTTTAAAAAGCATTTCCGACAAATTAGAAGCAAATAAAGTCATTCTCTTTGGCTTTGCTGCTTTTAAAAATAAACGCGAAATATGTCATCGTCAGTTAGCAAGGTAATTTCAGTTTTCAATTATAAATTTTTGTTTACGTTTTGTAGAAAGAAGCATAAGCCTTCATAAATATGTTGACGTAATTTATACAATATATATATTATATATATATATATATATATATATATATATATATATATATATATATATATATATATATATATATATATATATATATATATATATATATATATATATATATATATATATATATATATATATATATATATATATATATATATATATATATATATATATATATATATATATATATATATATATATATATATATATATATATATATATATATATATATATATATATAATATAGGAATATATGTGTATTTTTTTTCAAAATCTAGCTAATCTAATTTAATTGCCTTACTACTATTATATTAAAACGGTCTTTCTTTTGCAAATAAACAAACTTATCGATTTAAAATAGCCAAATGACGTCAATTTTAAAATAATAATGTATTTAATTTTAACACCAAAAAAATATAATTCCTTTTAATATACCACAAATCTGGAAAATATTTCCCTGCTATAAAATTTGTTATTTTGGAGTTATTCCTTTTGTATCTTACGGTAACGATATATTTACTTAAAACTTCTATTTGGAACGCCCTGTATACTCGTGATTAATTTGGTAAAAAAATGTAAAACCTGATAAACAACTTGTGTGTTTAATTTTTCTATAATTAAAAAAAACAAGGCATAAGTAACACATTTTTGCAAAGTAAGAGGCATGTCAAGCTAACCATTTAATTAAAATGATTACACACAACTTTCAGCTTTAGGCTTTATAAGATCCAATATACTTATCATGTTGTTAAAACTCTATATAATATTTAAATACTTTATGTAATAAACATATTTTTGAAAAATTTATTTGAGATACACAAGATGCGTAGTGTAGTCAGACGAGGGGCGGACATAAGAGCAAAATCTATTTTTGTGATCTATGCTGCTGAGCCCCCGATTAATCAAAACATAATTAAAATATGTGCGAAGATCCACTAAAAATTAGGGTTTTAAATATTTAAGTTACTTTTTAGGACAAAAAAGTTAAAACAGCAAAAATGCAGAATATATATATATATATATATATATATATATATATATATATATATACCATTACCATGTTTTATTACATTAAAACAGAAGAACCTACATATTTTTATTTTCTTTAGTTTTATTTTAAAATAGACAGTATCTTGAGCACCAAATACTACCGTTCGTAATTCTAAAATAGAACTGCACTGCAAGATCTAAAAGAGACTCTACAAGGTTATTGGTTCTATGTCCCCTTGATTTTGGGTAATATTTAAAATAAATTGAATAGGTAGTTTTTACAATGATTTTTTTTTAATTATTTAGCAGGCATTTTTTTCGTCATCTGGATTTCGTACCAATATTTTATCGGTTTACTTCTATATCAAATTTGATTTTTGAGTAAAATTTGATACCATTTGAATAAGGAATGTTTTATGCTAATTTGTTAAGCACATTATTATGTCGAAATTTTTTTTGAGCCATATCAGGTTCTTATCACAGTTAATTTTTGCGCAAAATTTTAATTCGGTTCAGTAAATAGTCTTTTATATTGATTTCTAGTAATTTTATTAGGCAGCCATTTTGTTCCGCCATAGTGCATTTCTACCAAAGTTTCACCCGTTCATCTCTATATCACAGTTTATTTATGTGCTAAGTTTATGTTTTTTTTTAGATTTCATTAGGGCTAGTACGAAAACTTTCACGACATAAGTCAATAAAGGAATCAAGGTTCTTCGGTTTCTTACGTGTTACATTGTATCTGCATATTTAGTAATTTGATCTTGTTGACTGAAGACCACTGAAGATGCCTTATGCAATCGCAGGCAAAACGTTGGAAAGTAATTCCAATTAGACACTGTCTAGTCTAGATCAATGATTTCTTAATTAGGGCCGCCATTTTGTTCCGTCATATTGATTCGTACCAACATTTTACCAATTCATCCTTGTATTAGGGTTAAAGGGCATACATGAAGTTTTGTATATTCGAATGTGCCGGAGGGGAGTGTTCTGCTGGTATGCAAAATATTATAGTTATATTATAGTGATATCTGTATATACACCAATATCTGGTGGCATTAAAATATGTATGAACAAAGTTGTGCAATTATTAAAAAAAAAAGATTTTTAATGATGTAACAATAATTTTTGCAAACACGCGAATAACGCATTTGTCGGCTAGCTGCATTGATCAGACTTTGGAAAAGCTTTTAACTTTGAGATTGTAAAACGTGTGCAAATAATTATAATTAACCATTAAAATAAAATTATTACGTACCGCTTGCAGACAAGCATTAGGCTTTTTGAGCTAGGTTGTGTATTCACTGGACTAAATTTAAAAAAAAACCTCCATCTTTATTATAACGTTAAAACTTTGAATAATATTTATATCCGTTATGTAATAAATATATTCTTGAATAGAGAAAAAATTGAATTTTAAATACATGGGTAGTCAGACGTGGGTGGACCGAGAACAAAGACCTAGTTTTGATAGCTATACTGCTGGGCCACCGAAGAACCAGAACATATAGGTTACCTGTAAAAATGTAAAATACGTGACCCTTCTTTTTCTGTTTTTATTACTTCCCTCTTAAAAGTGAATTATTGTAATCACGAAAAAATCACCCTCCGAAATATTTTCTCGTTTCAGGGTCCTGTTTTTCTCGTTTACGTCGGTCTATCGGCCTTTCTGTCTTCTTGCGGGATAGCTAAAAAACTACTTACCCGATTGAGATTGAAATTTCTGTGAAAAATTGGGGCTCATATGGGAATTACCTCCTAACATTTTGGTACAAATTCAATATGGCGACCTAGTGAAATATTAAAAAAATTATTATTAAAAACTGCTTATCCAGTTTATCTTCAGTTTTGCATAAACATCAAGTATTATGTTAGAATCCACTAATAAAATTTTTGTACGAATCCAAGATGGCGGAACAACATGAGGGCATAATAAAAGTCGGTCAATTCGCAGCTTAGATTAAAAACTACTTACTATTTTGACTTCAAATTATAGTCAAAAATTAAGCTTGATATGGGGATGACCTTGTAATGTTTTGGTAAATAGTACAATATAGCGGAACAATGTTAGAAAAATTATCCTGAAAAAACTAATTATCCAATTTACTTCAAATTTTGATAAAAATCAAGTATTCAAGATAGCACAACAAAATAGCGGCGTAATAAAATATTTGGAAAATCAGGCTAAAAATAGTACTTATTAACTTAATTTCAATTTCTGATCAAGGATTAATTGTGATATAGAAATAAAGAGGTAAAATTTTGATACAAATTTAAGATAAAATTTTAAAACAATCTGTTCAAACAAGTCTTGTTCAGTTGACGTTGGCAGAAAAATTAAATGTGAAAATGGGATGAACTGATATGAACTAAACATAACGTAACAAAATGGCGTCTAATTAAATTGTTTGCAAAAACAGAATATGTAACATATATATACTGTGACTATATACTGATCTAAACCGGGATAAGTTTCACTATTCCTAACCAACAGAAAAAAATCATAACGAGGGATGTTCTAGCTGAAGGAAATTTACCGATTTTTACCACATATTTGGTTGGTATTACTTGACTTAGAACTTTACATATTCTTGTTGGCACCAAAATTGTAGCCCCAAAAGATTAGTAGTAGAATACCATTGGCCATCCAGTCAATTAAATATCTCTATATAGGGCAATTAATTCATTTTAGAAACATCATTTAAATTAAAAAGGAAATTAATTTTCATAAATGTAGCATTTAAATTCGGGCTGGCAGTATATCAGTTTACCGTTTTAATTAAATTTTTGTTTTTAATATATTCCTGCTTAATAGAAGCCCAATAAGCATTCATTTTATTAGAAGGCCCTGAAAAAGCATTTCCGCGGAAGAGTTCACGTTTCGCCACAAATATATTTTGCCAGGAAAAATTTCACCGTAGATTTTACGGCTTGAAATTATAAAAATGATTCTATTTACATTAATTTCCATTTTGTAAGCTAGCGCGAAAGATGTTTGAATGAAAATTTTCACGAATCTTAAATATTTATTCGTTTCTCATACAGGAACATATTTTTGAACGGAGAAAGGCGTTTCATACATGGAATTTATTTATTCAAGGTGCATTTGTGTCGATATGCAACACTGTAGGTATCTATATTTTTGAGCTTTTAGTTATATTTTATTTTCCCCTACGCGTCAAATGTATTTTCTGTATCAATAAGATCCAAAAACCAAACTCCTTAATAGGATTACAGAGTAACTGTAAAACGGGTCGACTGTTCGTATTTCTATTAACCGACGATGAAAAATTTAAGATTGTTGGAAAGTCAGTATTTTTATAATTAAGTTTTGTCTGTTTCAAAAGATTTTATATTTTTGTTTACTGTAGTTAAGAATAAGCAAAAATAATACAGAAAATTAGAAAATCAAGGAAAAAATATTTTAAACTGAAACCTACGTATTTTATTTCACTTGCAAGCTGAAACATATTTTTCAAAATAATTTTTCTGTAACGAAATCTATGCGAATTATAGTTCAATAGTTACAGTTATTACAAAATAGCAGACCTACTGAAATGCATACATACACATATAAACACAGCTACAAATTAGCGCTTCATTTTTTTAATTCGGTTATGAAATAGGATGTAATATTATTTTGGACTACTGAAAAAGGTAAAGCCTCAGCTTCGATTGTTCGATCCATACAACAAATAATTTAATTGATATTATATTTTTAATTAAAATTTATTTAAAACTGAAATTATATTAAATAGGTTTTCATTTTATGTATAATCATTTTTTTCTATAGATTAATTACAAAAATAAATATTTAAAAGATAAACAAACCTATTTTGTCAAAAATGTGTTTTTTTTTAAACAAGTAACTAAACAGTATTTCTTATTTAAAAAAATAAAATATATATGATATATAAAAAAATATATATAAAAATTTCAGGAAAATTTCAGTTAGATTGACTCTACTGTATCCACGATTGATTTAACGTAAGTGAACGTTATTAGAACTTTTATAATTTGAAGCATTTCCCTACGTTGATTTTTATTTTACTCCAATCAGTACATGTGTTCTAAAGCGAATAACAGTATTCTATTTTTAATTAATTTTATATGTGGGTATAACTAGTAAAAATAGAAAACTACTAATAAAAATTTAAACTAGTATTATAAATACAGCGAAGGTTATAGAGTCCTACAAATTTAAATTTTTTGTGTAGCATTTATTTCAAAATGTGGATTAAAAATATAGTATATGCTAGTAGGTGGCACAGAATCAGCAAGTAACGAGTCCATCATCAAACAATTTAGGTTTCAGCTTAAACTGTGTTAATTTAAATTTAATTAAAATACTCAACTAGTACAATATAAGCTTAAATATGTTAATATAAAATTATTAAATAAGGGAATTTGCGTTTATTTATCCACATGACGTTATTTGTTTAATTAAGTATAATATGCATTGTTGTTATTAGCTGTTTTTTTTATTTGGTCCTATAAGATTAATCAAAAACAAAGTCTGATAATATGGCTCTGTTTCTGTACATATATTTCTGTATAGTCTCGAAAATATCTAGTCAGACATTGACATATTGACATAATATTGTAAGGGTTGACCTTGTAATATAATATACTATATTAGGGTATTATCATTTAATTTCAATCACGTGTGTCGGCGCAAAAGTACCAAAAATAAAAAAGCTAGTAACTGGTTATAAGAAACTGATCTAGGCTCTTTTTAAGAGAAGATCAGTACCAGATCCAGAATTGATTAATGTGTTCGTTATTATGATTTTATAGATTTTTTAAGCACTATAAAAAGGATTTGCGGTATTTGAATTAATAATTTTATTTAAAGCAATAAAACACGTTCTTAAGGTATTATTTTAATCTGTAAAACTTTCGCTTTAGGAAGAAAGTTCAAGAAGACTTAAACTTTTTTTTGAGTATTTATTTTTATAATGACATATAAAATGGACATCTTGCAGCTAGAGCAATTGACTTTCGGTCACTATTATTTTTGTATAATGCGATTCTTGGTGTTCCTATTCTGTCCTACATGGTATATCTTTTAAGTTTTTTTGCTAATAGTGCCATTATCTGATAAGTTTTACACTATCCACAAATCATTACACATCTATCAAATAATGAAACAATGAAACCACTGGCAACTTAACAAGGTTCTAAAATCAACGTGAAAAGCTTTCATTGGTCAAATGACGGATACGGATTAAAAAGACTGAAAGCCATACTCTAGCGCATGATTACAATAGGACGATTAAAATGCATTATTCTGATAAATTTTGAAACAAGCATCTGTAAAAAGAGGAAATTCGTTTATCAGGTCATTTGGAATTCAAGTGGTAAACTTTTGCACAGTACAAGGGTTTTATCTATTCCTGGATCTCCAAAATGTGATAATTTATTAAGCGCTTCTGAACCACCTATATATATATCAGTTTTTTTGCACAAATGTAGAAGTATTGATAGACACCTACTATTTCTCTCTCTTTACCACTCTCCCCCATCCACGGTGCCTGATTCTAATACTCTTAACTAATACATTCATACATATAAATGACCTTTTTGTATATATTTTCCACAACCTGTATAATATATAAGTTCGTGCATACTAAAGGCTGTTCGGGAATTTAAATATCACCGTTCTAGGGCAGGCTTTTCTAGTTTAAATAAGAAAAAAACTCCTATGAAAATTGGTCCAAAAGTGCATATTAAAGAAGCAACTTTCCTAAGTCCCATAATAAATTCTACTACTCATACCAGTGGCGAATTTAGAGGGGGCCCCAGAGCTCTTGACCCAAGCATACCACAATTATATAAGTGTGAGCCTTTTCTTCAGACATCGTCGCTAATTCTCATTTTTTTTATACCCACCCTCTTCACCCCCCGAAGGCATATTACGCCACTTACTCATACTAGTCCCATTTATTTTAACAGGTACATAATTCCCACCTCCATCAATACTACCCCTTTGAATGTTCTAAAGTTTGATTGAAATTGCATTTTAATTTGAACTTGATTTAAGCAATTTATTTGCTTACCATTCTTAAGACCCTGGCTTCTTTAATGTGCATTTTTAAACCCATCTTCATCGGGAGCTTATTGAACAGGAATAGCCGTTACTTGAAAGAAATCCATTTTAAATAAATAAATGATAACACTACTTGTTTAAAATGTCAATTCAATTTATCTTAAAAAAATACACATATTGATTATTTCGCCAACACTGTTGTTTCATTAGATGAAACACTTAAATAAAAGTGAGACACAAAATATAGACAATAAAGAGCTAACCCCATTCTAACAAAAATTATGGGAATTTCGTAATAATAAAACTTTTGTTTAAATTAGTTCCATACTTTCTAGTAAATCTAGTAAGTAGAACGCAAGTTTGGACAAAATGTGGCATTTTCGCTTTTTTTAAGGAAACGTAACCAAGAATACTCGGGTCCATTCGTTTATCTCGAATTTTGTAACAACACATGACATAGAGAAATTAAACTGAAAAAAACCTACTAGAGTCAAATATACAAAGTTTTAATTAGAAAAAATAAAAGTAATCCATGGTTGATAATACTTATACAAACCCTTCCAAAATTTATACACATTACTTTAGGTTAAAACGAATATTTGAAATTTGAAAATAAAATAACCTTGTTACTGTAATAAACATGCCGTCGTACTTGGAATCAAGTTTCCTTGATACCCAAATCTTTATTAGATTTCTTTCAAATTGCCTTAACCCTGATATATTTTATGTAATTGCAAAAATTTCAGCTTTTATTAAATTAGAGACAGCTCGGCTCTGCCTGTAAGTTCAACTTCGACTATCTCTTTGATGTCATCCTCCACCCTAAAATTTGGATTATCAGCACCTTTTGAGGTCTCAGATTATTAATTAGATACGAGTTGATCCTTGGAAAGGAAATGAATTTAAAATTATGGAGTTTTGTGCTTTTAGGACTGGAATTTCTTTTTATAAAATTACGATTCGAAGGAAGGTAATTCTGATAATGATCCGTTAGCTTTATTTGGCTTGTATGTTTTTCAGGGATTTTATTACAGTACCACAAAATAATAATATATATATATATATATATATATATATATATATATATATATATATATAACTTATTATAATATTTTTCACATTAGTTCTATAGATTTTTTGTCATTCACATTGCAAGGCGTCAGGAATTTTTGTTTGGCAACTGACCACACGAATGCGGATTTATTATCTATCGTTTCTTTGGAAATTATGCTCAATGCAACCGTATATAAAATGAAGGAATTTAGCGACGTTTTGATATGTTTCTCTGCATTTTCAAAATCTTCCCCTCTAGCAGATACCTCTTTTTATGTTACTAGAAGAATTATTGTTTTGAATGAAATTAATTTAACTAGAGTTTAATTTAAAATCCACACTTTTTTTTGACAGCTTATTCTTATAAAAAAAAACGGCAGTTACCCCGAAATCTGAGTTCACTACTATAGAATGCACATTTTTCTTACCAACCCTTATTATGAAATTACATTTACAAATGTAGCTGGTCCTAAAAATATTTTAACCAATTTTTGTTGTGACCATCCTGTAAAGATGAAAATGTTCGGAATCCTCTGGAAAATTAGGAAGTAGGCCAATATTTTAAATTTTAACTTTTTGAGAACTTTTTAGCCGAAGTTCACATTACTAGAACTTTGGCAAAAAATGTCCAATGTCAATGGTCAAATATTCTAGATGGACAATTAATTTCGTATCTGTCAAAATAATGTATGTAAATTTTAAGGTTTTGTGTATAAAACTGGCATAATGGAAATATCATTACCATATGATTAACAACTTAGAATATCTAGGGTATGTAAGATTTTTTTAAAGTTAAAGGAATGTAAAATTAGAAAGTCTGCATATCATGTCTTTAGAAGGTTGTAAAGACGTTGCCTTAAAACAAGCTAGTTTGTTATGATGTGCAGATGAAAATACTAGAGAGGTCGCTTTATGATATTACTTGGTTCATAAATAAAACTGATTCATCTAATAGTATTCATTTGACAAAATCTAGTAGCATCTAGATCAGGATGTGGAGCTTTCTGTAAAGTAAAAAAGCACCTTGGGATATTGGTCGGAAAGAGAACAGTCACAGTAGATCAATTATTTAGAGCTTTTGGCATTGTATTTTTTTGTGTTTTGTCTCAAAATTATCAAACAATATTCTATGTCACTACAGCTGTAGCTTGTATAAATAAAAAAGGGAGTGTCAGATTTAATAAATCTGATTAAAAAAGGGAAATTTGGGCTTTTTGAAAAGGTAAAAAATATTTATATTTTTGCAAGTTATATAAATACAAAACATAACATAGAAACCGATAGGGCTCCTCATCAAGTACAAAAAGAGACATAATGGTGCTTATTAGATAATGCTTTTCAAGAGATAGTGAGATGTTTTGGAAAACTGGATATCGATATATTTGCCAGTAAATTAAACAAAAAATTTACTAATCATGGATGAGAGATGGGTATAAAGTTGATGCTTTTACAGGCGATGCGTATAAAGTTGATGCTTTACATTGGGTTTGAGCAGATTAAAGTTTTATGCATTTTCTCCCTTTTCTATGATTTTAAGAATGCTGCAGAAAATAATTGCGGATAAAGCTAAGAAAATAGTGGTGGTTCCTCTCTGGACAACCATGATATCCTATTTTTAAGTCAATACTAATTGGTGTACCTTAATTTTTGTTGTAATAGATTTTTATTTACTTTTAATAGGTTACTACATTTGGCAGAAACTTACCATGGTGGCAGAGAAGCTATCAAGAGGGCGCTGTTGTTAGGAGTAGTACCTAGGCATTTGCTAAATATATGTTTAAAATCAATTACACCCGCCACGCTAAGAACAATATAATACTGCCTTAAAATTATGGTGGGAGTTTTGCTCAACTAGAAATATGAACAATTTTAAAATTGAAGTTGCAACTGTCCTAGAGTTTTTAAGCGTATAATTCGAAAAAGGAGTTTTATATGGAACTCTTAATAATTACAGATCCACGATTGCACAAATAGCTGGGCCGGACTTAGGGCAAGATTGAACAAGTGGTTTATGGAAAAAGACCAGGTTTGGCTAAACATGATTATACATGGGACGCCGGTATAAAACAAACAAACAAACAAAAGTATGCTTTATTGCCGCAGAAAAATTTTACAATTTTATGGACAAAGCAAAATATACCTAAAAATAAGACATATCAAAACATTAATCGAAAATAATTTCGACAGGTCAGTGCTTTTTTTAAAAATGTAAATTATCAATTTACCAAATCGTAAAACACACGTTAGAATATAACATAACATTGCAAACAGTAAATGAATCATGATAACCTTATAAAAGTAAACAAACACACATGTACGAGGTGAATAATTTCGATGACATTGAAATCAAAATTGCAACTATGCGACCTTAAACTCTATGTTATTATAGTTATACAAATAATTGTGATGTTAAACAGAAGGTATATTGAACTAGTGTAGAATGTAGTATACAAAAAGAATTAAATTGTTTTTAATCCAATACCTAACAAAAATAATTAAGTTTTAAGTGAATGTTCGACAGTTCTTTTCTCTATATAATGATTTTCAAAATTCTATGCTACGAGTTAGGACATGACTCACAAAAGATTTAAGTAAACAAGCGAGTTTAGTGACAATTTAAAGAGACTTACTCACTGAAAAAAAAATCATTAACGCTGTAAAATGGTCTCTCAATGAGGTATGCTTTGGTGTTTTTTCGAAATTGTGCAAGCATAGGGATATATTTTAAATGTACTGGCAGATTGTTGTAAAGTTTTATGGCGTTGTAAATAATTGATTTTTTTATTAATTCTGTGGAAGGAATGGGAAGATAAATATCATGCCTAGAGTTTCTGGTAGGGTATACATGTTGTGGCCTTTCTGGGAGGGTGTTTATATGTTTTCTCAGCAAACATACCGTTTCCAAAATAAATAATGCAGGAAGTGTTAATATTTCATGTTTTTTGAAATAGTATTGGCAGTGAGCTCTATTATTTAGGCCAAACAAATAACGAATGGCTCTCTTTTGAAGCATAAAAATACTACGAAATTGCTCGGTGGTACAGCAGCCCCAAAAGGGAAGGCCATAGCGGAGGTGGGATTCAAATAAAGAGAAATAAGTAAGTCTGGCAGAAGGAACGTCTAGTTCTTTTGAAACTGATCGAATGGCGAAGCAGGCGGTAGAAAGTTTTTTAGTTAAGGTGTCAATATGATTAGACCATTTTAGGTTGTTATTTATATTTAAACCCAGGAATTTAACCGACTCTACGTATTCAATATTGCTGTTATGTACCTGAAGTGGTTGTAAAGTTCCCTTATAAGATAACGCCACCGTTTTAACGACGTTAAAACAAAGCATATTGGAATCGGACCAAGCCTTAATTATAACCAAGTCTTTGGAGATACTAGAGTGTAAAGACGTTGTATCAAAATCACTCCATGTTATGCTTGTGTCATCAGCAAAAAGGGAAATTCTTCCATTAATTTTAAGGTTCGTGATATCATTAATGTATAACAAAAAAAGAATAGGTCCCAAGACTGAACCTTGAGGGACTCCACTTGTAATCAACTTACAATCAGAATCGGAACCATTAGCCCTTACAAGTTGTTGCCTTTTCCCAAGATAAGATTTGAACCAATTTAAAGAAGTACCACGAATTCCATAAAAATTTAGTTTGTTTATCAGAATTTCATGACTAACACAATCAAAGGCTTTCGCATAGTCACAAAAAACTGAGGCAGTTGGGTGGTTGTTATTGAGAGATAAGTAGACGCCTCTAAGCAACGTGAACATGGCGTCACTGGTGCACTTGTTGGGTAGAAATCCGAACTGCTCCGGGGATATTATCTGATGTTTCAGGAGAAATGGCATAAGACGATTCTTCAGTAGCCTTTCGATGATTTTTGATAGCACTGGTAGTAGTGCAATTGGGCGATAATTGCAAGAGTTAGTTTTGTCGCCGCCTTTATGAAGTGGAATAATTATAGCTGTTTTAAGGCAATCAGGGAATACACCTTTTATAAAGGACTCATTTATTAATGTTGTAAGGGCCTCTATGACTGGGAGTGGCAAGTTCAGGAATATTCTAATTGATAGACCATCAGTGCTACACGAAGATTTACTTTTGATATTATTTATTACCTTCAATAGTTCAGTGTTGCTAACGGGACTTAAGAAAAAGCTATCAGCTAAATTTTTTGAAGGAGGGAGAAACGAAAGAGGGTCCAAACTTGGCGAGATACTAGAGGTAACATTTTTGCTTACATTAATAAAATAATCATTTAGATCATTAGCCCCTGGCAAGATCTGAGTCACAGGGTTTGATTTGTTTCTGAGGTTATTGATGATGGACCAGGTTTCTTTTGAAACGTTATTAGAGTTTGTTAGACGTTTTCGGTAGTGTAATTTTTTTGCTGACTTAATAAGAGTAGTGTAGATCCTCCTATAATTAGAGATATAGTCGAGAATAAGAAAGGAGTCGGTGAATTTTTTTATATATGAGAGCGAGCGCATATTTTTAGCAGAAATTCGTATTCCTTTCGTGGTCCACGGTTTATGCCGCTTAGGTTTGATATTCTTAAGCGGGAAGGCCTTGTTAAAAGCACTTAAAGTTTTATTTAAAAAAGTTCTGAAGTTTGTGTTGATATTATCAGATTCAAAATTCCAATTGGTGTTAAAGCAAATATTATGAAATACTGAGAAATTTGCGGCCGAGAAAATTCTGCCCCGATGGCGAGATCTTGGTAAGGGCCTAATAGGTAAACTAAACCTGGAAATTACCGCCTCGTGATCGGAAAGACCTGAGTTATAGACCTGTGATTGCACCTCTGATGGAGAAAAATCAGACGCCATGTAATCGATGATAGAAGAAGAGTTTTTGAAATTCTAGTTGGCGAGGATACATGCATTGAAAGACCGAAAGAGTCGAATATAGAAATTAGATATTTCTGGATGGCACAAACAGTAGCATAGTCAATATTAAAGTCCCCGCATAGAATTTTTTTACCTTTAATCGGTAGACTATCTAGCAAATTTACCAGGCTATTTAAAAATGATTGTACATCAGAGTTTGGTGATCTATAAATACAAATTACATAAAGATCAAGGTTTTGATTATATACCATAGAGAATTCAAAAGAGCTATCCGTTAACAAATGATCATATTTAGATACCGACATGAAATCTCCATTTAGGGATAGAATCAGTGTTCTCCCATGAGCTGAGTTTTTTCTGTCATATCTAGCTATTGTGGTATACCTCTCAATATAAAAGGGTTCGTTTAGATTCAGCCAGTGCTCAGTAATTGCAACAAGTTGGGGGAACTCCAATTCTTCCAGAAATAGGTACAACTCATCAGTTTTATTTCTTAGAGAAGCAATATTAATTAGAACCATATTAAGACTAGTAACAACAGGAAGTTTTGAGGAATCTAGTTCCTCAGGACACGTCGTGTTTTCTAAAAATTTTTTTGGGAGAATTGCTGGTAAAATAGTTTTTATGGCATTCTCTGGTCCTCTGAAGATGGATCGTTCTCTCCGAAGATATGTAGGATCCATAGGCTGCAAGATCCGCTTCCACTTCTGCTGCGTTAAATCCGTAAGCAGCATGAAAATCGAAATATATCTTATGTAGGGTTCTATAATCTATAGGAATGCCTTCAGAAGCCAAAAACAGCCTGGTGCTTGTATTTGTAAACCCTTCAAAGTGAATTGGCGCAGGTTGGTCGTGCAGGAAGGCGAGATATAACTTGAAGGCCGTTAAAATGGCTGGTTCTCTTAGTCTAGACATGAGGAAACGGTTATCAGAACTTTTTTCGGTTCGCGTAAGCTTCACTGTTGGGGGAGACATTGGATCAAAAATAGGTTCTTGGTCAGTAGGAGCTTTCTTGGAAAGACTGTAGCAGTTGTCGCTCAACAAGACATTTGCTTTGCAGGCAGCAATGGCCTCTTTGTCAGAAGATATTATAGTGCCCTTTTGAGAAATTGGAGAGTTGGTGGGCAGTTTTTTCGGTGTGGAGGGAGGTGGGAGGTTCGGTGTAGATTTTTCTGTAACTTCGGATCCAGCTGACCGTTTTATTACTACGCCATGTGGCCATAGATTGCTGTCTAAAAGCTTTTCAGCTGACTTTTTTGACTGAGTTCCAATTTTAAAATCAATATTTGAGATATGATTGATATAGATAAATGAGGACATCAGTTAGGCAAAAGTGGTCTTGATATATAATGGCCTACAGTATACGGCATGCTACAGCCAGAAAAAGGGTTAGTTTTGACTCGATGAAATTGTTAGCAGGTTGGACTCAAAACTCTAGGACATTTGCGAATTTTAATAAAAGGTCTCTAACATCTAATAAGGAGTTTGTCAACACAACTCTTAGATTATAAAAGTATATTTCTTCAATGTGCATTTTTTGGTTTGATAGACAGTTACATATTGCAAATAATATAAACTTGTTTAGATTTTTTTGATTTTTTTTTTGGTTTTGAAAGTACGATTAGTGTTATAGTACTTTACATACATACATACATTCTATACATAGGGTAAAGGTTGTTTTTGACTGTTCTTTATTTCATTTTAGTTTATATTAGGTTAATGATGCCATCGAGTGCTGCATATTTTTTGAAGTAGATATATCTTTGAGAAAAATATATCTTTGTATAATGTATTCAGTTGTTGGAACTTCTTTAAACATCTACTCATAAACGAACTTACCAAATGATGTTCGATCTTGATTATATGAACGCATCGTCTAAATAAATAAAGTCCCAACCCAACCCATTTTACAGAAACCCATTTGGGTTGCAACAACGGCTTTAAACTAGATTGAATATTATCGGCAGAGTTTGGGTACCGGTCCTGTTTTTTTGTTTAATTTTCGAGACTGTGGATGTATTAGCCCTAGGCGGAGGTACTACATTTGTCTTTATTTATTTCGACGACGCGTTTATATAATCAACATCGAACATCACTTGGTAATTTCGCTTGATCTTACGAATATTGTAGCTAGACAATTAATTTTGTAGCTGTAAAAAGTTAAGGTAAGAATATTCTGAACAAAGGCTTTTCACAAAAAAAATAAAATTTGTAAATGCGCTGGGAAACTAAATTTGTACTGGGACTTTTGACCAATATGGAAAAATTTCCACCTCAAGTACGAGATATTCATTCCTGCATGTGGCAGCTCTGTACTGCCTTTCCGCCAGCAGTGCTGCCACCACTTAAATAATATATATAATCTTGGGTTATCCAAGTAGAAATTATATTTAAAATAAATAGTAAGTAGTGTAGATAGTTAATTTTAAAAGAAAAATCCGATGTTAAAATCTGCCGCTGTCGCACTGCTGGCAGAAAACTAGTACAGGGTCGTCACTTCTTTTCCATGAATATCTCGTACTTGAGGTGAAAAATTTCCAAACTGGTCCAAAGCCCCGTTAGTGTTAGTAATAGGCTTAAAGTGTCTACTTTTTAATGTGTTTTTATTGCTTCTTAAAAGTGATTCACGAATCATTTCTTTCTGTTTCAGATGTTGTCTTCTCCGGGTATTTTATATACAAAACCAAAGAGGAATTCACGCTCTTCTCATTTATTTTTATTAAACATCGTCTTTTGTGAACATGGAGAGAAGAAATTAACTTCCAAATTAAGTAAAAATGGATTACATAGTGTACGCCGCCTCGTACGCGTGGTCGTCCCTATATCACCAGATTGGAGATAAAACTAGTTACAACAAATAATATTTTTTGTGCAAATGTTACTTTAGTAGGTGATGTCCACAGAAAAAAGTTTCGGATCTATATGTAAAATTATCGAATTTAGGTAAAACATTATGAGAACTATTTCTGAACAGGAGATCCTGACTTTCACTTCTATATTTACATAAGTGCTTTAACTATAACATTTGGACAAAAAAAAAATAAGTTCTTTTAGAGTTCTTTTTTAACTTGCAGAAAATCTAGGAATGTAAATTTGGAGTTCAAAACACCTCTCAAAGAGCTACAATTAAAAAAATTGGCTTGCTTCTTATCCTGAGGTCCGACCTAAGAAATTGCAGTACTCCATGACCTACAGATAAATATTTTATGATCTATCTCTTTGTCAACTAAATTAATGTAGCTGATTCAATATTTCGGTACCTCAGGTTGCCCATTCCTTCAAAAACTAAGGTTAGCTCTTATTTACTTGCCATAAAACATGTATTTCGAGCCTGCAAAATGTTCATAATTTCCTAATACCTTGAGGTTTTACTTAAAACTAAAAAATTATGCATCTGACAAGTTACCTTTCTTTGTGGTTGCCTAATTGCAGCCGGTTGAGTAGCGACGAAGGTCCGTAGCGTGGCAAGAGGAGCCGGCAAGCCCGCAAGCATCGGTTGCATATGCACTGCAGGAGCCTGCAGGTGAAGGTGCCCCGCAGGATGAATGGGCACTGCCACCATTTTCTGCAAGGGCATCCCCCACGGCAAATACCAAGTACCTGGATGCTGCATCGTTGCGCTGGATTAAATCAGCACAATCTGTGGAAATATGAAATAGTCTTAAATACAAATAACTAATTACATTTACTTAAAATTCAGTAATTAGGAAAGATATGTTTGGTTAATTTATTAAAGAACGAATTATTTATATTTATATTGTATAATATACAAATATACTTAAAAAAAACACTTTTATTTAATTAATTTACTAAAAAGATTATTTTTTTTTATTTAGTGCTAGATAACATAAAATATCACATCAAAGGTATATTATAAACCTGCAGAGGCTATAACTGATTTGAAACGCTTGTTGCCGGAAATCTCTATATTGACCCTAGTCGTAGAATTACAACCATTATTTTTTAAATTTTATTCTATAAAATGTAACAAGTGGACAATAATAACATGATTTTAAAATTCCCTTCTGATGTTTTGGAGAACTTTAGCCGTTGCGCCTTGGCAGAGACCAGTAATTATTTGTTGTAGTTTTTGCAAATTATTGGGTTTCGGAAAATACACCTGTTTTAAGTACCCCTAAAGAAGGAAATACAAAAATGCAGTGGCAGGGTTCAAAGACCGTGCTGGTCATTCTACAATGCTTCGACGTCTTATTTGTTTATTATTGTCCCCTGGCGGGTAAATGCAAGTACTAGGCGCTCAATTCTGCTGAAAAAGTGAATCTTGTATCCTTAATTTAACTGCAGGTATTCTTTTAAAAGTTGCAAGTTTAAGGGTACGGCAAAATTTTCTTTATAAAAAATTAACTTTATAGCTATTTTACCATAAATCCAGTTCCTACGTTGCTTTATCTCCAAAATATGTCCGATTCAATTCTGTAGCGTTTTAATAAAATGTAACATTTATTTAAAAAATTGTAATCAACTACTATTTGAAGTAATTGATTCGGTTGAACAGCACAAGTTCATAGAGCCTGAGTTTAAAGAACTTAAATGACTTTAGTTTTAATAGAAGAACGACAAGATAAAGCGACATCTTTAATGCTAAAAGTTGTTACAAACATGGAAACAACTTTTCTTACATTGCTTGGTAAAACGATTTATTTGGTCAAACTTTCTTGAATAATCTGGCTGTAACATTATCATTTAGATTACATTGTTTATTAAAAATATGATCAGAACGATATTACCTTTATTGCCACAAGTATACCAATTTTTGATTAAAATGTTTTGTTTAAATAGATAAAGAATCTTGCAACTCGCCACTAATCAGTGAAACTCTATAACGGGATTTCAATTTGCGTATCTATAAAAAGAGCTTGCAAATAAATTACCCGTCGGCGATTTTATAACGGTTTATATTGAGAGCTCGTATTTTTTGACTTACATAGTTGCAATAATAGAACTGATACAAAGTTGAAGTGGTATGGAGAAATGTGATAAGGTCTAAGTAAAATTTCCTTAGACACAAATAAATAACTTTTGTTATGTAATATCTCGGCATAGACCTTTACGAATGGCAATTGTATGTTAAATCGCCGTCAGTTAATATGATGACTGGCGAATACATTTTTCTAGGGGTCGAGGAAGTTAATATTTTACTGCAATTTCATTCTTTACTCTTTTAGGTCATTGTAAGTAATGTTAAGTATTAGAGAAGAACGAAAGTATGTTGACTGCAGCAAATAGGGTTGAGAAGATTATAAAAATCTGAACGAAAAAATTGAGGATGAAGAGCTTTTAAGCTAATTTAAGATAGCTGAGTTTCTCGAATCTCTACTGATAAGTACATAAAAAAATAAATGAATGTGGGCGCAGTGACACAATAAAATATCCCAGATTAGTGATCGAATATGGTATCGTAGCTACTTTCAAGATACATTGCTAAGCCAAGAAATTAAGCTGATCTAAAATATATATTTCTTTTCAATGCCTGGCTCAGCCATGTCAAACATGTGGTTCGTGGGCCGCATGCGGCCCAGTGAGCATTTTTCTGCAGCCCAAATCAGTTTTGAAAACAGCCAGATAATGCGGCCCGGGAAGAAGTTGAAGACCGTTTTTGAAAGCGCACGCCGCTGCAACAACGACTGGTATAATAAAATGTACAATTGTACATAGTGCCATCTATGTTTAGGAGGATGAACTACACATATTCAACCTAAAACCTAAAGCCAAACGTTATCTGGCTTGTTCACACAGATGATGCTATCTGAACCTTCTGGGAAGAACTCGAGAAATCACAATCCGTATATAAGCCGTGTTCGATTGAGTTCAGTCGTTCAGTGTTTAGTCAGTTATGAATCAGTTGCGATAGAGTTTCGAGTTGAGTTGCGCACTTATTTTTACAACACTTAACAGTACTTATTATAATTTATTTCGGATACAGTTTTTAACATGTCTCTTTCAAAACCAAGTGGAAGTAAAAGGAAACTTGTAGATGAGCATCGTATCTTTCAAGAAAAGTGAGAATTAGAGTTTTTTACTACGAAGTGAAAGAAAAAATTATTTGTTTGTAATAGTACAGTCGGTGTCCCAAAATTATATAATATAAAACATCACTATGATATTCACAAAACTATGTTTGACAAGTATACAGGTACGGTCAGAAACGAAAAGTTAAATAAGTTAAAGTCACGGTTGAAAGATCAGCAGCTTATGTTTACACGTCCAAAGCAAGAAAATGAATCTGTCCTTCAAGCGAGCTACGTACTGTCGGAGTTGATCGCGATACACTCAAAACTATTTGTTGAAGGTGAATTTATAAAAGAGTGCCTTGTAAAAGCCGCGGAAATTGTAAGTCCCGGGGGTGTGAAAGCATTTTAAAATATATCCTTGTCCCGCAATACTGTCGCTGAAAGAGTTACTGAGTTGTCTGCCAGTATAAGTGAACAGATAAAAACAAAATCAGACTCTTTCATTGCATTTTCTATCGCCTGTGACGAAAGTACGGATGTGTGTGGTGTGGCACAACTCGCTGTTTTTTTTTTCGTATGGTTGATACAGATATCAATGTGTATGAAAAATTAGTGGAATTAGTACCATTGCATGATACAACAACTGGGAAGGATATTTTTAATGCTGTTTATGGACTTCTGCAAAAGTACAATTTAGATTTGTCAAAACTGTGTTCCGTTGCAACAGACGGAGCTCCTTCAATGACTGGAGTAAAAAATGACTTCGTTAAAATATTACATTTAAATTACAATTTAAAGTCAGTGAAAAAAAATTATAAACTTCATAAGGTCACGAGGCCTTAATCAGCGACAATTTTCTGCATTTTTATGTGATTTAGAAAGTGAGTACATTGGTTTACCATATTATGCAGAGGTGCGATGGCTGTCGTGTTCTACGGTACTCGACCGGTTTTGGAAATTCAAAGAAGAAATACGCGTTTTCATGGAAACAAAAGGACAAGATGTCAGCTTATTATGCGATGTACCTTTTTTACAAGATCTTTCATTAATGGTAGATATCACAAAACATTTGTCGGATTTAAATACGAAATTGCAAGGACCATGTCAAGTTATTACAGATATGCATGATCATGTAAAAGCTTTCAAGTGTAAGATGATGTTGTAGGAAAAACAGTTAGCAAAGGATAATACATTTTCTGACTTGTAAGGCATATCAGAAAAGCACAAGTGTCTCAATATCATACAAAATATATTCAGAGAAAATGAGGAGCCTTCTTGCAGAATTTGAGAAGCGTTTTCAGGATTTTAAGACCGAAGAAAAAAATTGTTCTCTATTTACTGGTCTTTTCACTATCGATATTAATAAAGTTTCCCCTCGCTTGCAAATGGAAGTAATTGAGATTCAGTGTCAGAGCCATTTAAAACAAAAATTTGATAGTTTAGGTACATTCGAATTTTATAAGTACTTGCCTGTTCAATACCAAGAAATGAGAAAATTTGTCTGTAAAATCCTGTCAATGTTTGGAAGTACCTATAAGTGTGAACAACTATTTTCTTTGATGAAAGGAAACAAATCTCCCGCAAGATCGCGACTGACGGACGCACACTTGGACCCAGTTTTAAAAGTTATTTCCGTCGATAAATTCGCGCCACATATAAACAACTTAATTAAAGATAAAAGATGTCAAATATCTGACAAGAGAATTTAATGTTTTTGTAATGTCCTTTTATTGGAAATTTTATAAACAGTACTTTTTCTCAAGATTTTCGGTAGTTTGTCTTCTTGAAGATAAGGTTTTGTGGCCCATCTAGTCGATGGTCTTCATGCTTTTGGCCCACCAGTGACTTTGAGTTTGACATGGCTGGGCCTGGCCTATTCCAAATAATTTTTGCCGGTGGTATTTACTTACGTCCTGGATATAATGATTTAGTAAAGTAATAAACTCCATAAGAAATGTCTTAATTTCGTAGCCAACGCTCGTTGTAAGTTAACTACTGTAGAAAGACATTAGATACCGATAACGATAAGAGCATCCTATTTACTTATATTACCCCCGGTTTAACGGTGCTTGCCTATAAAATAGATATTTTAACCTGGTAAAATAAGTGACGGTAATGCAATTTTGTCTTAAAATATATAAATCGTTATGTATGATGCAATATTCTTTTGGTACTATTAAAGTAATTCTAAATAGGCTCTGTTTTAAGTAATATTAATTCCGTCATTTTTGATATTGATTTTATTTATTTTTTTGTTTGTCTTTGCTCCTTCCACGCTAACGTGAACGAATGGTCGAAAAGTTGGTTTACATTAAATAAAAAAACCGTGTAAATGACGGCTTTTTTGACAAACTTGTAATAATCTAACGGGGGGGATTCACAGTATAGATTTTGTTAAAAAAAAACCTTCGAATCGAATTCGATTGGCGCGCTACCGCATGCTTTCTTCACAGCAAACCTAACCAATTCTAACCTAAACTAAATTTAAAAAAATAAGTAATCAAAATGTCTATTAATTATAAATTATGTTAAAAAAAGTTCGTCCTTGATGGGATTCGAATCCATATGCTATACAAGGCGGGCTGAGAACCCTGCCACTGTCCTACAAAGCCTCTGGACGAAAAACATATAAATAGCTTATATTAGTGTGAACGCTAATGACGTCACATCTGGTTTCGCGTAAACCAAAATTTAGAAAGTTCGTTCACATGGACGAGACATAACGTTTTTTGTTCAATTAATTTCGATAGAAAGTTCAATTTTAAAATAGTTTACCAAAAAAAAATTGTAATTGGTGGCGTTGTACATAAGTTTATATTACCTAAAATGCATAAAGAGGGGAAATTAATAGCAGTTATAAAGGTTTTTCACCTTTTACTGTAAAAATAGTGTAACTTAGTAACAAGTATTTTAGTGAATATTGTATGTTATTTAAGATAACATATCATATCCTCTAATTCTGGATTGCACGTTACATGTAATGTAATTAATTATTTAATCTATTTTTAAAATAAGGAAAGATGTCAGTATGAAAACATGCACAGTCATACACCTAAACACATCACATTTTGACAGAACGCCTAAATTTAATGAAATTATATAGGCTGGTATTAAGTAAATAACAGCTTTGAAAACGTATAAGCTAAATACTAAAGTTGTCAATAAAGCGTTGTCAATAAAACCATGTATACAAAATCATATTTAACGAAATACGTGACATTTTTGCGACGAACGATATCTGGATTTAGTTCAGGATCAAAAATATTATTGCAGACGGATCTGGCCCAGTGATATTATTGGAAAAATCACCGATATTTCTAAGAGTTATCTAATTCATCTTGGCTGGATGAAGATGACAGAACATAAATCTTTTGTCTTTAAAACTCTGGAAATTTTAGTTCCTTTTTTCTCCTTAGCCCCTTAGTTTTGACTCGCACTTTAGACTAGAGAGATAAATATTTCTCTCCTAATTTGGACGTAACCCAGAATATGATATATTGAATTTGATATTATGGACCTTCTTATTATCATAGATATTATTAAATAGATGACTCAAAGAATAAAACGTTATGATTCAAATAGTGTTGCTTTGAATTTTATTACTGTGTAGCAGCAATAAATTGGCTTTTCAGAATAAAGCTTATTTCTCAGCATCTATATAATAAAAATCAAAGAGGACTTAAAAATAACCTCGCTGTAGGTAAACTCAGATCCCAAAAGTTAACTTTCTTGCAAAGTAAACAAATCGCATTTTCGGACTGTTTATGTAAAAACTGTGAAAAGCGATATTTGAGTATTTATCGAAAATTCCAAGAATTCTACGGTAGCAGTGTATCAAAACATGATGAAAAAGCTGTTCAAGTGTTATTAAAGAATAAATCGTATTTCTTAGTATTTAACGGAAGCAGTTCATCGGAGATTGGTTTACAAATCGCTTCAAATCTTTCAATGTGGCAAAAAATTTGGAAAGAATCATGATAACCGAACCTGACCTTTAAGAAAGTTAAGAAAAGAAGTGAAATACGAAGAATAGTTTTATTTCTAATATACCTTGTAGACACAACCAAAGTCGTTGTAAACATTCAATTATATAAGTAAATAAAATGACCTAAAAGCTCATTACAAAGAAATTTTGTGATCCACTAATGCTAAAACAAAGTCCTAACGAAAAACCAACCCAATTCTCTGACAGGGTATTACACAGATTAAGCAAGCATCCTTACAAAATCCAACAACTACTAGAAGGCAGAAATACCTCTACTTGCAGAAAATCCCATGTACCAATTACTGAGTTGAATTTCAAATGTATTGAACATACAAGCCGATCTATAGAACTATTTCCACAAATGGAAAATAAAAATCAAAAAAGAAAATCTAAACTTGATGAGTTCCAACGATCAGTAGTGAATCAGTCCTATTCCCAAATATCGAATTCAATCGACCTGAAGAAAAATTGAACTTTACAATCCAGTTGGATGACAATGAGCTTGAAAATCTATAAGAAGCGAAATCTTACAAAATAAGCCAAAGATCGAAATGGATCCAATTGTTGAATTTCCAGGTTCTTTATTTTTGATTATTGCATGCTGTTATACTTGCTATAAGAAGTTTCCGTATAGAAGGTGCATCAAGAAGCCGAGGCCAGCTCCTGAGCCACTGACGACATACCACTACCACATGTTCAACTTCTTCGCTAGCCCTTGAAGTTAAGTTTTATAAGAGTGGAGCTACGATGCGAACCACCATATAAAATATGAAAGAACTAAACTAAGCCTCAATCCGGCGGCGTCAGGAAGATGTTCTATAAAACCATTTGCGAACGCTATTGTCTGGCAGTCAGTTGGAGCCACTGAAAATGACAATCGTTCTAAGTAATTGCACGTATATTCATTGTGCTCTTTTTTTAATAAATAAAAATGTTTTGCTTGGTCAAGAAAAATAACTAACAGTTTCTTATGACCGATTTGGCTTATCCGACACAAAATGTAGAGCAATGCACTGAAACGTATGACATAAGCATAATGTTATACGTTAGAGGTATAATGTTGGCTCTCCACTTTATGAGCATATTAGTTGGGTATAGCATTAATAAAATGCAAATAAATACATTCACACTAAGTTATTTTTTGAGAAAAATCAGCATTTTCGCAAACTTAAAATTAAAATCGATAGGATTAAGGATAAGAAACATTCCAACCTTAAAAAATGATCTGATCATGTTAACTTTACATAGTCGAAGATGCAGTTCCTTGGTAAGGGATTAAATCTACTCTTAGATGTAGAAGTTGCTTTGGCTTTGACTGAGACTGAAGATGTAAATTTGATTAGACGTCACTGTAGCCAGATGATCAAGAAGCTAAATATAGCCCTTATCACTTAAAGACATATTAATACACGAACAATTTTCACTTCTTAAATTTATTAAAATTAAAATCAAAGATATACAATCTCGTGATGAATAAAGCAGTTTCGGGAAATTGGCTGGTAATATGCAGTAGATTATAATAATAAGGTAGAATAATTATTATGTAACTACCCTTTTTCCGTTAAAGAAAAGAAAGATCCACTTAAATCGTCCATTAGGGATTTAAGGCAAGTATTAGACAGATTGTTACCTCATTTTACATTGATCATGGCATTGGCTTTATTTAAAGCTAATGATCATGGTATGATAAAATGCATAAAGCAGGTTTACCAATTAGACCAGTTCAGAGTTTTATTTATGTATCAACTTTTTTTTTCATCAATTTTTTGAATATGTTTTTTTAAATATATATTCTATTAAAAATACCCTCCAGGTTTCGGAGAACCCTATGGGGTCAAATCTGTCTCCGTGTTTGGCTAAGATTTTCTTGTCATTCTTTAAAGGGAATTGCTTTTTAATTGTAAATATGATAATTTAGCACAAAGGGGTAATGTAGATAATACTTTTGTAATATGGACGGGCGCTAAGGAGGATTTGAACGAGTTTTTACATAACAACACAAAATTTGCAATGGAACTCCGAAACAGTAACTTATTTTTTTTAAATTTGACGCTCAATTGAAAAGATAATAATCTTGTACATTCAATTTTTAGAAAACATAGGCAAACTGATCATGCTATTCTAATTAAATAAATAAATAATGCCTTTTATATATATATATATATATATATATATATATATATATATATATATATATATATATGGAAACAATATATAAAGTAATAACAGTAAGTAAATATATGTTTACGCCTGACGCAGTCCAGCTTTTAGTAACTACTCGACTGAACCAGGTGGAAACAAAACAAAAAAAAATAAATAATTAAAATGAGAAATTATTCAAGTCCTCATTAAGTAATTACGCAAAAAAGAGAGAATTTACATAAGATAATTAAAATAACAACGAAATAAAAATTAAAATAAATAGTTAATTTTAGAGTGAATAAAAAATATGTTAACAAAAACAAAAAAAAAAAGAACTGAACATTAAAAAACCCTTCCAAGTAGGTCACTGAGAAGCAATGTAATTGAATGTGTCACTATTAAGGTTTAGCAAGTTGTTCGGTAAGCTATTATAATGATGTACTGCATTGTAAAAATGGCACTCTGATGATGAGGCATAGTTAACCCTTTGTTATTTCGAAGATTTAAATTGGGAATGCCATGGCGAAATACCAAGCGCTCACGAATGGAAAAGGGAGTGAAGTGAAAGCAAAAACCCTACACAAAATTACATAAATTGAAATCTGAACACACAGGCAATTCGCTTGTGTTATCTTCTAAAATTTACTGTCGGTTAAGTATATAAGGTTTAATTATTTGAGAAGAGCTATTACCATAGTATTTTAGCTTGGCAACCAGTAATATATGATTGATCAAATGCCTTCGTAAAATCAAGGAGTACCAAAATGTTGTTCATTTTTTTATCCCATGATCGAATTATGTCATATGTAACACTAAGGTAACAGAGGTGTTGAAATTTTGACGAAAGCCCCATTGTATATTTGGAATAACACTCTGGATAGTGCAGTAAGTATACATTTGTATATACAATATTTTCTCAAACATTTTTGATAGCGCAGGCAAAATATTTATAACACGAAGATCATTAAAAGTTGAAGGTTTGGAAACTTTTGCCAAGGGTTTTCGATTGATAGTTTCCATAATTTAAGAAAGTAGTTTATTTCAAGACTACAGATATTAGTTAAATATTGATCGTTAAACGGACTACAATACTTAAGCATTAGCGGAGAAATCTCGCCAACCCCAGTAGCATTTGTTTTTATATAATTTAAAATAGTATTCACTTCAGCCACTACCATTTGAAAAGAAAATTTCAACTGTTGGTTAATAACATAGTTAAACAAATTGATTTTATCATGTGGACATATACAATCTTGCGGCTTTCATTTCAATAATACATAGAATGTTCACTGTTCCGTTATTGCCTATACTATTTATGAAAGAGAAACATATAAATTATCCAATAGCTATCAGTTATTAATGATGGATACACAAAAGAACTAACTGGCATACTCTTAAATAAAAAGTAAAACGTAGAAATAATTTCATTACAGCCCTAAAATGATTCAATTCCACCTTGGCAGCCACCAATATTTTTACGTTTATCAGATTTGAGCTCAGTGCCATTGAAATTAAGAATTATTATTAAAGCAAATGTCAGTATTGTATATAAATCTTCCAGTAATCTTGGATCTCTGTTGTCAAAGCTTAAGATAAAACAGAACCATTAGCTCCGTTCTCAAAAATCACCTAATGAGAAAATATCTGCTTTTGATGTTCATCTTAGACAAACATGCCCCGTTTTCGCAACTTTGTGCTTTTTACACCAACTATAATTTTAAGATGTTATGCAACAGTAAGTTTGGCAAAAATAGACATGTTAGAAAACATAGGAATAGCAAAATTGCAAATGTTGAGTCTGCGCATATCACAAATTTTCCTAAAAATAATGTTGCTGCTGAATCATTCTGACATTGACTTCTTAATAAGATCGTACGATGCTGGTGAGTAGGGATGAGCGATATAAGATCTTACCTATCGATAGGTATCCCTATCTACCGTTAGTTATTCCTACTTATTGATATGTATTCCTACCTATCGATATACTTGCGACAAAATTACGGAAGAAAAAAAAGTACCTCACTTTCATAATGGCGCTTAATTTGCTTGTAAATACGTAATCCTATTATCATAACTATCATTGTTATCAGTTACCTATCGACATCATCGGATACCTATCGACAAAATTGCTCACTTATCTGCGGTTATCGACATATCGATATATTTTAATTTACCTATTATTATTCGATATGTTGGTCACCTATATCGATAAAACTTCTTATCTCTCCTCGTAAGACCGTGTTTATAGTCACTACTATTTTCAGTCCTGTTTTGTTCGTTTATCTACGTATTGTGATATAAATATAAATTTGTAATTTTATATTTTCCTGTTGTGTGTATATGTTCTGACTTCTTTGGAAATGTGATATGTAAGTTTTAAATTTTAATTTTTTAATTCTATAATTTTGACACCGGTTCTTTTAAATTTATTTTAGATTTAACTACTGATAAGTGTTAAAACTGGCAGAAAACGTAGATAATTAAATCAAATTAATTGTGAAGATTGGGCTTTTATTTTTTTTAACTATTTATAAATATCCATCCTATAGAAAAAATAGAAAACTTGAAGCTGACATATTTTTTTTATGTTGAAATTTGAAATGAATCGGTATGAAAAATATGTTTTTCGTATTCTAAAAACTCTCAAACGTCGACTAAGCCCAATTTATATTTTTCGAAAATCGATTCCAATACTTTCTCTATAAAATCTACGTAGTGTATTAGTAATACAATATATTGGCTGTCTTATGGGGAGGTAAACATGTGCTTTATGAGAATCTGTAGGGAACGTATCGCTTCCTTCCCGTAAGGACAGCATTAGTAACTTGGAGGTTCTGGGTTCGATTTCAGCCCTAGTATAGATTTATTTAATTTGATTTCAGTTTCTTTACCAACAAAAGTATTCTTCTTTCGCTAATTAAAATTGACTTGTAAAGTTGTGTGCCTGTGATTTACAGTTGTTGCAATAAAGCATAAAGTATTTAATTTTTAGGTTAGTGAAGACGATTCTCAAGTTATTTATAGTGTTTTTATTTTTTTAAGACTTTTAGTATGTTCTTCGATCTTACCCACCTGCTAGTTGAGTACCAGTATTTTGAAACGAAAGCATCAAACTGAAATAATTTTA
The DNA here is from genome assembly GCA_030620095.1 of Kuschelorhynchus macadamiae. Lineage (NCBI taxonomy): Eukaryota > Metazoa > Arthropoda > Insecta > Coleoptera > Curculionidae > Kuschelorhynchus > Kuschelorhynchus macadamiae. Next base: position 1,112,430 of record JAUTXW010000498.1, on the reverse strand, counting down.
AAATATTTAAGATACTCTTGGATATTATTAACTAGTCACATCTTATTCCAAAATTAAAATATATAAATCTATTAGAAATCTAATATTTCCTTACGTTAGTATGGTCTAGACATGCGGAAGTAAAGCAAATCCAGACTTTATTTTCTTAAAAGTCTCTACAGTCGATTGCCTTTGGACCGCACGTTTGATCGATGCAGCACGCCCCAAGGCATTTCCGAGAATGATTCTGTCCGACACAAGCGGAAAGTCGGATGCAATTTGAACTTTAACGAATTTTGTGAATTTCTGATATCAAGGCAAAGAAAATCGGTAAATTGGCCCAGGACTTCTCTGGTAACTAATTCTTCCAAAAACAGATATTTAAATATGCGTGTATAACTATTTAGTAATAACTTTTTACACAATAAACAGGGTGCAAAAGAAAATGACAAATATTTTAACACATAAAAGTACAAGTAATTTGGAGCAAAAAAAGATCTATATTGCAGGGAGTCAACACTCAAGGGCTGCTTTGGCGTTACAAACATTTTAAAATTTACAGGTTTTATTTTTGAAAAAAAAAACATTGCAGTTTTAATCTTTGAATGTTGCACAAATACTTATTTTCCTTAAAGCTACCTTTAATTTTTGTAGCCGTTTTACCTATTTGCATCTAATTAGAAAACCAATGCTTTTGAGTAAATAAATTATAACAAATTAATTAAAAACATTTACAATTTTTGAAAAATGTGCCTCATTTACATACTTACGAAAACTGCATGCACGGCAACTATAAATCAATTTTTTTACAAACCACATGGTACACTAATATCTTTCATGATGACAAAAAGAAAAATTTAAGAAAATTTGCTCGCTGGAATTAAGTTTCCTGTTTCTCGTACGTATTGATAGTGAAGCAAATATTATTTTATCGTTCTTTCATATACAAATATTTCGTTTTAAATTGTTGCAGCTACAGCACAGGAATATCACTATACCATAAATCTCAGTTTCCAAATTAAGTAGGTACAAATGAAATATAGTTTTTTACATAACAACATAATGTTTTGTCCAGTTACAGTAGTAAAAATAATTATGCGGCAAGTAAGACTTATTTCGTGTTCCCGGATTGTACGTTTTGAATTATGGGGCATTCTAATATTAATATGCTACATTTTTATGTTGTTTGTCAAACTGAAAGTCGCTGTCCTCTTAAATAGTCTTCTTACGCTTGCGCAAATAAGAATTTATGACTATACATTTAGGCGATTCATATATCTAACATTCATTTAGAATAACAAGAATAAACGTTTTTATCTCCTCACCTGGTAGGTGTAAAAATGTTTGAATTCAGATCGAACATACATAAATAACCACATTAATTTACATATATACTTAAATAAATCCACTGCTTATATTCCAGTACACAATATTTTATTTGCGTTTATTTGTTTTTTAATGTATAATTTTTTAACTGTGCATAACGTTATTAACATAGTCTTTATGAAAACAAAGTATGTCGTTTATTATTTTCCTCCATAAAAAAAAAGTGATTTCGATTTTTTAAATACTTTATTTGACCGCTAATCTGTTGTAATTCGCACAAAAAAATTTTTATATCTTAATATCTTTCTGAAACACTTGGTTTCCATGCAAAAAAATCCAGTCAATTCGATACGTATTTTTTTGAGTCTGATATTTTAAACATTTTAGTATGACGCCATTTGGTTTCGCCATCATGGCTTAATACAAAAACAATGACATGCTAGGACCACATCCTAAATCCCGTACTTGTTTTGTATAAAATTTATCTAAAGCCCTTAAAAATTTACTTAAATTTTTTTAAAGTTATTACCATATATGAATGAATTATATGAATTTATAAAATGTGTAACTCTGTATAGTGGATTTCTGAAATTAGATTTTTTATAATGTTTTTTTAAACATTTAAATAGGCCACCATTTTGTTTCACGATATTGTCTTCGTACCAATTTTATCAGTTTTTATCTATACTAGTCACACTTAAATTTTAGGCAAAATTTAAAATCAACTAAATAAGTAAATTTTTACACAGATTTTTAAAACAAAATATTATTTCGCTATGATGAATTCGTACCAAAATTTACCACTTTTGTCACATATAATTTGTGTGTGTGTTTGTTCAACGATCTTATATGGCAGCCATTTTGTTCGGTCATCTTGAATTTGAACCAAAACTTTACCAATTCATTTCTACATATAGCTTACTCCATTCTTGCCTAAAATTTAAAAGTAGTCTTTCGACTTATTAGGGCGCCATTTTATTTCGCCATCTTGAATTCGTTAAAAAATTTTACCAATTGATTCCTATATCACACATGATTTTTATGCAAAAATTGAGGTAAAAAGTTCTTTAGTAATATATTTTTTAACATTCTACTATGCCGCCATTTTGTTGGATTTTTACAAATACACTCAGTTCCATTAAATTTTTTGTCTAACTTTAAATTCATGTTTTTTAAACTAGTAGACCATTTTTAACAATTCTCCAAGCTGCTTGGAAGTTAATCGCAAAATGTATGTTTTTTTTTTAATTTTTGAGTTACTCTATGTATTGCACCGGTTTTTGTATGAAACATTTCCATTTAATTTACAGATTTATCTCAAATATTTTCTGAATAACAGCTTGTTTACTGGAATTTTAAATTTTTTCGCTTCTTTCTGACTTATTTGACTTTTGATTAATTTGACTCATTAGATATTTCACATAGGTATTTTAAAATATGTTAATTTTTAAATCGTGGGTCGATTTAAACATTTCTTTTATTTATCGCCAATTGATTAGTCAGATTAAAACAAATGAATGATTACTATAAAATCCATTGAAATTTTGAAAAAATCTCGAAGGGTAATTTTTTTACAATTAAATTTTATTTGGCATTTTTGTTCCGCCATCTTCAATTTTTACCAACATTTTATAAATTAATTTCTATATCACACCTAATCTGAAATTAATTGAATAAGCAGTCCCTTCAAACTGATTTTAGATTTATACCAAAATTTTACCATGACAAATTTTATTTCTAGCCAGGAGCGTGTAATGACCAATTAACTATATAGTACTTTTATGATTCTGAAAAAAGGTATTATACAAAATTTTTATATTTATTTAGATATTTTTCGGATAGTAATAATAAATAACCATATTTTTTATGTAGCTATTTAATAAAGGCTTATGCAGAAAAATAAGTTTATTAATCTTAAGAAATTTGAGTTAAATATTATTTTTTTTAAATATTAATATCATGCCTATATTATTTTATTTTGCACTACGCATAACAACGTATAAGTTTATCATTCTAAATGCACAAATAATTTGAATACATTTAAACGTATAAGCTTGTATAGTTTTGTCTACTTTGTTTGGACTGCAAAGACAGACATTAACTATCAGTTGTTTAAATATATAATTTGCTGTCTAAAAAACGATAAAATAACGAATAATAGTCTTGTCAACTGAATTATTAGTTCGATCATCCTTAAAGTAATGATGGAGATAATAGATTTTCAATTTGAAACTTATAGCGAAAAAACTTGATATTGATGCTTATGTATAGGAAGATCTAGTATCACGAACGCCAATAAATTCGGAGAATTAATAAGGCCACACGGAAATATCAAGTAGCTTTATTTAGAACTGTATACTTTATGAAGTATCTATCTACTAACTATTATTTTCTTTAATTTTTGGAGGATGATATAAAAAATAAGAGGATTCGAGAAAAACTTGGCTGTATTGTCTGAAATTGAAATTGCAGATATTATTAACAAATGAAAAAGAAAAATATTTGTGCCGTCGAATTATAAAATTAGGTAATTGAGGAGTTTCAATAACGATCAAAACTTATAGGGATTTTACTGTTACTGTTAACTTATAGATCGTTGTTTACGTTAGTACACAGTACGAATAATGGACACTGTATAAATTGGGAAAAAATGGCTAACCGAAAGTGGATGAAGTGTTTCCTCATAAGGCTACTAGAAATCACTGACCACACATTATCTCAAATTTGAATCCGACAAGAGTTCGAATGATGAATACATTTATGTGATTATTTCGTAGACTTATTATTTAATACAGACAAAACATTATTCAGATTAAAGAGCATAATTTGGTGCAAGTTCTTGCTAGGAAAAACGAAAGGAGAGTCTAGTTCAAACTTCCGAACATGCCAAAAAAGTTGCATGTGGTGGAGATGTTCGATAGATTATAACAGCTATAGTGGTATTTAAAAGAAGAAAATAAAAAGACGAATATAAAGAATGTATACCAGCATTTACGCAAATTACACACAAAGGCTGCTGCTCTTATGTAAATAAATTTAAAACCGAAAATGATGAATGGTATCATTTTACACATATATTTTAATTTCTGAAGCAGCTAATGTTTTGGAAATTACTGTTTATATTTGCCAAACAGCACGGTATACCAATTTTAACCGCTTGATAAGTGTTTTATTTGTGTCGTTTTGTACCACTGTTACGAAGAATAGTCGTATTGTACAAACTTTTCTGTAAAAAACTCAACAGAACTCGTTTAGGCATTATATTGAGGGAAAAATTTATTCAAAGAACGATGATGGTTAAAACTTGCAATCAGCTTTTAAGCGAATAACCAAATACCCGCATTTTCTCTCAATAGACAGTGGGAGAAGACAGAGGACAGAACAAGAATTGTTCTGAAAAGATTCTATTTGACGAAGGTCACCGAAATTAGAAAACGAATCGGATAGCAGCAACTTTTTTCGCATTTTATAAATGTCTGTAAGTCCTGACAGTAATTTTGGCAATAACTTTTCGATTAACTAAGGTTTAAAAACAGACAATATATAAATGGAAACCGCCATAATATAGAGAATATGCTTAAAATAGGAAAATAAATAAAAAAAATATCTACCAAAATATCATAATATCGTATGTGATTTTTTGGCCGTTTTAAAATATTGTATTTTATAGCCTGACAAAATGATGAAACTGTAATAGGCATTTGAAAAGATAGTACAAGTTAAATTAAATGTGCAGAAATGTACATTTTTAATAAAAAAAATGTCTTACGTTACCAATTTTTTCGCAGAGCAATTAGTGTTAATCTACGACCCTGTGTTATTATGGCAGTGAACTGTGTCAAGAGGAATGAAGGAACTGCTTACAATCTCTTAGTTAAAGACCCTAATTAACGACGCAAAACAATCAGCTCGACTACTGCACCGATCCTCGTATGAAATTGATTTAACACACCTTTCCCGACCTCCACAATGTCTTCCGGAGTTAATAAAGCTTTAATACAATAAAGTAACAAACTAAAAGTTGGCAATGCATCATTTGCAAAGACGAAAAATTTTATTTCTATGTTATAAGAAGCCGGTAAGCATATCTTTTAGATCGACTTGGTTTGTGCTGTCTTGTTTTCTTCTCCGAAACAGTGGGTTTTTAAATTTCAACAATTATGCTTGAATTTGTTGGTGTTTCTTTTATATACAACTCCTGTTTAAAAGGAATTATCTTTTATATTATTTTATTTTAAATAAATATATGTAAAAGAAAAATTTGTACATTGTTTAATCTTATTATAAATAGGGTAATACTTGTATCACTAAATAAGGTGACCTAAAACTTAATTAACCTTTAAACCATCATATTGAGCAGAGTAACAAAAAACAGTTAATTGAAGCTTATTTAATATAATTTTACTTCATGAATTCTTCATGAAAAAAATGTATAGCATTTTGGCGGCCTTATTACAGATAAAAGTAATGTAGTTAAGCCCATTTCATATTTAAAAAGATTTGTGTATCTAGTCAAATGTAAAACTGAAGATTATTCCAAAATCAACGTTATATAAACATAAAGAATATTATAAGGGCTTTTTAATTGTAGTTTAGTAATAAATTTAAGAAGCATATAAACCTTAAGGTGACGTTAATTGCGTCGTATGTAGATCAAACATTATACATTTTCAATTACCGGTCCTATGGATCGTTGTTATATGAAGTATAGTGTATTTTATGGGAGTTGCAGAGAATTGTCAATTGTTTTATTTCAAATTCTGAATTAAAATCACTTTCAATTTAACTAACCTAAGTTCTTGAATTTCAGAATCTCTAATGAAGTAATTTGATCGTCAAACATCTCAGTATCAGTAGTGAATTTCTCCGGCACCACCGGCTCCTGCTGCTGGTGTAAAATCGTTAGCAGTAATGTCAGACCTTGCTATACATTTTAAGTATTTATTTACTTACTATCTGCATTTCTATATGATCAATATTTCATAGGATATTTTTTTAGCTTGAATCGATACATAGAGTGTTTATGTAGTTGCAACTTTCCTTGACGTTGCCAAGCGCTATAAATGACATCAACCCAACTACATAGTCCGTCTTATGAAAATTCAGGGCCGATTTATTCATTAAGCAAGAAAAGCAGCTACCTATGGCGGCTGGTTGACATAGGGCGGCAACATTTTTAATGAAAATGTTGTCCGAAATTGTAAAAAATAAAAATTAAATATCTTGCACTGATCGGGCAGATTTGTTCACCAAACGACCAGGCGGGTCGTATAAAGCTAGATTTTTCAGCAAGTTTGTGATAGAGTTATACTGCACCAATTAACATGATTTTTTTTTTAGATGGTCTAGTTACCGAGATCTTTCAACACTATTTTTTGTACAGTTTTATCGCGTATTTTTTCTATAAAACCAATATGTTTTTCTTCAATAACATTTCTGGACGATATGGCGAATAACCCACATATTCTTATAATTCCACTGGAAACTCATCGCGCAATCTACTTGACTTTACAGCTCTACAATGGCACTACTCTTAGTTTTGTCGGTGATTCCCCGAAGCGCGAATTCAGCGATGCTCCAAAGCGCGTTTTGAGCGGACGGCAGACTACCGATGATTGACAAATGGTTTATTGTTCTATGATTAATCGATCACTTGTGGCGTGGTAAATAGCAACGTATAAAGTTTTAAGTTAGACTGCCTCGTTGTATCTAGTTCACGTGGTAGGAGCTATAGTTATTATTATTTAAATTCACTCGTGTTTCCGCGTGTGAGTTTCTCACTTAATTAAATACATTTGGTAAGTAAAATTATATTTTTTAATTGGTGGTGAGTGACTTTATTTCATCATTTTAGTAAATTTTGAAATAAGGAAAAATAAAATTGGCTTAGTGGGGCGGTCTATAGAAAGAAGCCTCAAGAAAAAATTGAAAATAAAAAATTGTTCCAAAAATGCATTCGTTTTTTCCCTCTCTATCTAGACCTATAGATCCACCTGCGCCTAATCCCTTAACAGAGCAAAAAACTTTAAACAAAATTGATAACACTCAATCGGTCCAGTCCGGCACTATAGACACTGAAGACCCTGGAGTGATCGCAATACAAATATCATTACCACCATCATTGGTAGGAAAATATACAATATCTGAAGTGCCAGCTGATTGAATAGTTAATTAACGATAACACTACAGAAGCAGTTATTATAAATCCTCCAAAACAAAATTAAAATGCTGGTTTTGTAGCCTCTGGTGTTAAAGACCATTCTACAGGTGCAAATATATATTTAATGAAACAACATTTGTACAAGAAAATTCGCCCTCAAAAGTTTGTGTGTTTTGTATTCCTTGTCTTTTATTTTTACAAGAAGAAAAGTTTTTTACTACTAGAAGATTTAATGATTGGAAAAATGCATGTGGAAGATTAAAACAACATGAAGAATTACATATCCATAGATCTAGCGTTATATGTTTATTTAGCAGAAGTAGAGTAGTTAACCGAATAGTTAGTTTTCTTGTAATCACATATAGAAATGAAGTAACAATATTGGGGTGGTGTTTTAAAATGTTTTAATTGTATCGCTGCAATTTTAGTTACATTAACAATCAGAGGGCTTGCACTTCAAGGGGAAAATTGGATCAGTTCAAATTAGAAAATTTTTGGGATGTTTAGAACTCATTGCTGAATGGAATTCCAATTATTTATCAAATACTATATGTGAAGAATTAGTAGTTTTAGTGGGAAAAAGGGGTATCAAAAAAAATTAATGACGAATTAAAAATATCACAATAATAATTATTAATAATTGATTCAACACCAGATGTCTCACATATTGATCTGCCGCCATTATTGGTCTGCTATGTCTCGTCTAAAGGTATACACATCGAAAGGTTTATTAGACATATTCCATCGACTGACCACAAATCTACTGATTTGAAAATAGTAGTAACTTCACCTTTAGAAGAATATAATCTAGATATTATGGATTATTGCGGGCGGTCTTATAATAATGCATCAAATATGTCCGGTGCATATTCAGGGCTGCAAGCCAGGATTAAAAGTCATAACAAACTTGAAGAGTATCTGTTTTTTGCAAAATCTCTATAGGTTTTTCTCAGCTTCGACATATCGATGGAGAATATTATCAAAAATATAAAGTTGCCTATTGTGAAATCTCTATCAGAAACTAGGTGGCCCGCAAAAGCTGATGCTACTAAAGCTATATATAATGGGTATAATGAAACTGAAATGTCACATTCCCAACTAAGTACTGAGGAAAGTCAAACCGGGGCTGTAAGACATGAAGCACTAGCACTGTGTGATAAAATGGACGACTTTATTTGCTGTCATTTGGCATCACATTTTAGAGAGAATGAACGCATCCAATAAATATGTGCAAAATCCTGCGATCGACCTTGGTTCTGTGGTTTCAGAATTGGATGGACGAACAAGAAGCTAAAAATATTTTACAAGATGAGACAAAGGTATATAAAGAGCGCAGAAAAAAAACGAAGAAAAGTTCAGTTTGATGAAGAAGCAACATTTCCATCCACAAATAAAATGAATAGGGGAACATTTTACGTTATCATCGAAGTACTCTTGGAAAATCTAAAAAGACGCTTAGTTGCTTACCAACGTATTTATGAGCGATTTTTTGTCCTAACAAATTTGTGGAACTTGGAAAATGAAACAGTAGTTAAAAAAGGGAGACGAGTTAAAAAAAAATATGAAAATGATTTAGATGCTTCCTTTATTCAAGAATGCATTCATTTAAAAGCACCTTTAGCATTAATTCTGCATTGAAAATTTGCAAGTATTTAAGAGAAAATGGATTAAAAGAAACATGGAATGACATGGCGCTGCAAATTTTGCTTATCAATTCTGGCTGCTAATACTGCATCTGAAAGATCATTTTTAAAATTATCAAGAATTAAAAACAATTTTAGATCGACCATGAACCAAGAACGTTTAAATGTTCTCTCCATTTTATCTTTGGTATACGATGTTACAAAAATATAAGTTATGATGAAATTATTAACGATTTTGCCCAATAAAGGTTAAGAGAGAAACCTTTTTGAAGGACAAAATGGTCTGTATTTTTTTATGTTAATGTATGTCTTTATTAAAACTTGAACTTTAAGAACAGTGAAAGTTGTTTTTATCATTATTTTTAAAATTTGAAATGTTTTTAAAAAACATTGTTAAAGAAAATGTATTAGTGGGGGAGGGGCGGGGGGCAAAATAAATGTGCCTAGGGTACCAATTTACCTTAAAGTGGTCCTAAGAAAATCGTCAATGAACTTTGACTTACATACACGATTTCACATTTCAATATGTTCACTATTTTAATGAGGCACTAATAATGTATATGATCGAACCAGCCTAACGTGATTGAAAATAACATTTTTCTATATGATTTCCATCTGATCGTAACTAAATTTAATACGTAATCTGATTTCTATATGTGTACATTTTAGGCAGGAACTGGAATTGCTTATATAAAACCCGATAAAAAACCATACATATATAACAGGTATCACGTACTGCAAGGAACTTTAAGAGGAAATATATTTTAATTAGAGACCCTTATATTTCAAATTGTGTTTATGTTTCAAATAATATGCTTACTTAGTAACAAAAAACTGAACTTGGTAGTAGGGAGCTTAAGTACTTGATGGTACCTATTGCTTTAATATATTTAATGTGAGCTTTACGAAGTATTATTAGTACTACCAGCTAAAACTACCACTAAATATTTTTCTTAATGTATATTGGAATTTTACAAGTTCTACGAATAAATATTGCCTCACATGAAACTGAAGTTGATAACAGCGCCGAAAAATTGAATTATGTGTAAATGAATTCTATAGTTTTAGATTATGTCAAATTTCTTGCCACTATTTTCTCCTAACCCTAAGGGAACATGTTTGAAAAACGAAACATTTTAGTAACTGCATTTTTACAATAAAGTAGAAATGACTTAAATGATTTGTTTCTCTTTGTTTAAAAAAAGAAAACAAAAGTCAAGTAATTAAAGAAAACATTTCCAACAGTCAGAGAAATGTAATGCAAGGTAATATTTTTTCTCTTTAACAACCGGTACAGCTTCTGTGTTTTCAATACCATAAACATCACAAGACGTGGAAAATTTGAAAGCGTGTAATTAAAATTATTAAAAGTGTAACCAAGCTTGCATCAATAATATCTGCATTGTAAAGGGTTTTAAGAAAAACACATTTTTGAATCAAGGAATATTTCTCCATAAGTAACGCAAAACATGCACATTCATAAAATAACACCCATCTTTAAAATATAATCGTAAAACAATTATGTTCATGTTTAAGGACTTGATATTACCCATCGCTTTAACATCTGCATTGGTAATTTTACGACATATTCTAGAGAGGAAATGTGCTTATAAGCATGATGTTAAATTAAACTCGATAATTTAATAGTGGATATAGAGGACTAGTCAACAAAGCGTGATTTCCCATTTATATTTCACCTTATTTAAAATAAATAAAAGAATCATAAAGTTTTTAGTTTGATAAATAACGCATTATACAAAGAGAAGACTCATAAACATTAAGTTCCGATCATGTGCATTTTTTTTTTAAATAAAACGGTCTGAAATGTATTCCATTGCTTAATTCTAAAAGGCATTATAAAAATGTGTGACATAATAGAACCTATATGGATACATAAACATATTTTCAGATACTGGCAAATTTTTACTTATCATACAGCACTTTAAATAAGTGTAGTGGGTTGGAGCCAGTTTAGGTTAGGTTAGAGAATATATTAAAACTGTTAAATTTTATTATATAGCACACGTTAACAATCAGCAAGAAAAAGTATTTTAGTAAGTACAAGTTTAAAGGGTTAGGCAAAATAGGTTTATTTTTTCGGGAAAAATAAATTAATTTTGAATTGAATGGAAACTTCAATATCTCGAAATATTTAAGAGCGGTCTTCGACAAATGAGAAATCATGTAGCGATCCTAATTTATAAATACGGGATGGTAAACCATACACAGACATTTTTTTTCAAATTTCATGTCTGTCTCATTTTGGAAAAAAAAAAACGATTTTTATGTGATATCTATTAATTGTGGAGGAAAAAACTTTTCGAATATTTTTCGTAAAATCAGAAAAACTAAAATTTTAATAAAAATCAACTGATATCAGTAGCCTGTATCTGAATAACACTTAAAAATAATAAAACCCATTCAATTGAAGGCAAATTTAGAAAAATTATCTTGAACAGCAGTAAAACCATCTTTTTGTTTTGTTACATCCTGTATAATTTTGTTTTAATCAACTAAACAATACATTAATGCATTTGTAATAAGCAGTTTTGGGAGTCGTTCTAAATAAGTATTATTCAGATACAGGGTGCTGATATTTAGTAAAACTTATTTTTCCAATATTTCGATGATTATTAAAAAATCCTTACAACTAGTTTTTGCTTTTGACCTACTGATACCCCCACAAACAATAAAAATAAAAAAAATTGTTTTTTTCAAAAGTGGGACAGACATGGGATTTGAAAAAATGCACTGTATTGTTTACCACCCTGTATTTATGAATTAGGATCGCTAAATCGAAATCCAAATAAATTAAATACTCTACAAATTTCCACTATGCCTTTCAAAGTTCGAGCACGGTATTTACCTTACATACGTTTATTATAAAAATATAAACGTCAGTAAAGAGAAACAGTTATATTTCCGGTATTGTTCCTAAAATTGACATTGAATAGTCAATTTAATTTTTTGAATCTGATTTTGGTTCAGTAGTTTAAGAAAAAATGTATAACCATTTCTTTGATAATTGGTTATTGCGTCTTCCAACCACTGACCAAAAGTGTCAACCCAAAAATTTATTAGGCAAATTAGTGATTTCAGAATACTTTTGTTTCTTATAGTTATCTTTACGTTTTAGCATCCCTAGATGACTTTAGTCTGTCAGTCGGTCGGTCTATCAGTTCGCGGTATAGGTAATGGGGATGACTTGTTAATAATTTGGTAAAAATTCAATATGGCGGCCTAGTAGAATGTTGCAAAAATTATTAATAAAAAACTAATTATCCAATTTACCTTAAACTTGGCAATAAAATCAACTGTTACATAGGAATGAACCTGTAACATTTTGGTACGAATCCAACATTGTAAAACAAAATAGCGGCTTAATAAATTATTTAAAAAATCAGCCTGGAAAAACTTCTTATTGGATTATTTCAAATTTCCTGCAAGCATAAATGTGATATAGTAACAAATTGGTAACGTTGTGGTACGAATCGTACGTTGTCAAGTTTTGCAGAAAAATTAAATGTGCTATAGGAATAAATTAGTACAAATTCAATACGACGGGCCAAAATGGCGGTCGTAAGAAAATGAATGTAGTTACTACTTATTCAATTTACTTTAAATTATGCCCAAAAACTAAGTGTGTCATAGCTAGAAACTGGTATAATATTGGTCCGAATCCAATATGGTGGAACAAAATGGAACCCAATAAATATATTTCAAAAAACAACGTGGAACTAAATTGGGTCACGTTTTACTATCCCTTAGAAACGCTTTAAACAAAAAATGGCAATATAAATTTTTAAAAATCTCTTAAAGCAGTATCTCAGTCACTTGCTTCTTAATGGACAGGTTGCTGTGAGAAACAACACTAACAGACTAGGGCAACTTGGACAAACACGAATGTCACAAACTACAAGAGGTTGATAAATGTTATTGCACGTATTCTAAACTTTAGTTTTTACTTCCCTTGTTCAAGAAAAGTATTCTAATTGTAAAAAAATCACCCTTCGAGTTGATCTCTAGATGCTAAAAAACATATTGTCTAGATTCCGTCGGTCTGTCATTCTGTCAGTCTGTCTATCGGTCTGTCTGGCTCGTACCCAATTGGTATCGCACTTTCCTATTTCCAATAAAAGAAAAAAATTAATAATGAGAGAAGTTCCAGGTAAAGGAAACCTACCGATTTTTTACAACAGCAACAAACATGTTTTGGTTGGAAAATACAATCGGAATCGTTCGCCACAATAAATACAACTTATTTTTATTATAATGTATAATGTATTTCACGAGCTATCTTACTATCATCAGATACTAAAATTATAGGATTTTCTTTCCTAGGGTATCTTCATTGCGTACTCGATTATCAAACATTAACTTTAATACTAAGGAGTAAGTTTTGTGGCCTTCTGGCTTGTTTTTCGTTTTTGATGAGGTATAATAACCCTACAAACATTTTGTTTTGAACCATGAATCCGCAACAGCTTTTTCGTAATTATTTAAAGATAATTTAGGGACAAATGAGCATTTTTATTGCTTCGACCAGTCAATATTTTCACCAAAATATCAAATAAACAATTTTATTTGAAACCGACTTTGAAACAATTTCAATTAAACTGGTTATTTTGGGACCCCATATATTTCGCAAATATGATGTTACATCACAAATGTTGCGGTTTCCTGAAGAAGTTACAGTCCTTTAGATCACTAAATGTCGCATATTGTTGTATGGTATGTTCAGAAAACCTAGCTCCTAGATGCTTAAACAAATATATTTTTGACATAATATATGTGTTAAAATATGGACAAGTGGGATTTCTAAAATATCCGATGCAACTGTTTTCGTAATTATTTTTTTAAGTTTTTGAAACTGAGCCAGAGCTAACCAAATTACCTGCATGTTTTATTTTACTATATATTCTATGTTTAGAACGTGGTAGTGAAATTGTAACAAACATTTAAAAAATCAGAGGCGACTAAAAAATAATCAGAATTACAAATTTTAAAGGAATTATGTCAAATAACATTTTATTATATTGTCGGCAAGCTCAAATTAGAAATTGAAAATTACAAATGCATTTGTGGCATATCCAACTGAGCAAAATAAAAAAACCAATAACTCCGCTATTTTGTATTTGAAATGAAAAATTATAAAACCGAGTTTTAAAGAAAGTTGGACTCTCTAAAAAGTTAAATTAAATTCCTTTAGAAACTCTATTACAGTTTAACCGGAAGTGAACAACATTGTTTGAGAAGGGTTAAAAGTTGACTAATATAGTATCCAATAGAATGTAAATAAGATATTAAAAAAAAAAACAAGGAAAGTATATACATTAGTTCTTGGGCCCAAATATAACACCATATTTTTTTATAAGGCAATTATGATAATATTGTAAGTAAATGTCTCCTGTTTTTTAAATTTATTTGTAATTAATTAAAAAAATTTTTATTTAAAGTAAATTTTGTTGTAAGATTTGAAAATTTCGTAGTTTGTGCAGCATTAATTTTTCTGCAAGCTTTTCTTTAAGAGATAGAAAAACAAAATAAATATAAAAGTTATAAGTATTAATCTATTGATATAAAAAAATAAACAAATGTCAATCGTACAGTAAGAACAGTTTCGAACTTGTACTTTTAAACAAACACCCTATGTATTTTCAGTGTTCGGAAAGAGCATTTTCTTATTAAAAAAATACGTACTTTGTCTATGTCAAGTCAGCTATCTTAAAAGTTAACTAAATTCTGGAAAAATCAGCTGCTCTTGTCTTGTAGTAAAGTTAGCATAGTCGGCTCTGAAATAACTTCACAGCCGTGTAGGTTAATAAATGTATTAATACTTTGCCGAAATACAACCTAAACGATATAGCTTTTTCGCATACGCGACCCGTAAATTTGGACTATTTAAAAAATGCATCAGAAATAACAGAGGTTGGAAGTATTAAATATATGATTTTCAGCGTTAACAAAAAATACAATTCTGGTTCAAATTTAATTGAATTGCTCTGGTTTATTGGGGTAAAATAAAATAAATCGAGGCTTCATTCGACTATTTTTATTGTAGATAACTTTTTAGAAAGGCTTTAAAACATCGGCATTTGTCGAGTGGGTAAAAAAAGTGTTTTCTCAAAATTTTGATTGGAGCGATCAATTTTAAGAATTATTTTCCAATAACCTGCAATTTTTCGATACATCCTTCTCTAGGTGTGATAGATTATACAATGAAAAAAGTTTTTTTATTTTTATAAATATGTCTTTAAAAATGTATTATAATTTATTTTGAATCATATTCAGGCTAGCTCCAGAGGCGTGCTAAATGCAATTACTTGTAAACCTTGAAACATAAAATTTTTTACTTGTATTTATCTTCTTAGTAAAACTGTTATCATTTTAAGATAACTAAAATAACTAATGAGAAAACCTAAAATACCTCGAAATAGTTTTTTTGTTTCTTGAGAAAATGTCACCATAGGCGGAGGTAACATATTTTCTTTAAACATATGCATTTACTTTAAAATCCTAAAAAAGCAGAAAATGGGTATAGCAAGCAAAAACAAAATAAAAGGTATCAATGTAGAATATAAATAAAATTAAAAATATTCAGGGTGACATGATAAGGCTTATATTTCTGTTTTTAAATATGTTTGAATGTATAGCTAAAACGGACAAACACCCTGTTGGTCAAGCTGACTAATATGCAATAATCCAGTTTAAATGGTTGTCAACCCATCTGAGACGTTCGATGCTGTGGTAAAAGGTACTTCGTTCGTTTTCTTTTTTCTAAAGTAAACAAATCGATAAAATGGCTTTACCTGAGATTGCCCGAAACTTCCCTCCTTACGCACTCTTTTATCTCAGGCCTGAACAGCTCCTGACTTTATTTTGAAATTATTATAATTTTTATTATAGATATTTTAATATTAATTATAAATATTATTTTTATTATTATTATTTCTTTACCATAAACTCATCATTAAATATTGGTATACTTCACCCATCTCGGATTTAAATTTTTATAAGGAATAGGTTGATTAAGAAAAACCGAAATCAAGGTTCGTCTGTACAGTTCGTACGACCCTGAAGTTTCACCGTATGCGATTCAAAATAAATTATAACACTTTTTAAATGCGTACTTATAAAAAACGATTTCGTACCACTGAGAAATTGTCATCGAAAAATTGCATATTTTTCGAGAAAATTAGTAGGCATTCCTTAAAGTAGAACCGATATCAGAATCTTGAGAAATTACTATGTTTCATATATCATATCAATTAATTTGGTGTATCTCAAACAAAAATTAAAAAACATTAGCTGCTTTTCGGCCTTTTTCAAATTTTAGTAAAAAACACAGTTTTACTTTGCAAACCCCATACAAATCAATTTTGAAAACATTAGTTAATAAAACAATACAAAAATCATCTCAATCGCTCATCTGAAAAAACAGCATCTAAAATGCAAAAATCTGCATTCCTTATTTACCTCATAATTCGGAAATTACTCAAAAATACAGTTGAACAATAGTTTACATAAACACTGGAACAAAAGATTCTACATTTTTTTATTGGTTCTAATAATCTGCTTGAAACATATTGCATTCTTGGAAATAATAAAAAACATCATTTTTTTAAATATTCTGGAAACCACTACTGGCAAAAATTCTTAGGTCTGTAAACTCTCGGTAGGCATAATTTTTGTTTTTCTAAGACCACTTATAGACAGAATTTAAACAATTATGTTGATCAAAGTAAACTGAGAACGAGAAGTCCACTTTTAACTTTAACAATTATTCAGTTTTTGAACACTAGTGTTGTAAACAATTTTTTCAACACTAGAGTTAAAACAATTTTTTCAACACTAATGTTGAATTGTAAATAAGCATAAAAGTCCTATTGAAGATATGTTGTGGTGATAAAAAAAATAGTGTACATTACTTGTGTGAAAAGTGATAGCTACGGATATGCGCATATCGGCCAATGTTTTAGTCAGTAGGCATAAAAGATAAAAATAAATTATCCTTAATGACTAATGGTTAAAACTAAGCATTAAAACAAGAGTTAAAATATGTACGTGAACGCTGGTATTTAAAAATTAAGGTTTAGCTTATCCTTATTACTAATTCTAAAGCTAAAGAAAAAGAAAAGTTCATCAATTCACCTATTATAGCAAAGTGACCAATGCTTTATCTATGAATCCATGTTAAGAAGCTAATTATTGTAAAACGTCAAACCATTGACGTTAATCAGTGCCAATGTCAGAATAGTTGTGAAAAGTATCAGAATTATGGCGAATTTTATTATTTCTTTTTGATTTTGCTCTACTAAAATAATACAACGAAGAATGATTTGATTTGGAAAGAGCTAAACCCGAAGCAACCAATATTTCAAAAATAATCATTTAAATTATATATTATATATTACAATGTGGTATATGTAGTAATAAGTTATTTCTCGAAAAACCAAATAAAATAAAAGCAAGGACTGCTCCTGCTATATCAAATGTGGTACACAAAATATTCCAGAATATGTATTCTAAACATGAGCAGCTGTTCATCAAGATCTAATTATACTAAAAATATGGAAAATTGTATAAAAATCAACCTAGTACTGGTACCAGTATACAATGAGAACGGTATTTAAAAAAATACTGCCAGAAATGATCTATGGCTCATGCAAGGCGTTAATAAGTAGACGAAAAATACATTTTTCCAAAAAGGAGACGGAAAGACGTATAAATGTTTAAAGGAATGTCAAATTTTTCAGCCAGTTCCTAGATTTCTGTAAGCAACTTGTCAAATCCGAAAGCTCGCTTAAATATTCTAAACAGCAATTAAGTTTTGTGCAGTCGGGGGTGAAGGATGATTTTAACTTGTATTTTTTAATTATTTATTAAGTATTGTCGCCTATTGCCAGTAAATAATACGCTCCTGTGGTTTCTATCCCCCGCATTTATCAATATTAAAATTCTATTATATTTGGTCAAAAAAAAATGAACTAAAATAATATCAAAAGTTTGCAAACACCCTTTTTATTTCCATCAATTTTCCCCACTTTTATATTAAAATATTAAGAAGAAAACTCAGAATAAAAAGTTTTTATTTCCGCCTACAGACCATTATTTTTTCATAAATTTAAATTTAATTAAACTTATTTTTCGATTTACGCTAAAATCAAAAAGCACGAGTAATTTAGCACCTGAGAAAACAGCGATTTTTTTGCTTTTAAAAGTGATATTCGAATACTCTGCTTTTTTACTAGGACTCTCCGTTTAGGCCAAAATTATTTAGAAACACTTAGTTTTTGCTCCACATGGTTTATTAATTCAATTTCTCAAAGAATAAATTTAATGTGCATAGTCGCAACTTTAAGGTATATGTTGTGAATGTCCCTCATAAGACACTACGAAATAATGTGTGTATGTATATAATTATATGGCTTTGAATGAAATCAAATGGCTATGAAATAGGAATATACGTGCGAATTTTAACTAAAAAAGTGTTAGTGGTTTGTTTTTGATTTGCTGTGTTTCCAGGATTATAATACTATTCATTTTATCTGGTAACACAAATATTGTTTTTCTTTTATTTTAAATTCTGGCAAATAGAGTATTAACACTGAGGAGACTATGTAAATTTTATTGTTCACAATCAAACGCTTTAAACAGGAATTTGAAAATATCGAAACTGTTTAAAATATTTACTGAAAGGGAATTGCAGAATAAAATAATGCGAAAAAGGCAATATATTAAACACTTTATTACGGAAGATGTTTTGCATTTAGTGTATTTCTACCCTTGCTATTACGGAGTTTCAAACAACCAAAAAAATTAACAAGTTTACTGTAGCGCTTTTTTGTTTTTGTGGATGAAATATCATAAAAATGAAACAAATTACAAAAGATATAGACAAATCATTGTAGAATCTAAAATATACTGGGCGTTGTTTTTAATTTCCTAAATTTACTTTCTATTCCGTTTTAACCAGAAGTGGAATTAAATGTTCATGAGCCAAATTTAAAACAAATATCTCAAACGGTATTGAAGTGGTAGATAAAACGACCTTTGTCTCACCCGATATACAAGGTCCGGCAAAAGTCAGTCAACGCTGTACGAAAACTGTGCGAGCCGGCAACACAGCCCGAAAACTACGCTTTTGCTCACCTCTTCCTGTACGCGGTTGAATTAATGTAATGAGAGGTGGGAAGTGCGAAAAATGTCAGTTGAAAATTGTCAGTTACTGTGTTTATGCCGCCATGGAAGCCCGTATAAAGTACACAAAAGAAGAACAGATCTGTCTGTTGACTCTGCGTTATAAGGCTGATTACGAGATTAACTTCAATGAATTTTCGACGCAGTATCCGAACAGGCTTGTGCCTACGAGACAGATGATTTATAAGCTAAACAAGAGGTTTCTAAAAACCGGGTCGGTATTCTAGACGCGCCGCATACTGGTCAAGCTGCCATGGTAGTGACAGAAGAGAATATGCACCTCGTTGCTCAAACTTTTGTAGAGACACCCAAGAATTCTGCGAGTGGTATACTGGTTGCGAGGAAGCTGTTTATTATCTAGAACTGCTTATTGATTTAAAGGGCGAAAATACCCTGGAGTTAGCGGATATTCGATATTTCCAACAAGATGGCGCCCCACCCCGCTATAGACTACAAGTTCGCGAATATCTAAATGCCGAGTTTGACATGTGGATAGGAAGAAGAGGAAAAATCAAATGGCCAGCACGGTTATCAGACCTTACGTCCTGTGATTTTTCCCTCTGGGGAGTACTTAAAAGTAAAGTGTTTGCGACCCCATTACGTGACATTAAACATTTGAAAACAAAAATTGAAGAAGAATTTGACGCTCTCCACGCGCATCCAGAATTGTTTGAAAAAAACCTGCTCCACCGTAAATAAGTGGTGTCGTATCTGCATTCAGGAAGGTGGGAAGCAGTTTCAACATTAAATTTAATAATTAAGCAGTTATTACTTTTGTATCTAAATTAACAAATCAATAAACCATGTTTCTGTATGCTCTTCTTTTCTTTTTTTTTCTGTATGCAAATCGGTTAACTGACTTATGCCGGGCTCTATATGTTTCATCTTCATCGAAATAAAGAATCTGTTTCAATTTCCAGTAATATGATTTTTAAAATTTTTTTAATAGAATTCTCAGATTTTTTCTATAATAATAGTTCTCATCGTATTTCGATATACAGGGTGACAGGAAAATTAGGGCAAACATTTTCACAAAAGTATAGTTAATTTAGAGCAAAAATCAATTGTAATAGGAGTCAACACTCAAGGGCTTTGGAGTTATGGCCAATTAAAATTTCCTTTTTTTTGTGAAGGCAGCAGCTTTGCAAATTATACTTTTTAATCGCTGCACAAATATCGAATGCTAGTTAGATCATTGTTTATATAATATTGTTTCATAGGGCTTCAAACGAGTATTTTTTAAATTAACAAACCTATACTTTTAAATAAATAAAAATTAATAATAACAAACACTTATTTTTTTTTATATTGCACAATACTCCACGAAATGAACACTATCACTATTTACACAATCATGGCAACGACGAAGATTTCACAAAGTGTTTGGGGAATATCTGTATATTTTCCGCTGCAAGAAAAATTTGATTATGAATCATTTTCGTAAACCACTGCACGCTATAATTACTTTCCAGTTTCTCGTATGCTTTGATACCATCACACACAATATTCTAACACTGTTTTTATATTTCACTATAAATGTTTGCAACTAAATGTAGAGTTTGTCACGTTTCACCGTAAATGAGCTCATATCCAACTGTTGTGTATGTTTTCTAATAACAGGAGTATTAGTGTACAACAGAATCTCCATATCCGAATAAGTAGATACAAATATAATAGTTTTTTTGCTTAATAATGCGGTCTGGTTACATTCGCAATTGAAAGAATAAAAATTGAAGCAGAAGGTTATATTTGTTCCACATTGCTGTATTGTACGTTCTGAAATAAGGGTCATTCAATAGTTAAATATCTTTTAAAATTTTGCGACTTTTTAAAGAAAAACTTTAATATTGAATTAATAATGATGCAACTAGTAGTTTCGGATAATAAAATGATTGAAATATTTAGTAAGTGGTTTAAATTACAACAAGAAAAAGTAAATATTTATATTTTAAATACCAGAAATAGTTAAGTTTTGACTTCCGGTTATACAAGACTTTTTTGCCTAAAATCACTCTACTTTCACGTGTTGAAAGGAAAATTTATTCTCCGAAGCTTAGCAAACAAAAGATGGTTTCTGTTTCGAGCATATATTTTATATATTGCATTTACCTATTAATCCAAATAACTAATTTTCCTAGGTCTGTTTTCTGTATAAGAGGCACCAAAGATTAATTTTCCTTTCAGTATTACAAAGGCTAAGATTCGTCGGCTGCTCTAATCCTTCTTTTTTCTTAGAATTCCTCCATGTATGCCCTATGGGTTTTTGTCACCTGACTTTCCGTGTGGGTCATGAAGAACCAGGCTCGGAAATTCCTGAAAGCGTGCCACATCGATCAAACGTCGCGACGGTCTTATGACGTCGAGGAGAAATCGAAGTTAGTTTATAAGGCATATAAAACGGTATTTTTAAAGCAGCACTTAATTACCGTACTCAGCAAAAAATGTAGGCGTTGTTATGAATAGATTGAAATTTTGTTACGTTAAATTATATATGTTTTTAATATAACTACAATCGACATTTAGCTCAGCGTATTTATAGTTTCCTGCATATAAAAATTTAGAATTGATTGTTTTATTCTCGAAAGGACTTAAATCGGATATAATTAGATATATTGCAATGTGGACAGCCGCCAACTATTTCGATTCTCTGAGATTTCTAGATATACTTGCCACACAAGACCCAAACAGTTAGTGGCTAGAAATATTAGAAGTGTAGATAAGAACAATCACCCGTTTTTTTAATGTATGTGGACAATAGGAACTGAAAAATAAAAAACATGTTAATTCATTTATAAAGAAATATATGCAAAACATATTTCTTTTAAATTTTTTATTTAAGGGATTAAAGTAAAGTCCAAATGCACTATTAAACTTAACAGCAAATAAGAGACAAATAACTTACAGTCCTTATGGGAAATGTTTTTTTTTCATTGCAAAACTTTAGTTATAACACTTTAAAATATGCGGTTATTTCTAAATCATTTCCCCTTTCATAAAAAAAGAATTAAAAGTATTTCTGAATAATTACCTCCTTAATTAAAGTTAAAAATCAGGAAAATTCTCTTATTTTTGACTTTAGGAGAGTAAGGCATATGAAACGTTTGTTCAGAATTTAACTTTAT